>CM055432.1:230990-610538 GCA_029228465.1 Salix viminalis
CGATGGTCACAACTTGGACCGAGCCAAGTCGGCGGGTATGCTTGAGCACCTTGCTTGAGAATATTACTATGGTTACCTGGAGTTCTTTTGGAGGCTAGGCGCTTGGAGAATTGCGCCATTGGGTTAATGTGACCTTGAGCTGGAATGGGTATGGCCAGTACATGACTCATTCTATTTTGCTTCTCCATTTCTCTCGGCATCCCATTCTCTTGAGCAGGACTACTACTGCGTATATATGCATGCATGTTGTAACCAAATTGACCAAAAGACTTGGTTGACAAGGGAAGGAACACACGTGGTCGCCAAGTTTACAAAAGGTACGTTGGAGGCCACTCCATTAAGTGTAGGCGTCATCGTTGATAATTGAATTGGATTATTGTGTCAAGGAACTCGGAATCAAAATCCGAGTTCTCCAACTTTTCTACCCTCATCCTTTCTCTTATTGGCCTGCCTGCTGCTCTTCTATTCACTTGGGAAAATTCGGAAACGAAGACTCCCTGCCGTCTTCTACTGATTTGGTACAATGCCCGAGCATCACCGAGTTTTAAAATATAATTTACTTTAATTGTTCTTGAATCATTTTCATTACTCAAATAGATTTAATCAACGGAACACATTTCTCCGAACAATAAATGCAGAAGGAGCTAACACAGGATGGCCGAAATCATCATCGATCAGAATGGAAATTTTATTCTCATCCATAGCTTAGAAAGCCATGTAGAAAGGTGTCTTAATTCTTCTGTATGCTGTCTCACCATGTTAATTTTTCTTAATTCTTGACTTGCAACTGAGAGCCATATATGTGCAAGTATAAATGAATATGTGTATAATCCCAAATTCTCACTGTTCGAGCTTCTACTGAATCAATCTTGAAAAGATTATGTGATAATCTTCGTTGATCTAGACACTGTATTGATCTTAGTGTTTGATTAAAGATTTCTAAGAATTCCACTAAACCCGAGTTTAAATTTGAATTAGAAAAATATCTATTTGATGTGTTGAGCTTAGTATTTAATGAATTTTTTGTACTAGCCTTCTGTGCTCTCTGTTTCTTTCCTCCCTGTCCACTTATTCATGTGCCACACAGTACCCCTTTTAGTTTCTTCTCGTTTCCTTTCTGTCTCGATCAGCAGCACACTATACTATGAAAAAACCCATTACTTCTTTGAGCAAATCGCATTTCTTTTATACCCACATTATCAAGAAGGCATCATTCAGTTTCTCACTGTTTTTTTTTTTTAACTTTTGAAGAAAAAGTATTAAAGATCAGCAAGTCTTTCAGCTTTTAAAGGTATGGTAATATTCTTTTCTGTCGATGGGCCGCGGACTTCCCAAAGTTTATGGCTATTTTAATTTTAATTGAATTCCAAACAATCATAAATGATCTTGATGCAAATCATATCATATGAAAGGCATAAATGCTCCTAGCCCACCCCTAATTACTAAGCCATTGGCCCAGCCCAACAAGAACATTAAAAAGCTCCATCCATGTACTATAAGTAAGATTAGTCAATTCATGCAACGAATCATATTCTGTGTGTTTATCTGGACACACAGTGGATACAATATCAAAAATTTGTCCAACATTGACGATTGGACCAACAGTTCCATCAGTATACTTGGACCAAAGTGTGGTTAGAGGACGGAATTTTGTTGCTAGATTATGGCTATATCTTTTGATATAAATTTTAATTAAATATATAATTATAAATTAGAATCCGAAATCTTTTAAGCACTTTACCCCTAATTTGAAGTCATGTGGTAAACAAGATTGATGATTGTTTTTGAAAGCTAAAAAGTTAAAAAAAATAATAATTATTCTAGTAATAATCATAATTGATTCCCACTAATATTAACTTTTGATTAATTACCATAAATCAAATAATAGATTGGAATATAGTGGCCTCAAATCTACATTTTTAAGCTGAAAAGATTATTTAAATTTGCAACAAAAAGCTTTTGGATGAGACTGGTGATATTTATAGATAATATTCAACAAAACTTATTCGACATGCAACTAGAGACAAACGGGGTGGACACGTCACCATTTGTTTTTGCATTTTGATACAAATAATTCCGATAGGATTTCTGATATTTAATTATTTAAAATAAAATAAAATAAAATGCTTACATATTAATTTATTTATTTTGTGAAATTTCCTCATCAGATTTGCGATAAAACCCAGTGATTTGCTATAACCCAGACGTATTACTAGTGGCAGTTGATAAAATCATAAGGGCACTTGTGAAGCGGGGATTGGTAGAGAGCTTTTGGAAAATGCAAAGAGCGCCAAATGTTGCTATCCCCGAGACGGGACAAATTAATTCCGGTGTTTATCGATACATTTCAAAAATTGTTTTTTTTTAAATTAATTTTTTTTATTTTAAATTTTTTTTATTTATTATTTCAAATATCAAAAAAATAAAAAAAATTATTTTCATATATTTTTAAATAAAAAACATTTATTCCCAACCCATTCATTTACGGCAAAACTTGGAATTTCAGGACATGGGCCTGAAGTTATAAGCGATAATGGGTACCTTTCTCTACTATTCCTATTCCTTGGAGTTTTAATTAGGCAGACAACTCGTTTCTCTAGATATTAATTACGCTTCTATGGTCCTAGATACCACACGGTTTTGCCATTCAACAGGTCCACATGCTCTTGCTTTCCTTCTTTTTTTTTATTATTATATAGTTCAGAAAATAATATCGAAAACTAATTAACATCTATTCTCCTTTACTTTTTTATTCGTTTGAGTGTGATTTCCATGTTGCAATTATATAGAAGACAAATGAAACTTGCGATGAGTGTTCTAATTCAATGAAGGTTCTGTTTTGCCATGCAGAATATTTATAGGAATTGTTTCTAATATTGTTTTTGAAAAAGTTATAAAAAATATTTTTTTATTTTTTATTTTAAATTAAAAAATTAATGTTTATAGATAATTTTCATGTGCTAATATCAAAACTATTTTTTTAAAAAAAAATTATTTTTTTATTTTAATAAATGAATTATTAATGTTTTATAAGAAACATGTGGCTAGAAATAATTTTCTTCTACTTGTTGCTAGGGCCGTGAGGTTTTGCGTGATGCGACCTTTTCTCTTATTGGCACTGGCCTGGTGGTCATCTATTGACTTGGAAAATTCGAAAGCGAAGACTTCCTACGGGTGTGTTCTCTTGACTTGATACGATTGGTCAGAGCATCTTTTGTGTTTTAATTAATTAATTAAACACTTTTAAATTTATAATGAAAAAAAACACAAACCACAATATACCATATTAAAACAAAATCTTACAACTTCAATGGATGATAGGTCCACATCCGCGACAAGTAATTAAAGACAATAAACAAACACAAATGTATTACTGCTTTTGGTGAGAATAAACCACAATTGATTGAATTGAATATTGAATGAGTGAGTTCTCTGTCAATAGCAGAGTTTAAATAGAGGAATTGAAATAACAACTTTCCTAAAAATCATGGCACTACTACATAAAATCGGGGATGACTCCCCGCTACATAGTGGCATTTATTTCTTTGAATAAAAACTAAATAAAAGCTTGACTCCTTCCTCCCGTGCACTAAGGCACTCACGATTGAGAAGACCCCCTTGACTCGTTCCTCCCTTGACTAGCTCTTCACGACTCAATAAACCTGCTGATTCTTCTTAGGAATTTCTGCATGATCTTCGGCTCGGTATTTGCTCATCCAGTGAGTCTAGCTCATCAATTGACTCCCTTCAATTGTTCTTTGCTGCTTATCAATACCTCCCTCTTTTAAAGGGAACCTTGTCCTCAAGGTTCGGATTGCAATGCGCTCGTATCGCACTGACCTCTTCCCGCATTGGCATCATCATCGCTGCAGATTTTCCATTTGGCGAGAATCTCTTCGATAAAGCCCGAGAGCCTTTCTTGATCCAACGTGTGTCGGGGACGACCTCGGGTTCAATCGGCATCTCTCCCACGGCGGACATAGGTGGTAATTGATTGATTCAACCACCTCCTCTCCAATTTTCTTTTTTGAGCAAGGACACATGAAAGATCTGGATGAATCGCGAACTTGTCGCGAGCAATTTAAGCTTATACGTTCTGGCGCCAATTCTTTCTTCAATCGATAGGGACCATAATGGCGGCTAGCCAACTTTTTTGCATACGCGACCACGGATTGTTGGCGGTAAGGGTGAAGTTTAAGAAAAACCCAATCTTCCACACGGAAATTCAATATCCGTCAGCTTAGAATTAGCGAGGTTGTTGCATCGCGATTACTCGCGGCATGCGGGTTTGCCTTGAGGAGACTCAATAATTAGTCCCTAGAGGCGAGTTGCTGATCCACTTCATTCACGGAGACATGCCAATGTGGTAATGGGGAATTGTAGGTGGTAGGCGTCCATAGAGGGCCCGAAATGGTGTCATTCCTGTGGAAGCATGATAAGTTGTATTATACCCAGAAATTGCCCAAGGTAGGAGGAATTCCATTTTGCTGGTTGTTGATGAACAAAGCACCGAAGATATTGTTCGACGCAGCGATTGACCACCTCCAGATTGCCCATCCGTTTGTGGATGATATCGCGGAACTCATCTTCAACTTGGTACACGACAATTTAAAGAATTCACGCCAAAAATGGCACGATAAAGATAGGATCTCTATCAGCGATAATGGACGCGGCATTCCATGTAGCTTCACTACCCCGTCAGCGAATTTCTCAGCCACTATTTTGGCGGTATAAGGATGAGCCAATGCCAAGAAATGTGCTGATTTACTTAGGCGATCAACCACAACAAAAATTGTGTTCTTGCCACACCGATGTTGGGGAGACCTTCAATAAAATCCATCGTAATATCATCCCAAACCGGCAGGGGGACAGGGTAATGGTTGTAATAAACTCACCGGTGACGAGTAGTAATGCGATTTTACCCTGCTGACATACGTCCGCGAGGATGCATATATATTCCTTCACTATGCTAGCCATTGATGGCCAATAGAAGCTGCATTGTGCCCGGTCGTTTGTAAGTGCGCAATACACCCGAATGCCCTCCAATAGGTGAATCATGGAATTCACGTAATAGTTGCTGAATGATGTCCGAGTTGGGGGCAACTACTACTCGGTTCTTATAGTGGAGCAGCCCATTCCTCCGTGTATACGGGCTGCCCACGATTCTCATCGACAAGCTTGCTAATTTTCTTCATGTAAGGAAGAGAAACTGCTTCGACCTTAAGGTCGATCCCACACAGACACTTTGTGGAACAGGATAAGTGCGAAAGGCAATGGCTTCCGTCATTCGTGATAATGCATCCACGGACTGAATTCTCCTTTCTCGGCTTATACACAATTTCATAATCATAACCGAGTAATTTCGATACCCATTTCTGCTGTTTCGGGTAGTAATATCATCTGCTCCAAGAGGTACTTCAAGCTGCGCTGATCGGTTTGGATCACAAATTTACGGCCTAACAAGTATGGTCTCCACTGACTAGGCAGTACCACCACAATAGCCAGCATCTCCCTCGTATAAGTTGACCATGCACGCTTGGATAGCCCCAAAGCGCGACTCATGAAAGCTATTGGCCGCCCTTGTTGGGTCAGAACAGCGCCGATGCCATCACCGGAAGCATCAGACTCAATCACGAAAACCTCTTCAAAATTAGGCATGGCAAGTGTTGGGGTCGAAGTCATTGTGGTCTTTAATGCTTCAAAAGCTGCCTCGGCTTCATCATTCCAACCAAATTGACCCTTGCGTAACAAGGCTGTCAACGGTCGAGCAAGAATTCCATAATTGCGGACAAATTTCCTGTAATAACCTATAAGACCTAAAAATCCACGAAGCTCAGATATATTAGTAGGTCTTGGCTAGGATATCATTGCCTGGATTTTTGCTTGATCAACTTTAACCCCCATTGGAGTAATAATATGCCCCAAGTACTCCAGGTCTTGTTGACCAAAAGCACATTTCTTCAATTTCGCAGAGAATTGGTACTGCCTTAAAATTTCAAAAGCCTTGCGAACATGTTCAAGATGCATGGTCCAATTGGGACTATAGATCAATATGTCGTCAAAAAAGACTAATACAAATTGGCGAAGGTAGGGTCGAAATATGGCATTCATAAGGGCTTGAAAAGTAGAGGGTGCATTACATAAACCAAATGGCATGACTAAGTATTCGTAATGACCATTATGAGTGCGAAAAGCAGTTTTATGAATATCATTTGGTGCTACCCTAACCTGATGGTAACCAGCTGTTAAATCAAGTTTGGTAAAATAAACAGCTCCATGCAATTCGTCTAACATGTCATCTACTGTAGGAATGGGAAATCGATCTTTAACAGTTACTGCATTAAGTGCTCTATAATCTGTGCAAAAACACCATGTGCCATCTTTCTTTTTGACTAACAAAATAGGTGATGAAAAAGGGCTAGTGCTTGATCTTATAAATCCCAATTTTAACATGTCTTGAACCTGTTTTTTAATTTCAGCTTTTTGAAAATAGGCATACCTGTAGGGTCTGCCATTGACCGGTTCTGTCCCTTCTTTGACAGTGATGGTGTGGTCGATCTCCCGGACCGGTGGCAATTGTGCTGGAGTTTGAAAAATATCTTCAAATTCCTCCAACATCTGCTGCATTTCCGACGCAATGTTGCTAACAGGCATCTCGGCTTCGGTTTGTAAACATATAGCAAACATCGTTTTGCTTTGACGCAGCTCCTTCGATAAATCCTTGAGAGACGCGGGTTGAATTTGTTGGTTGTCAATTCCCTGTAGTTTTTGCATCTGATTCTTCCACATGAATTCCATGGTCATCTTCTTCCAATCACAAGCTACTGTTCCCAATTGTTCAAGCCACTGTACGCCCAAAACCAAATCTAACCCACATAATGGTAGTGCATATAAAGTCAGCATAAATGGGATACCTTGAAGTAGGACATGTATGTTTTCAAATCGGCCTTGACACTTCAATGGATTTCCATTTGCCACTTTTACGTTGAAGGGTTGTGTGGGTATCACTGGTAGGTGTAGCCAATTAGCAATCCTCTCGCTAATGAAATTGTGGGTGGAGCCACTGTCAATGAGGACAGTCAATTTGTGATTTCCAATTCGCGCCATGATGCGCATTGTTCTGGCAGTCGACCAACCAGTAAGAGCATGTAGTGAAATTTGTGGTTCATCATCTCCGAAGTCTTCGTCATCTTGCAAATTGGTCTCCTCGTCTCCTTCCAGTAGCAACAGACGGGGTCTTTGACATTTATGGCTAGGAGTGAATTTTTCGTCACAATTGAAGCAAAGACCTTGTGAACGGCGCTTCTGCATCTCGTCCCACGCCAGGCGTTTCATGGGCATAGCTGCTACCGGTGATTTTGTGGGTGAAAAAGAAGTAATTGGAGTCTGATTAATGGGAAATGGCTTACGTCGTTGGCGAATTAATTGCTCATCTCTCTAATTCTGGCAAGGCTAATTGCCTCCTTCAAGGATTTGGGTTTAAACATCCTAATCCCTTCGGCAATGTCAGGTTTCAAGCCTCCCATAAAAGTCCCCACCAATGCCTTTTGCGTCCATCCTTGCACACGGTTACCCAGCCTCTCGAATTCTTTTTGGTACTCCCGTAATGAGCCCCCTTGTCTCGCCCTTGACAGTGCTTCATCGAAATCTTCACAGTCTAGTGGTCCAAACCCGTGCCCATAATTCCTCCTCAAAATTGGCCATGTCATCTCCTTGTCTTCCTCTTTGTAAGTGCGTCGCAGCCATTGCCACCACTGGTTCGCCTTCCCTTGAAGATGAAAAGATGCCAAGGACACCTTTTGTGTTTCCACAGTACCTTGGTATTCGAAGAATTGATCAACTCGGTTGAACCATTCAGTGGGGTCGTTGCCCGAGTATATTGGAAACTCAAGCTTCGCCAGTTTTGAAGAGAACATCTGTCTGTTCCCCTCAGCTCATTCGGCAATGTCTTCACGTTGATAGCGCGGACGTCCATTGCGTTCAATGGGTTGGCTACTGGATCCTTCCTTGGTGGACAGTAACGCCTCTGTCAGCTTAGTGATGTTGGCTTCCATTTGCTGCATTCTGTCAACAAGAGTAATTTCCATGCGGCTCATTCCATCTTGCAGACCTCCCAATCTGATTTCTAAATTTTCTATCCGCTCCTTGTTTGTTGTCATTGTTAGCGACTCGATACCAATTGATAGGTCCCTGTCACAGCAAGTAATTAAAGACAATAAACAAACACAAATGTATTCTACTTTGGGCGAGAATAAACCATAATTGATTGAATTGAATATTGAATGAGTGAGTTCTCTGTCAATAGCAGAGTTTAAATAGAGGAATTGAAATAACAACTTTCCTAAAATACTGGCACTACTACATAAAATCAGGATGACTCCCGCTACATAGCTGGCATTTATTTGCTGAATAAAACTAAATAAAGCTTGACTCCTTCCTCCCGTGCACTAAGGCACTGCAGTGAGAAGACCCCCTTGACTCGTTCCTCCCTTGACTGGCTCTTCACAGCTCAATAAACCTGCGATTCTTCTTAGGAATTCTGCATGATCTTCTCGGCTCCAGCTGTTGCTCATCCCGTGAGTCTAGCTCATCAATTGACTCCTTCAATTGCTCCTGCTGCTTATCAATGGACCATCTAAGCTACCTTCCTCACTCCTTGTTCTTTACCACTTGTCAGTAAGGCCACACATGCTTGCTGAGGCGTAGTGTTAATAAATTGATGAAAATGGAAGCACAACATTAGAAGATGAATGAGCTATACTTAAAACATAAAAACAACTCTAAAATTTCATTTCCTTTCTCAAATAAAAACATTATCAAGTTTGTGTTTTTTTAATAATGTTTTTATATGCATTTTTTCTAGTCTACACTGTGCTTGGGAACTTTTGCGGGGAGAGAAAAGGAGGAGAATTTTGGAAAATGAAGGGACGTGAGGGAAGAAAATAGTATTTGGAATTGTGGTCTGATCATTTTGATGAAATAATATTAAAAATAATTTAAAAAAATAAAAACTTCATTATTATACTTTTTTAATGAAAAACACTTTAAAAAACAACCTTAATCACACTCTCAAACATGCCACAAGTTCCCTTCATGCTAAAATATTAAAGCATCCCCATCCTTCTCTAAATGTCATTTCAAATACCTATCCAATTCAAATTTATTTGTTTTTCAATGTTTCTAAAAATATTAAACTAGTGAGCAATCATGTTTGATTTATCATAACAAAAACATCAATTAAACACTTTTAAAATTATAAGTTTAAATTTGAATATAGTGGCTTTAAATCCATATTTTAAGCTGCAAATATTATTTAAATTTGCAACAAAAGCTTTTGGAAGAGACTGTTAATATTTATGGGTTAAACTGAACAAATAACAAGATGAAAGAAATAGTTTTTCATGGACTAGACCCGAGTTTAGATTTTAATTAGAAAAAATCTTTTATAACCTAAAATATTATTTTACAATAAACCTAAGCCTAATTCCAAACATTATTTTGTATGAAAGCCACTAGCATGCATTTGTGGTTTAAGCCTTTGCCTAGGATCTCCTGGGTGTTTTTTGAATCAATTTTAATTCTTCAACCACACAAATCATAAACACTATAATTTTTTTTAATGTAGGATAATGTTTTTTAAAAATATTTTGGATTTCACCAAAAAAAAATCAACTAAGTGTTTGATTAGATCAATTTCTTATTCAAGTAATTTCCATCGAGTGCGGTGACAATATATTCAATAATTCGTAGACTATGTGCCCATCGATTTAATGCTAGTGAGCCATAAAACTGGCTTCTATGGTGGGAAACTCTCCACGTCATTTCCTAAGCTTCAGCAAGAATTTGTATTGAATGAGGATGGACCCAGTAGCGAGATGTTTTTTATAAAAAGAGTATTGCTCTCAAGAACAACCCATTATTTCATTTCCCTGGAAGATATCTCTCAATGTTGAGTGGGATGTTAGAGCAGCGTCTTGGTGCGTACTCAGCCCTTGTTTTTCTAGTCATCCTAGCCGGCCACCATAGCTGCAGTGCTACAAATAACTGTGCTCCCTCTTCTTGTGGTAATATCACTCATATTAGCCCCCCTTTTCGATTACAAACCGATCCCATAAGTTGTGGCCGCAAAGAATATGAGCTTGGTTGTGAAAACAACCGCACAACTTTATACTTCCAGAGGGTAAAATACTATGTTCAGGCAATCAATTACTCTGCATTAAGAATTCGACTTGTGGATGCTGATTTTCAAAAAGATGGTTGCCTCTCCATCCCCAGTCATTCTTTCCTCTGGAGTTATTCCTTCGACTACGCTCACTATTATCCATTTACTCGTGCCGTTAACTTTTCCTCTTTAATTACATTAACTTTTATTAGCTGCCCAAGTCCAATACCGAGTCCTTTTTATTTCGTCAATACCTCTTCCTGCAAAAATGGCAGTATTTATTCCTATGTGATGGTTGGTGTTGATGTAGAAATTGCTGAAGTGCCGGACTTATGCCGTATAGATTTGATTTATGAGGCACATTCAATTTTTCAACCGTTGAAAAATATTAGCAATATGTCTTTGATAGAAGTCCATGATATTTTGGCATACTGGCTTTGAGCTTTCATGGCAGTGGGCTGCTTGTGATTCTGCCGAAGAGAACCACCTCAACTACTACTGTACACGCAGTGATGCGTCCCCCACCCCTCTCAAATCACCTCATCTGAATGCATAAGAAGTAAATGTTTGGTTGGTATAAAATGTATCGTCCCTTTTTGGTATTTGATTAATTAAATGCATTTATAGGTAATGACATTTTATTTATAATTAAGCACTTCACTTGCTCATCTTTACACACACACACATATATATGGGATGGTTACCACTCGCATAAACATATTAAACTAGCTGAAAAATATATGGTTAACTTTAGTTTGTATCTTATTGCCAGTGTGAGACTTTGATTTCGGTTGCTTTTGAAAGTATTGTTCGTTCGTGAAATATATAAAAATTATTATTTTTTTTACTTTTTTTTTAAACTTATTTTTTGACACTAGCACATGAAAATGATCTAAAAACCCTATTTTTTAATTTAAAGTAAAAAATAAAAATAAAATTTAATTTTTTCAAAAACATTTTTGAAACGCATTGTCAAATACCCCCTTAATATATATTTCATACTATGGTGAAATGTGTTTTTCAATTGAAAGTATATCAAGATTATATTTTTTATTTTCTGATATCAACACAATTATATATATAAAAACCACTTAAAATAAGCATTAATTAGGAAAAATGCCATTCTAAAAATCAAAAAGTACTACAATGCAAAGCATATCTTTAACCTCTTGCTATTTTGATCATATCTTTGCAGTCAATCTGTATACATCGAAATTATTTAAATTATGGGTTAAATAAGTTAATTCAATTTAAATAATTTCTTTATATAAAAATAATAATTTAGATTTGATTATATCAATTAGTGGAGTAAACTATTATATATAAATATAAAAAAATTCTAGTTAGGGACAGAGTCTATTGGATATGGAATTTACAAGTAGAGTTGGGTTTTAAAGATTGTATTACAAATAACATAGCTTTTAAGTTTTCTGCACGCATGCCCGATTAATGATTGACTCTTTCTTTCTTTGTTTTTCTTCTCCTTTTTCTAAATGAACACGAGGAATCGGTACTCCCATCGAAATTTGTAATAGGTAAGTAGCTCCTTCAAATTGTTAATTGTTTTTCCAGTGCACCCCTCGGATGGAACTGGGTAATTTGAAATAATTGTGATCAAACCGCTTTCAAAGAAATAACTCGCAAACATTTTATTTTCTTATTTGATCCTTTCTTTTGTTTGAAATGTAGAAATAAGAATAATAATTATATGGACCGTTAATGCATCATGTCATCCAATATTTTTTTATTAAGAGCACCAATTAATGACCATTGCAAATGTTAGAAACCACACACACACACACACACAAACACACACACACACACACAATACACATATATATATATATATATATATATATATATATATATATATATATATATATATATATATATATCATTTCCTTTCTCTATGTACAGGTTGATGGTGTTTTTATTCTATATAAATATCTCTTCCATTTCATTACAACTCCTCAACTATTTTCCTCTACAGAATTATTCTATAAGCCCTGGTAAGCAGTACCATGAAGGCCACTTGATCTCTTTAACAATTGTTTGTTTTTCTTGCAGAATTTCTGGTTGGTAATATACTCGCTAAACTTTGTAAGAACACTTCTTCTAGTTATATAAAATGCTAAACATGAAACCTAAACAAGGTGTAAGACATTAAAGGTGTGGATTGAGAGAGATAGATCCTTAATTAGAAATTTCACAATTCAAGAATACAACGTAATCTTTCTATCTATAACTTGAGAAATTACATGTAAGATGGTACTAGCTAGGTTCAGTATGATGTGAGTATATATATCCACTCTACCCATTTCAATAAGCATGTCAAATGAGAAAGAAATTAGAGATGTCTACGCACTTCTTACTCTAAATGCAAAAAAAAGAAAAAAATTAAACATTATTTCAATATCAAAAAAAGACATGTGTGCTCTTCCTTTAGTTAATTACACGAATCAGTAATCTTACAATAATATTTCTAAACATTGACACAACATTTTCTTTCCTTGAAATGTAGCAAAATGGGGGGTACAGAGGTATTTTCAAGGTGAGGACTATTTTTGATCATGTCTTATTTATCATGGTTCAATTTTTTCAAAAAGAATATATATATGTCTTGGATTTGATATGTATACCTTAGCCTTTTTCCTTTATTTTTTTTTATATCATGGCTTTTTTCTTCATTCATCACAATTTTAGACGCTGACAATACCCTTTTTTTTTGTTGAATATAGATGGCAACTGGATACAATATGATAGCTTCGGTGAGATTTTTTTTTTGGGTGAACCTATATGAGAACGAAGCCTATATATCTTAATATCCTACATGTGGTTCATGCTAGTTTTTTCACTTAATCCTTACACACACACATGCATATGTATGTATGTATCCTACAATATTTCATATATTTACTTAACTTCTTTTATGTTAATGTAGGAAAACCACAACTGGAATTCTCTTTTTATGAAGGTGAGGATTAGTTCATGCATGCATGCATGTTGTAGTAGGCATACTTACAATCTTCCTCTTACAATTTTAGGAGGTTAAAATCTCAATCTTAGTTTCTCTCTTCACATTAGAAATAATTATCAAATAAAACAAGTTGATGAATTTCTTGAAACTTAAGGCTTATTGTAGAGGAAGAGAGTGCCCAAGGAAACTGGCAAGAGCATTGCTGATCTTACGTAATATTGATTGTGTTTCTATATGTTTTCATTCTCTTGATGTATTTATTTGACAGGAAACGGAATTTTTGCTACCAAGACTATCTATTCAGATTTTTCAATCATTCTCATAGTTGTGCTCATTACCCTACTTGTTCCCATCGGTAAGTTTTCTACACTTTATTGTTTGTATCATAGAGGCCATAAAAACTGGCATGAATTCATTTTTAATAGATATTTAATTTCTATACTCTTGATATTTTCTTAAATTCACCCATTTATATTAAGCACATAAAATATCTACTCTTGATAGTTTCATAATGTGGTCTCTTATTTTTTATTCTAGCAATTTTTCTTTTAAAAATGGACAATCATAAAAAACAACATAAAACTTCAAGCTCGAAACATATCAAGGATACAAGAAATATTAAAAAAAAACTACTAAAAACTTTATATCATATTAAAAATTTAAAAAATAAACTGAAAAGCTTTTAGAAAAATAAATGGTGTTTAAAGATTTATTAAAAAGTAAAAAAGTCAATAAATATCAGTGACTTAACATATTCTTATTTTTCTCTACTATGAAAAATAATATATACAATACTCCATGGTGTTTCTTTTTATAATGGTTGATTTATCAATTTCAGTTTTAAATGTTTTTTATATACAATACATCGATGAATTGGTATCTAAAATTCTAGAATCGAAGAATTGAATTGCAGCTTTTTCATGTGAGAATATAATTTCATGTGATGTAATTGGAAAAAGCACATATGATTCAACACTTCCCAGCAAAAACCAAACTGCTTTTTCATTTCTGAAAGCATGGCTCTCTGCTTTTGTCACAGCATTTTTCCTGATATTTATTGCAAACGTAACTCAGTCTATGACTATATACACGTTACAATTTTTTGTTAATTATAAAAGTGTCAAACATGAAACCGGGCCTTGCATTTTAATATTTAGTTGTTTTCGATTATGAAAATATCTTAGGTAAACAAGTGGACAAAAGATTATGAAAGCTGGTGTGATTTATTCGATAAATAACATTCATACGATATTACTTGTGATGATTATCAAGAAATTTTGTATTGTTGTTTAATTAATCAAATTAGGATTGATAATGAAGAGGTAGTGCTCAAATTATAATCAACTAAATATTAAAAAAGCTATAATTTGAAAGAGGAGAGACAAAATTATCGAAAAACAGAGTAAAAAAGTTGGATCATATGTTAAAGAAACAAAATATTCCGTTTGTCTAAGTCTATCTTTTAGGTTAAAAAACATTATTTCACAACTTAAGAAATAGAAATAGAGGAAGCTTAGATAAAAAAAGACACGAGTTATGAACATCAACCCAACTTGTTATTATTTTGTTTGACTAAGGCAAAGAAATATGTGGAAGTTGCATCATAGGATCGACAAGAAAAACTCAAAAGTCCAAATAAATAATAAGTGTCGGGCACCATTTGTGTCTCTTGTTTTAGGCATACGTCTTTTCGATGCTCTCTGTTCTTTCCTCCCTGTCCACTTATTCCTGTGCCGCACAGTACGCCTCCTTCTACCTTCTTCTATAACACTTGTTTTAGGCATACCTCCAGTGTTAAATACAAGTTCCGAAGTGATTGTGGAATTAAATTAAATTAAATTAAATCTGATACAAGTGTTAAATACAGTTTCTCTATGATTGATGAGATTTTGTCAGTGACACCAGGGGCTTCAGTGTAGCTCAAATATGAGCTCTGATAAGCAGTGCGACATCGTGGCCTTGTAACTCTCAAAATACTTGTTAATGTTCGCTGTCATTTCTCCTTCTCTGGATTAAGAAGATTAGGAAATAAATGCAGCAACATGAAGATCAGAAAGAAGTAATTGCAGAAGAATATATGCAGAAGAAAATATGCAGTAACAGAAGGATGTGGGCAATACGTGAATGCAGCAACAGAATCCTTCAATTAAATCCCTAATTAACATTTCAGATCCCAAATTGAGGAAGATATGATCCTGTGATTTGATATTATACATTGAACAATAATTATGTTAGAATTTCTTTATTCAATGTAATACTATATATTTAGCAATATGTACAGAGAACCATGAATACAAAAACAGAGAACAATAGTTATTTTTGAAACACAGTACTCTTTTTTCCCAAGGCATTTTTCTAGCTCAGGCTGATGAGATCCACGAGGGGCTTCCCTCGTTTCTCTAGATATTACTGTCTTCTACTTATTGCCGTGAAGTTTGCGTGATGCGACTTTCTACCCCATGTATTCTCTTATTGGCCTGCTGGTCTGCTATTGACTTGGAAATCTCGGAAACGAAGACTTCCTACCGTGTGTTCTACTCAAACAGCTAATTCTTTACTTTTGTCTTCTCGGGGCTATAAACATATTAACACATTTTCAACGCTTGGTGTCCCGTGATTTTATCTTATTGGAGAGCAGTACAGTGATTACACTGTACACATATCTTTAGAGAATCAAAATTATCCCGGTTCAACGCGTGCAGGTAATGGGGTAAATCAATATTTTTAATTTGCATAAATATATGGAAAGTAAAAAAATACACTAAACAATGTAATGTTAACCAGTCACGTTGAAAAATCAAAAATATCCCTGATATAAAAGGGTTGAGGCGCATTAAGGAGCGAAATTGTTAATATATTGTTGTAATCCAGAATGTTTTTTGAGTGTGTAGAAAAATGAATTTATTTTTATTTTTTATTTTAAAGTAAAAAAATAATGTTTTTAAATCGTTTTGATATGCTGATGTTAAAAATAATTTTAAAAAATTATTAAATCATTAAACGGGTTACAAAAATTCGAAAACGAAGGCTCCCTGCCTTCTACCGACTTGGTACACATTTATTATAAAATTAGAGGAAATAATTTTGATGTAATTTCCTAATGAAAAATAGATTTAATTCAATTTTAAAGACTTTGATTTTTTTTATAAAAAAAAAAGAAGAAGAAAAGAAAACAATGGATTCATATGAAGTTCTTTTAACTTTGTATAGATTTAAATTATATGAAAGAATTTTAGTATGAAAACTTTATTTTTATTGTTACATTTTATTTATTTATTTAATGTTGAATAATTATTTCTAATTTAGGTTTGTTATAGCAAACTAAACATTATTTAAAAATTTATTTTAATTATTAGATTTATATTAATTAAATACTAATTTCGACTCGTATATTAGCTTACAATCTAAAATAGTTCCATTAGGATTTGTCATGAAAGAAACAACTAAATTTGTTCAAAAAATAGATGGGGACAACTAGGTTGTCACCTGATTTTTGTATACGTTCTATCAATTCAGTGATTGTATTAACTTTTTTTTTTTGTGTCTACCTCCTTTTCATTAACTTTTATTAGCTGTACCCAAGGGGTCCTGGCGTGAGTGGTGAGGGCGCTCTCGTCCCTTAAGAGAGGTCAGGGGTTCAATCCCTACTCTTGTATGGAGCTGATCATTTGGGGAGCACTTTCACCCCTTCGGGGCCCACCCGGTGCGAACGTGGATTAGTCTGGACCAGTGTCTAGGACACCGCGTGGTTTATACCAAAAAAAAAAAAACTTTTATTAGCTGCCCAAGTCCAATACGGAGTCCTCCTTTTAATTTCGTCAATACTTCTTCCTGCAAAAATGGCAGTATTTATTCTCCCAGCTTCCGCCATAGGGAAGGTTATTCCTATGTGGTGGTTGGTGATGTAAAAATTGCTGAAGTACCGGACTTATGCCATATAGATTTGATTTATGTACCACCTTCAATTTTTCGACAAGAAAATATTACCAATATGTCTTTGATAGAAGTCCAAACATTGAAATTAAATAATTTGAAACAAAAGTGACATACTTTAAATAATATATTTAATTTAAAGGACAAAATTGAAGTAAATCCAAACATTGAAATTAAATAATTTAAAAACAAAACCTGAAATTAAAAAGAATTGGGACCTGAAATGAAACCGAAACCCATAATTAACTTGCATAGAAGGATAAAATTGAAAGAAATCAAACTTTGATACTGAAAATATTAAGGTTTTATAATAAATTTGCATAAAAGGATGAAATTGAAATCAATCAAAACTTTGATACCAAAAATCTTCAGAATTCCAGCCCAATCCGCAAAATTAAAAGCATGAGGACCTAATTGAAACTCCAATATATAATCAATTTTAATTGAAGGATGAAATTGAAACAAATTAAAACCTATATAATAGCAATAAGGGCCAGAAAAACAAATTACAACATTCAAGGACAGAAATGAAATTTGGCAAAAAACAGCTGCGCTGATGTCAGCTGGCGCAGACAGGAGAGAGAAATTGGGGGGGAAATTCAAACAACCATTGACACGTCTCCGGACACCATAGTGTCACACGTGCCGCACCATATGGAACAGAACATACCTGAAAATCATTCTAAACGCCGGTTGGGCATGTTTGGACGCTGGAGTAAGCCGCACGCGCTGTTCGAAACACGCATGAGAACGGAAATGAACAGCGCATTCGACGACACGCCAACAGTAAGACGCCGAAAAAAATAATAAAATATTGGCTAATTACCGGAACGCCCCTCCCTCACAGATGTGTTTTTTGTCCTTTTTGAGGGACAAAATGGTTATTACACTATTCAATGAAATATTATAAAAATAAAAAACTGGCCAGACGAACTGGGCTGGATCGGACCGAAAACGGTCAATTATCGTTGAGCCCCTGAAACCGACGGCGTTTTTTGTCTTTTTAAGGGTTTTTTTCGTTAATACACTGTTCACAGGCCGGAAAAGAAAAGGTAAACGTCCGCGTGCGAAGCACCGGAGAGAAGATCGACTCCATAGTGCCAATGGGTGTAGTGGTACAGTGAAAGGCCGAGCTGTTTTAGCTGTATTGTAATATCACAGTTTGACATTGTATTTTAAAAACACTTTTTGTAGAAAATTGAATTTTTTTTAATTTTTTACTTTAAAGTAAAAAAAAATTGATTTTCTTTGATAATTTTGATATGCTGATGTCAAAAATAATTTTAAAAAAAAATCATTATGATACTTTTCTGAATGAAAAACATTTTGAGAACACAACCTCCATCTCACTCTCAAACATGCCCTAAGTTCCCTACATGCTAAAATATTAAAGCATCCCCATCCTTCTCTAAATCTTCTTTCAAATACCTATCCAATTCAAATTTATTTGCTTTTCATTGTTTCTAAAAAATATTAAACTAGTGAGCAATCATGTTTGATTTATCATAACAAAAAACATTATTTAAACGCTTTTTAAAAATTAAGATTAAAAAAAAATTCAATGCTACCCATACAAAACTATAATGTATATTAATTAATTAATTAATTAATTAAACACTTTAAATTTATAATTAAAAAAACACAAACCACAATATACCATATTAAAACAAAACCTTAGAGCAACTCCAGTGGCAAAAGCTATTTTAAAAAGCCAAATCTTTAAAATGACTTTTTGAATAGTGTATATATGGTTTTTTTATTGATGTATGCTCCAATGGTAAAAACCATTTTGGAGAGCCATTTTTTTATATTATTTTAAATATAGTGTAATTATTTTGTATATAGTTTAATTATGCAATTAATTATACAATTAATAGGAGTAAGTTATATAATTAAATAATTACTTTAAAAAAACCCTCCAACAATATAATTATTAATTTTTTAATTATATTTTAAATATAGTGCAATTACTTTGTATTTGAATTATTAATTGTTAGAAGAACTTTAAGAAACAAACTGAATTGATGTCAATTTTATAACACGATATAATATTTTTTCTTAAGATAACCCAACAATATTCTAGTTGAAATCGTTTGCTAAATAATGAAGCATATATTTGATGAGAATCATTAATTTGGTAAAATAAATTCAATTAAGCTATATTATAAAAATATATAAAAAAATATGAAAATAATCAAATAAAAAAATTATCATTAATTCTTCAATCGTTCTATTTTTATTGATAATTTTGAATTTGGATAACAAAACTAACAAAATTTTAGTTTGTTTATTGTGATTTCACTTACCCTTAGATCGTATTTCGATGAAAGTCAAAAACCATCTTTAAATTTTAGGTTCTTTCGTGAATTCACTTACCCTTGTTCTTTCTTAACTTTATTATTTTTTTGACTATCTAGATATTTTCCAGGTGGATGTGGGTTTGGTTGTTCTGAACCGAACATCAGTATGGCTCATCTGCTTTCAGCTTCTTGCTCAATAAAGTTGTCATCAAGCCACAGACCTCTCATCTCTGAAATCGCCCTTTCCCCGTCGATTTGTAAGCTCGTCGTCGTCGTTCTGTAAGCTCATCTCCTCTCCTCTCATCTCTCTCTCGGTTTGGATTTGGGGTATTGTTAAAGGAGAAGATTGTGAGGGCTGGCTTCGCGGTTGGTTTTATTTCTGGGTTTTGCAAGGTTTTTTTTAGTGTTATTTTTGGGCTCTACGTTGAAAAAAATAATAAAGATAAATTGACAGAAATTGTGTTTTAATATTAAAATAATAAAGAGTGCAAAGAAATATCGTTGAAGACTTTTCTTTCACCCATCTTTTTATAACTAGTTTTAAAAGCTAAAAAATTTAAAGAATTAATTCTAGTAATAATCGTAATGGATTACTGTATTATTTAAATCTGGTTTTAAATCCACATTTTAAGCTGCAACTATTATTTAAATTTGCAACAAAAGCTTTTGGAAGAGACTGTTAATATTTATGGGTTAAACTGAGCAAATTATTCCTTGGAGTTTTAATTAGGCAGACAACTCGTTTCTCTAGATACCATACGGCAAAAGTCGTTCTTGGCTCGTTTCTCTAGATATTGCCGGGGCCGTGAGGTTTGCGTGACCTTTCCAAGTTTTCTACCCCCATCTTTTCTCTTATTGACTTGGAAAATTCGAAAACGAAGACTCCCTGCCGTCTTCTACGTACTCACTTGGTACACATTTATCAAAAAAAATTACAGGAAATAATTTTGATGTAATTTCCTAATGAAAAATAGATTTCATTCAATTTTAAAGACTTTGATTTTTTTTTTATAAAAAAGAAGAAGAAAAGGAAACAATGAATTCATATGAACTTCTTTTAACTTTGCATAGATTTAGACTATATGAAAGAATTTTAGAATGAAAATTTTGTTTTTATTGTCATATTTTATTTATATATATTTCTGAATAATTATTTCTAATTTAAATTTGTTATAACATATTAAATATTGTTTAAAAATTTATTTTAATTATTAGATTTATTGTTTAAAAAAATTCATTAGAACTTGTCATGATAGGAACAACTAGTTTTTCTCAAAAAAAAAGATAGGAACAACTAAGTTGTCACCTGGTTTTGTGTACTTTCTATTATTCAATGATTTTTATTTTAAAATATTTTTATATATATTTTTCTTCAATTTATATTATATGTCTTTCTTATTTATTTATTTAGATTACTTATTTATTTTTATAATATTGTTGAGCTTGTTTATTATATTTTAATGTAATTTAATTTATTGGCTGAATTTCTTAATATAATTAGTTAAAAAAATTAATTCTTGTGTGGTGTAGAAAAATGATTTTAACAACTTTAGTTGCGTGTCTAACATATATTCAATGAGAATGGGCCACTAGCTTCCCCTTTCTATGGTGGGAAACTCTTCACGTGATTTCCTAATGCTTCAGCGATAATTCGTACGTAGAGATGACCCTTTCGTATCGAATGAGGATGGACCCAGTCGTCAGATGGTTTTTATAAAAAGAGTTTTGCTCTCAAGAACAACCCTTTATTTCATTTCCCTGCAATGTTGAGTGGGATGTTAGAGCAGCTTCTTGGTGCGTACCCAGCCCTTCTTTTTCTAGTCATCCTAGCCGGCCACCATAGTTGCAGTGCTACAAATAACTGTGCTCCCTCTTCTTGTGGTGATATCACTAATATAAGCTACCCTTTTCGATTACAAACCGATCCCATAAGCTGTGGCCGCATAGAATATGAACTTGGCTGTGAAAACAACCGCACAACTGTATACTTGGGGAGTGTAAAATACTATGTTCAGGCAATCGATTATTTCCCCAATTTCACAATTCGACTTGTGGATGCTGATTTTCAAAAGGATGATTGCCTCTCCATCCCTCGTTATTCTGTTCTGCAGGGTAGTACTGGTCTCGACTTCGGTCAGTATTATCCGTTTAGTAATGACATTTACTCTCTAATTATATTAACTTTTATTAGCTGCCCAAATCGAATACCGAGTCCTCCTTTTAATTTCGTCAATACTTCTTCCTGCAAAAATGGCAGTATTTATTCTCCCAGCTTCCGCCATATGGAAGGTTATTCCTATGTGAGGCTGGTTGGTGACGGCTATGTGAGGGTTGGTGAAATTGCTGAAGTACCAGACTTATGCCGTATAGATTTGATTTATAAACCACCTTCAATTTTTCGACAAGAAAATTTTACCAATATGTCTTTGATAGATGTCCATGATATTTTGGCATATGGCTTTGAGCTTTCATGGTTGGACGCTGCTTGTGATTATGTAAAAGAGAACCACCTCAACCTTGATAAATACTACTGTGAGCCACCCAGTTCGTTACTCTCACGGCGGCAGGCTTCGTGTGATTATGCCAAAGAGAACCACATCATCCTTGATAACGACACCATAAGCTACTGTTTTGGTAGACGCAGTACTTTACTCTCACGGCAGCAGGCTTTGTGTTATTATGCCAAAGAGAACCACATCATTCTTGATAACGCCACCATACGCTACTGTTTTGGTACACGCAGTGCATTACTCTCTCTCTCTCTCTCTCTCAAATCACCTCATCTGAATGCATAAGAAGTAAATGTTACTATGTTCGGTAGGTATAAAATGTATCGTCCTTTTGTTATTGGATTAATTAACTGCATTTATATACAATTAAGCACTTCACTTGCTCATCTTTACATATATATATATATATATAGGATGGTTACCACTTGCATAAACATCCAACAAATCTCTCCATTACATGTAACTCAAACCCATCCAAACAAAACTTCACATGAACTAAATCTTCTGCACGCATGCATGCCGATTAATTATCTCTCTATAAGGATTTCAATTAATTTTATTCATTTGACTCTTTCTTTGTTTATTTTTTTCTTAAAAAATGAACACAGGAAACCGTGGTCCCATCAGGGCTGCAATAGGTAAGCATCTCCTTCGAATCATTAATTGTTTTTCTTAGGTGCACCCACTAGATGCAACTGGCTGATTTGAAATAATTGTGATCAAACTGCTTTCAAAGAAATAACTTTGTAAACTTTTTATTTTCTTACTTGATCCTTTCTTTTGTTTGAAATGTAGAGATAATACTAAGAATTAATGATCATTTCAAATGTTAGAAACAACATATATATTTTGTTTCCTTTCTCCATGTACGGCTTGATGGTGTTTTATTCTATATAAATATCTCTTCCATTTCATTACAAT
Organism: Salix viminalis; assembly: GCA_029228465.1. Taxonomy (NCBI): domain Eukaryota; kingdom Viridiplantae; phylum Streptophyta; class Magnoliopsida; order Malpighiales; family Salicaceae; genus Salix; species Salix viminalis. Next base: position 253,794 of record CM055432.1, read on the forward strand.
TCCTCAACTATTTTATTCTACTGATATCATGCAAAATTATTCTATAAGCCCTGGTAAACAGTACCATGAAGGCCACCTAGTCTCTTTAACGGCTGTTTGTTTTTCTTGCAGATTTTCTGGCTTATCGTATACTCGCTCACCTTGGTAAGAACACTTCTTCTAATTACATAAAATGTTAAACATGAAACCTAAATAAGGTGTAAGACATTAAAGGTGTGAATTGGAGAGAGATAGATCTTTAATTAGAAACTTCACAATTCAAGAATATTACGTAATCTTTCTATCTATAACTTGAGAAATTACATGTAAAAAAGATGGTACTAGCTAGGTTAAGTATGAAGTGAGTATATATATCTAGTCTACCCATTTCAATGAGCATGTCAAATGAGAAAGAAATTAGGGATGTCTACGCACTTCGTACTCTAAATGCAAAAGAATAAAAAAAATTACGTTATTTGAATATCAAAAAAGACTTGCATGCTCTTTCCTTCAGTTAATTTCACGAATCATTAATCTTATAATAATATTCTGAACATTGACACAACGTTTTCTTTTCCTTGAAATGTAGCAACCTTAGCCTTATCCTTATATATATATATATATATATATATATATATATATATATATCATGGCTTCTTATTTATTAATCTCAATTTTAGATGCTGACAATACCTCTTTTTTTTTTGCTGAATATAGAAAACTCCTGGATACAATATGACAACTACAGTGAGTTTTTTTTTTGGTGAACCTAAAAGGCCTATATCCTACATGTGGTTCATGCTAGTTTTTTCACTTAATCCATACATACACGCATACATACATACATACATATGTATGTATGTATGTATGTATGTATGTATGTATGTATGTATCCTACAATATTTCACATATTTACTTAACTCCTTTTCTGTTAATGTAGAAAAACCACAACTGGAACTCAACTTTTATAAAGGTGAGGATTAGTTCATGCATGCATGTTGTAGTAGTCTCACTTACAATCTTTCTCTTACAGCTTCGGTGATTTTTTTTTTGGTGAACCTAAAAAGTGACCGAATAAATTTTTATATATGTGAGTTGTGATATATGAGAACAAAGCCTATATGTCTTTGAATCCTTCATGTGGTTCATGCTAGTTTTTTCACTTAATCCACACACACACACACACATGCATATGTATGTATGTATCCTACAATATTTCAAATATTTACTTAACTGCTTTTCTGTTAATGTAGGAAAACCACGACTGGAACTCAACTATTTTAACGGTGAGAATTAGTTCATGCATGCATGTTGTAGTAGGCTCACTTACAATCTTCCTCTTACAATTTTAGGAGGTTAAAATCTCAATCTTAGTTTCTCTCTTCACATTGGAAGAGAATTAACAAGTAAAACAAGTTGATGAATTTCTTGAAACTTAAGGCTTATTGTCAAGAGCATTGCTTTCATTTGTTTTTCTTCCTCTTATGTAATATTGATTGTGTTTCTATTTGTTTTCATTATTTGGCAGCAAACGGAACTTATACTACCAAGACTATCTATTCAGATTTTAAAAGAATTCCCATAGTTTTGCTCATTACCCTACTTGTGACACTTGTTCCCATCGGTAAGTTTTTCTAAACTTTATTGTTTGTATCATAGAGGCACATAAAAACTGGCATGAATACATTTTTAAAAGATATTTTCTTAAATTCACCCATTTATATTAAACACATATAATATCTACTCTTGATAATTTCTTAATGTGGTCTCTTATTTATGATTCTATCAATTTTTCTTTTAAATATGGACAAACATAAAAAACAAAAAACTTCAAGCTCAAAACTTATCAAGGATACAAGAGATATTAAAAAAAACTACTAAAAACTTTATATCATATTAAAAACTGAAAAGCTTCTAGAAAACTAAATGGTGTTTAAAAATTTATTAAAAATTAAAAAATGTCAATAAATATCAATGACTTAACATATTCTTATTTTTCTCTACTATGAAAAATAATATTTACAATACTCCATGGTGTTTCTTTTTATAATGGTTGATTTATCAATTTCAGTTATCAATATGTTTTTTTTTTCAAATTTATTTGAATTTTAAAATTTTGGGTTTTGGATTTTTTTCTAATATTTCACATTTTTTTATTTTATATATTGTTTAATTATTCTTTTTTAAAAATCAATTGTGCGTAAAATTCTATATTCTTGACACATTTTCACATTTAATGGAAAATTGATCAAATCACAATAGAGGGATCTTATTTAAAATACCTAGAGTAAAGGGACTGTATAAAAACATTAAAAAACATCCCGAATAGAGGTATTAATGACTCGTATTTATGACTGTTCTAACAAATAAATAGGGAGAGATTATATGGTAATGAATAAACTAATAAATCAATAAAATGACAAAATATGAAAATAGTATAGGCAGAAAAACTAGATATTGTTTTTTTTTATTTTTCATTCTCCCTAAAATCAATGAAATATTAGTTAAATTTTATTCGGTGATAAGAATTTCAAATTTGAAGAAATTTTATGCTTTTGAACTAAGAATAATAATTTCATTTATAAAATCAAAAATAAATTAATTACATGGAAATCTAATAACAAATAATATATTTCCATAATTGATTAATATTCTTATAATATCTTTATGCAGTGATATATCATACATTATTATTCCTTTGTGGGCTTCCATTTTTCATAATCTTCCTGGTCTATAAATGGCGAAGAAGGCATTTATCAATGTATGATAACATTGAAGAATTCTTGCAAAGTGATGATCATAATCTCATACCTATAAGGTATTCTTACTCGGAGATTAAGAAGATAACCAATGGATTCAGTGACAAGTTAGGTGAGGGAGGTTATGGCTCGGTGTACAAAGGAAAACTTCGTAGTGGTCGTTTTGCGGCAGTAAAACTTTTGCGCCAAGAAAAAACTAAAGGGCAAGATTTTATCAATGAAGTTGCCACCATTGGAAGAATTCACCATTGTAATGTGGTGCAACTCATAGGCTTTTATCACTGAGGGCTCAAAGTGTGCCCTTGTATATGAGTTCATGCCTAATGGATCTCTTGAAAAGTATATTTTTTCCAGACAAGGTAGCATCCCACTAAGCAACCATAAACTATATGAAATTTCTCTTGGGGTGGCCCGTGGTATTGAGTATCTACATCAAGGTTGTGAAATGCAGATTTTGCATTTTGACATCAAGCCTCACAACATTCTTCTCGATGAAAACTTCTCTCCAAAAGTTTCAGATTTTGGACTTGCGAAATTGTATCCAGCTAATAAAAGCATTGTGCCCCTCACTATGGCTAGAGGAACAATGGGATACATGGCTCCTGAATTATTTTACAAAAGCATTGGAGGTGTCTCTTACAAAGCTGATGTCTATAGTTTTGGGATGTTGTTAATGGAGATGGTTGGGAGAAGAAAAAACTTGAATGCATTGGTAGATCATTCGAGCCAAATGTACTTCCCTTCATGGATTTATGACCAAGTTAGTGAAGGAAAGGATATACTAGAAGATGAGGCCACGGAGCACGAAAAGATAACAACAAAAAAGATGAGTATGGTTGCATTATGGTGCATACAATTGAAGCCTATTGATCGTCCCTCAATGCACAAAGTTATACAAATGCTTGTAGCAGATATTGAATCTCTACAAATGCCTCCTAAACCTTTTCTCGTTCCACAACGGACATTAAATGATGATCATAGAATCAATATGGTTGATCTACCAAGTTTAAGAGATCCATCGAATGATTGTAGCATCGACTCTTCATATCAGTTTGGTCGTTGATACAAATGCTCTTGTCTGTTTGTTGATTTGAATAATACATTAATTTTGTATGCCTTAATTATCTGAAACTTTGATGATAGTTGAAATAGGATGGATGTTTGTTAAAACTTGCAATTAACTAGCTTACAAAACATCCATTATACACTAGTCGTGTTTTGACCTCGCAATAAAATATGAATATTCTTAAAGTACTTAATGTTTGTTTCATGTGACATTGTTTCCTTTCCTTTCATTTTATTTTTATAAGAAATTTTGAAAGGTATGTAAGCTATATGGTGCATATACAACCCTTCCTTTTCTAGTCATCCTATCCACCCACCATAGATGCAGTGCTAGAAAGAACAACAACCACTGGAACCATAATATTTGATACCCTTTTTGATTAAACACCGATCCCAGAAGTTATGGCCACAAAAAAATATGAACTTGCTTGTGAACAAAAATCGTCCAACTTGTTAATGCTGATAATCAGAAGGATGGTCGCTTCTTCATTCCTCTTCGTTCTTTAATAGAATATAGATTTCAACAACAAGGATTATTATCCATCTACAAAAAGCTAATGGAAAAGTGTTCGAGCATATATGAAGCAAGTTGTTGCTGGTTTTATAGGAAAGGAACTGGCAGGTGCTTGTTGAATGTTTTCTTTTCTGGATCTGTTTCATATGGCCCTACTTTTTGCCTCCTTTACCTATATTTCTTGTCAAAAAAATGAAGGAGGATTTATTAGCCATCTTATTGTGGCCGGTTCGATTACTGACGAAGGCATTTTTATATTAATTTTCATAACTTGCGTAAATCCAATATTGAATCCTCTGTTTTTTGTTGTGGATACTTCTGCTTGCGAAAATGGCTCTGCAAATTATAAATATACGTCTAATATTCTCATGTCATGGATAGAGCTGACTTATGCCGTATAAATTTGATCTATCCTGCGCGTGGGTCTTTTTTAATTTGCTAGAAAATATAACCAATATGTTCTATGTCCTTGATATTTTGTCCTGTGGGCTTAAGCTTTCATGGTTTCAAGCGTGATCGATATGATTTTGTCAGTGACACCGAGGGCTTCAGCTTGGCTCAAATATGAGCTCTAATAAGCAGTACGGCATCGTGGCCTTGTAACTCCCAAAATACTTGTGAATGTTCGCTGTCATTTCTCCTTCTCTAGATTAGGAAATAAATGCAGCAACATGAAGATCAGAAAGAAGTAATTGCAGAAGAATATATGCAGAAGAAAATATGCAGTAACAGAAGGATGTGGGCAATACGTGAATGCAGCAACAGAATCCTTCAGTTAAATCCCTAATTAACATTTCAGATCCCAAATTGAGGAAGATATGATCCTGTGATTTGATATTATACATTGAACAATAATTATGTTAGAATTTCTTTATTAAATGTAATACTATATATTTAGCAATATATACAGAGAACCATGAATACAAAAACAGGGAACAATAGTTATTTTTGAAACACAGTACTCTTTTTTCCCAAGGCATTTTTCTAGCTCAGGCTGATGAGATCTAGAGAAACGAGGGAAGGCCCTAAATAAGTTTAAAATATAAAAAAAAACCATTTTGCGGTGGGACAAATTCTTTAAAATATATAAAAAAATAATAGCGTGAGGGATTTTTTTTTATGATATTAAACATAGTTTAATAAGTTAATTTTAAATTCTCATATCCCACTTTTTTATTCAATTTGAGTTTCAAACTAAGTTGCGCAGAAATTAATCCGAACTAAATAATTGATTTGATGAGTCAAAATACAATCTTGATGACTAGTAAAAAAATGCCATAGTTTTTAACAATTTTCAAGATGGTAACTTTTTTCAAGAACTATTGAGACAACAGCAGATTAGATCGATCTCAATCCCCAAAATTTTTGTCATGAACTTCGTTGAGTTTAATAATTTATTTATATAAAATACTTTTTTAGTTATATAATAAAAATATATGATCATAAAATTAAACATCAACCTACAAATAAAAACTTTTTTAGAAATGTGATAACTCTAAGAAAAACAAATATACAGATACACATAATAGTATTATATTCAGGATGTGAAATATCCTAGTATTGTAGAATTATAATTATGAGTTGTCCTAAGAGGATTGTTATGATTTTCAACATTGGGGGGTAGCCTAGTAAGATTCTACTTGTCTATAGAATAGATTTTTGTTTTTCGCAGACATGAAAATTCCGAATGCATCCAAATCTCTCGAAATGCTTGTAGCATGAAAATTGCTGATGCATCCGAATGCATCCAAATCTGTTTGAAAAATAAAAAAGAACTATTGACATCGTTTCAATCTGCAATTTTGTGGACAGAGAAGTGGCTACGTGCTGGGTTCAATGTGGATAACACTTTGGCAGAGGCTTGGTTGATAGTAGATAGTACGATGTACCATTTCGAGACTTGCGCGAGAGATTTTTTAGTCTTAATGAAAGAGTTTTCAAATCCACCCATCATGTGGCGATGTCAATAAATAATTCTTTATTTTTAAAAGAATATAATTTACCTTTAGACAATAATAATAGTTTTATTTTAGAAAAACAGAGAAAAAGTAGCAACTTTGGATTGATGAATTGTAAAGTGAAGATAAGAATCTCTCTGACCGGCCCTTTTGCATCTTTACAACGACAACAAGAAATTTAATCAATTCGTAATTAAAAATAATGGCCAACAATGATATATTGTTTTTATGTGGAGCTGTAGGATTTTTTCTCCAAAAAGAAAAAATGATTTTGATAAATGAGCTGAAAATAGGATATTATCTTATAAAGACAATTATGAAGTCCAGAACACGTGCCGAGAGAAAAATCCTCGAAACCTTAATCTCTTTCTTGGCTTTTCATCTCATCTTATTAATACTGACAACACTCCACAAACGAGGGGTGGAGGTTGTAGGGTTTTGAAATTCTAAATAGGAAAATAATTTTAGGGTTTTGAAACATTAAATAAGAAAGGCATTAATACCTTTAATGACTTAATATTAGGGATAAATGAGTTAAGGATACAATAGTAACTAGTAAAATATAAATAGAAAAAAGAAGAGAAGAGAAACAAATCTGAAAATTGAGAGTGAGCCGAAAGAGAGAAAAAAAGGAGAAGAAGAGAAAAGAGGAAAGGAGAAGGAAGGAGGAGAAATAAATATTAAGGTAATGTGTATGTCTTATTATGTAAAAGTATTGTTTAATAGTTAAGCTAATTGCTTACATTGGTGATTAGGGTTTGAATATTTTATTTGAATTTGATGGATGAATGGATTAAGATGTTAAGAGTTTAATGGTTTGAGTAATGGTTAATAGGTTTGATTGTAAGTGATTTTGGTGTGTTTGGTTTAAGAAAATATTGAGAAAAATGGTGAAATAATGTTGAGGAATTTCGAAAATCCCTTGCTAGAATTCTACGTTTAGGTTGAGGATGATGAAAATTCGTTTTAGTCCTTTTGGTGGAAAATTACAGTTTGGTCCCTAAACTTTGGGAAATTACAGTTTAGTCCCTGAACTTTGGAAAATTACAGTTTGGTCCCTGGAGTGAAATATTAGTATTTCAAATTGTTTTGATGGATAATTGAAGTTTATTTGATGAATTATTATTAATTTTACGAATTGTGTATCTTGAACTAGATTTAGAAAGAAACCATTGTTTTTAGGTTTTGCGAGAAATTGATAGTTTAATTCAAAACACATAGGATTATGAGTGAACTCTTAGATATGTTTACTAAAGGTATTCTACTTCTTTTGAGTCATTTTTGAGTATGTATTTCTTTTATATATTCAGATAATCCTGATAATCTGCCCGCGGTACGTCAATAGGATTCTGACAATATTCTGCTTTTGAATTTCGATCGCTTTTGAGTCAGGTGAGTGGATAATATTTAATATGCATGAGAAATATTATAAATATTTGATTTGCTAGTATTTGGATTATGCTTCTTGATAATATATACTTTAAGTATTATTCTTGTTACGATAAAGCATAATCAATTGTTGAATATACGTTCTTGATATGAGCCAATATTTGTTTGTGAATTGATACTCCTCATTTGATTGATATCATGAGTTGAGCCTTGAGATATGAATATGTCTGTTTGATTATGATATATATATACCTACGGCATGCTAGTCAGAATACCCACGCTAACAGGGGAATGTTAGTCTTTGTGCACATCGTATCTGAAATCCTAGTTGGTCGGGGAAGTCACCAACCTGTGCGGATTGATCATCCCACAGTCTGGAGCCTCATGCTCATTGCATTATGATTTTCTGACGAGTTATACTTATTATCTTCTTGATATGACCTATTTGAGAAATTTTCTTGTAAGAACCCCGAGCCGATTCGATAATATAATTCTCATTGCTATATTATCTCGCATGTGTATATTAGATGTTATCTACTCACTGAGTTGTTGAACTCACCCCCTCATTATTTATTATTTTTCAGGCTCGTAGCTCGTTAGCAGGTCATTAGCGTTGAAATATCAGAACTTATTATTTTGGTTGTAATGGACATTTTTATTTTTATGTCTAGTTATCGCTCCACTATTATAATGAGATTATTCAGCTTTTGTATTAAGACATTCGAATTATATTATAAGTTTCCTTTGTTAATTCCGCTGCGTTGAACTCTGAAAGTTAAATGTTAAGTCTGTGTGTAAGTTTGGGTTCTCATAGGTGTGGAACCTTGGAGGGGAACCATATCTATGTTCCGGTCACGAATCCGGGAATCGGGTCGTGACAGAGGTGGTAGCAGTAACCAAGAGAGCTAGCAATGTGGTGCAACTCATAGGCAAAACTAAAGGGCAAGATTTTATCAATGAAGTTGCCACCATTGGAAGAATTCACCATTGCAATGTGGTGCAACTCATAGGCTTTACTGCTGAGGGCTCAAAGCGTGCCCTTGTATATGAGTACATGCCTAATGGATCTCTTGAAAAGTATATTTTTTCCAGACAAGGTAGCATCCCGCTAAGCAACCACAAACTATATGAAATTTCTCTTGGGGTGGCCCGTGGTATTTAGTATTTGCATCAAGGTTGTGATATGCAAATTTTGCATTTTGACATCAAGCCTCACAACATTCTTCTCGATGAAAACTTCACACCAAAAGTTTCAGATTTTGGACTTGCGAAATTGTATCCAGCTAATAATAGCACTGTGCCCTTCACTATGGCTAGAGGAACAATAGGATACATGGCTCCTGAATTATTTTACAAAAGCATTGGAGGCGTCTCTTACAAAGCCGATGTATATAGTTTTGGGATGTTGTTAATGGAAATGGTTGGGAGAAGAAAAAACTTGAATGCATTGGCAGATCATTCGAGCCAAATGTACTTCCCTTCATGGATTTATGACCAAGTTAGTGAAGGAAAGGATATCCTAGAAGATGAAGCCACAGAGCAGGAAAAGATAACAACAAAAAAGATGACTATAGTGGCATTATGGTGCATACAATTCAAGCCTATTGATCGTCCCTCAATGCACAAAGTTGTACAGATGCTTGTAGCAGATATGGAATCTCTACAAATACCTCCTAAGCCTTTTCTCGTTCCACAACAGACATCAAATGATGATAGGATCAATATGGCTAATCCAGCAAGTATAAGAGATTCATCTAATGATTGTAGCATCGATTCATCTTATCAGTTTGGTCGTTGATATAAATGCTCTTGTCTATTTATTGATTTAAATAATATGTAATTTTATATGCTTTAATTCTCTGAAACATCGATGAAAGTTGAAATCATACAGAAGTTTGTTAAAACTTGCAATTAACTAGCTTACAAAGCATCCAATTCTCACTAGTCATGTATCAAACCTCACAATAAAACATGTCTATATTATCTTCTTCTTTCTTTGTTATCTCAATATATTAATTCATTTTAATACTAAAATAGATTTCAAATTCTTAACCCATACTTTTTGTGCATTAATGATGAATTATAGTGCGTGATTTATTCATTAAATAACATTCATATGATGTTACTTGTAGTGATTATCAAGAAACTTTGTCTTGTTGTTTAATTAATCAAACGAGGATTACTAATTAAGAAGTAGTATTAAAATTTGAAATTCCAATTTTAATCAATTAAATATTAAAAGTTAAAAATAAAAATAATATTCAATTAAAAAAATACAAAAAATTAATCCGAGTTCTCCAACTTTTCTACCCCCATCTTTTCTCTTATTGGCCTGCCTGCTGCTCTTCTATTGACTTGGAAAATTCGGAAACGAAGACTCCCTGCCGTCTTCTACTGATTTGGTACAGTGCTCCGAGCATCACCGAGTTTTAAAAATATAATTTACTTTAATTGTTCTTGAATCATTTTCTCATTACTCAAATAGATTTAATCAACGGAACACATTTCTCCGAACAATAAATGCAGAAGGGAGCTAACACAGGATGGCCGAAATCATCATCAGAATGGAAATTTTATTCTCATCCATATGTACGGAGTATGTAGTGTGTATATATAGCAACTGTTGAACACACGAAATAAGGGTGCAAAGCATACTAAACAGAATACAAATTCAAATTCTCTTCTCCCTCTCTTTTCTCTCTTCCCTTCTCTGCCGTATGTGTGATCATCATCTTCTTCCTTTCAATTACTCTACTTCTCTGCAAACCTTTATAATCCTAACATCGTTTCAGATCACAAGTACTCACGCAGATAAATTAATTGATCCAATCTTCGCTTCCACAAATCTGCTTCTTCAAACTTACTCTTCATATTACAAGAAATCCCAAATTCTCACTGTTTGAGCTTCTACTGAATCAATCTTGAAAAGATTATGTGATAATCTTCGTTGATCTAGACACTGTATTGATCGTAGTGTTTGATTAAAGATTTCTAAGAATTCTACTAAACCCGAGTTTAAATTTGAATTAGAAAAAAAAATCTATTTTAATTGAATTCCAAACAATCATAAATGATCTTGATGCAAATCATCACATGAAAGGCAAAAAAGCTCCTGGCCCACCCCTGATTCCTAAGCCATTGGCCCAGCCCTACAAGCCCATTAAAAAGTTCCATCCATGTGCTATAAGTAAGATTTAGTATACAGTTCATTTGCTATCAAGTGTTGGAGATTAGTATGTGCAACGAATCATATTCTATGTGTTTATCTGGACAGGCAGTGGATACAATATCAAAAGTTTGTCCAATATTGACGATTGGACCAACAATTCCATCAGTATACTTGGACCAAAGTGGGGTTAGAGGATGGAATTTTGTTATTAGATTATGGCTATATCTTTTGATAAAGATATTAATTAAATATATAATTATAAATTAGAATCCGAAATCTTTTAAGCACTTTACGCCAAATTTGAAGTCATATGGTAGACAAGATTTATGATTGATTTTGAAAGCTAAAAAGTTAAAAAAAATTAATTATTCTAGTAATAATCATAATTGATTCCTGCAATATTAACCTTTCATTAACTACCATAAATCAAATAATAAATTTGAATACAGTGGCCTTAAATCTACATTTTAAGCTGAAAAGATTATTTAAATTTCCAACAAAAGCTTTTGGAAGAGACTGATAATATTTATAGATAATATTCAATAAAATCTACATTTTTTTAATGTAGGATAATGTTTTTAAAAGGATTTTGGATTTCACCAAAAAAATATATCAACTAAGTGTTTGTTTAGAACAATTTCTTATTCATATGTAATTTATTTAAATAATATTAATGTTCTATGTTAAAAAACATTTATTAATTTTTAAATGTTAAAAAACATTTAATATTAATTTATTTAAATAATATTAATGTTTTATGTTAAAAAACATTTATTAAAAAAATAAATTTTAACCCTCTAAAGCGAATCCCACTTTTATTTTAAAATATACCGATTAACTATATTCATCGAACAAATTTCAAGCATTACTAACCCCACTTTTCACCTCCCGAATCTTTTTATTGAAGTACTAACATCACCCCATACATAGATTTCTGCCAAATACTAACATCACCCCATATTTTTACTCTACTCATTTCTCTAGATATTACTGTCTTCTACTTATTGCCGGGGCCGTGAAGTTTGCGTGATGCGACCTTTAACAATGTAGTGTCCGACTTTCTACCCCCATGTATTCTCTTATTGGCCTGCCTGCTGGTCTTTTATTGACTTGGAAATCTCGGAAACGAAGATTTCCTACCGTGTGTTCTACTCAAACAGCTACTTCTATATTTTTAAAAAATTAAAATTACCCCAGTTCAGCTACTGTTAAATGCGTGTGGGGAGGGGTAAACTAATATTTTTAATGTGCAAAAATACACGGAAAATATAAAAATACCCCAAATAATCTGGTAATGCTAACCAGTTACGTGAAAAAATAAAAAATACCCTTGATACAAAGACAAGGGCTGAGGAGAGGTGAAATCGTTAATATATTGTTGTAATCCAGATTGTTTTGTGAGTGTGTGTACAGTGTTTAACCAATCTCTTTTAGCTTTTCTTCTAATATCACGGGCTGTAGAAAAGAGAATGAAAAATCTATGATTATTAAGGTCTTGTATGACATTGTATTTTAAAAATATTTATGAAAGAATTTGAAAAAAAAATATTTTTATTTTATATTTGAAATTAAATTTTTTAATGTTTTTAGATCATTTTGATGTGCTGATGTCAAATTTTTTTAAAAAAAAAAATTATTCTAATACTTTTTTGAATGAAAAGTATTTTTAAAAACAATCTCAGTTACACTCCTAAACATGTCCAAGTCCCCTTCATGCTAAAATATTAAAGCATCCGCATCCTTCTCTAAATCTTCTTTGAAATACCTATCCAATTCAAATTTATTTGTTCTGAATTAATTTCTATGTTGCTGTGATTTGAGTTTAACATGTTTTTATTTTTTTGGTATTTAATAATCCGTTTTGAGTCAAGATATTAGTTTTTTTGTGTTTCAATCCGGTCTGATTCATTTTTTGTGTTTGATTTGTTTTCGGGGTTATTAGTAAAAGAGCTAAAACAGCTCGGCCAGTCCACTGTGCACTCACACTCATGTGCACTGTGGACTGGCCATTTCTAGCTCTTTAGCGTCAGCTGGCGTATATGTACTTTTTGTATCACGGATGCTTTATATATTTTCTATGGCGGAATTGCCGAGAGAAACTCATGTGGCGAGCTGGCCCTCCCTGCGCCAACAAACTTGATTTTCGTTTTTTTTTTTTCCTCTTTTTTTTTTTTTTTCTTTTTTCTGAAATAAGTGTATAACTGAAATTAAGCTTTTGAACCGTGCTTAATTTTTTTTTTCAACATGTTTTTTGTACGCAAGGGTTGAAAAAGTTGCTTTCATTTTTTTTATAATTTTTTTAATAATAATAATAATATTAATAATAATAATAATAATAATAATTTAATTATTTTTCTTGCTTACTCTTTTGTTAATGTTTTCTTTTTTCTCCGGATAATTTAATAATTTTTATTGTTTTGACAGTAATGGCAATGATATTTATTTTTTTTCTTTTGTTAAAGTTTCTAGGATATTTTTAGTCTTCCATTAATTATATGTTCTAATATTTATTGAATATTATCTCATAGGAATATATATAGGGAGAAGAAAACATGACCTAGGATTTTTTGAATAAAAAAAATTAACATCGATATTCTTAAATACATTTAATTTAATCATATAATGAATAAATCGGATAACATAAAAAAAAATTGTCTTGAATTTTAATTTTGTACTTAACACAACAACAATAATAATAATAATTATAATAATAATTTAATTGTTTTTTCTTGCTTACTCTTTCTGTTAATATTTTTTTTCCCTCCGTGATAATTTAATAATTTTTTATTGTTTTTAACAATGAATAGCAATGCTAATTTTTATTTTTTATTTTATTTTTTTGTTTTATCTTTTGTTAAAGTTTCTTGAATATTTTTAGTCTATCATTAATTATATATTCTAATATTTATTGAATATTATCGCATAGGAATATATATAGGAAGAAAAAAACATGACCTAGGATTTTTTGAATAAAAAAAACTTAATATTAGTATTCTTAAATACATTTTATATAATAATATAATGTGTCGCACGTCCCCGCGCGGCGTCCCGGGAGGGATCCTGGCTCTCGCGATGGAGTTTGAGAAGGAGTCGCCACCTGGCTGTTGAGGGTCGCTAGGAACACTCGATTTGTACTCGAGTCCGCTTTCGGAGATGCAAGGGTAAGGGATCTGGTTGCATGATAGGGAAGGTATTAGCACTCCCTAATACGCCTTTACCCGAGGTAAGCTGCATTGTCTATTTCGATGTGATTTAAAATGCTTTAATAAGTCGTATTTATTCACAAAAAATGTTAAGATGAAAAAAAGAAATCGATCATCGCTTAGAAAAAAATCTTATGAATTTTATTGATGATTATCATTCCCATCGAATATTTTGGATAAACCCCTTAGAATTTATTTATCCAAACACCGAAAAGTAAATAATAGCATACTATTCCCCGCCAAATATTTTTGGATAAGATTTATTTATCCAAACACCTAACAGATGAATAATAGCATACTATTTCCCGAATATTTTGGGTATAAACCTTTAAGATTTATTGATCCCGAATATTAGCAGTGAATAATAACTTCTCAAAATAAGATTTTTTATACTTTTGAAATATTGGTCATATGCAAAGAAAACATATTTTTTTATTTCATTTATATTCTTTTTTTTCTTAACAAAACAACATCAAAAATTAAATAAATAAAACACAACACAAAACTCCACACACGCACACATATTTTCTTTTTTCATTTCTTTTTTTCATCATATTTTTAAAAAGTAAAAATACAACTCACTACACACATTTGTCTTTTCTTCATTTTTCTCATTACATTTCACAAATAATAATTTAAATACAATAAGTTCAAATAAAACACATAAACATAAAGAAAATTACAAAAAGGACTTCAGGAACAGTGCTAAAACAGTGCAGGGGGGCTGGTGACCTTGGTGGCGCGTCTGTCCACGCGCCACGTCACTGGCGGCGCGTGGTTCCACGCGCAGCCGCGCGGTGAACAGTAACAATGGGGAGGAACCGGCAGATCTGCCTCTTCTCTTCACTCCCTCGCCGGTGACGGCGCTCATGGAGACCTGCAAACACAACCAAAGCAACACAAACACAATACAGATAACACGAAATCAATTTCATCATTTTTAGATCTGTTCTCGGCTTCTTCCCAAAATCACAGATATGGTCTTCTTCTTCAGGGTGTCCCTCTTCTTCTTCTTCTTCTTCTTCTTCTTCTTCTTCTTCTTCTTCTGCTTCTCCTTCTGCTTCTCCTTCTCGCCGGCAAGGGCGTTTCACCATGACCTGCACACACACAACACACGGCAAACACACAAACATAAAAGGCTTCCCCGGGGCAGTGTTGGGCAAGGGAGAACTGGAAGAGAGTGGTTCTGCTGTGATGGCTGTGGTGGCTTTGCGTTGCCGATTTGGGCGTTTGGTGTGCAGGGCTGACTTCGGTCGACGACAGCTGGATCTTTTGTGGCTGCAGCTGGTGGCTGGAGGAAGGGAGGAGAGTGAGGAAAGGGGGTAGATCATGGGGGCTCTGTCATGGCTGGAGGCAGAGAGGAGAAGAGGAGATGATGGGGAAGGCTGGTATGGTGTTTCAACGGACGGCAGGGGAGAGAGGGATTTTGAGAGTGGAGGGGAGAGTGAGGACGGGGCTGTCCGGAGAAGGAGAAAGGGCAGCTGCTGTGGTGGCTGGGACTGTCGACGGGGAGAAGGAAAAACGGGAGAGAGAAACAGAAATTGTGGGAAGCAATGTGAGGGTCTGGAGGTAAAGGTTGGTCGGAGGTGGAGAGAAAATGGAGAGGTCGCCGGAGAGAGGGGGTGAAAAATGAAAAAGGGGCTGAGAAGAGGGGGGCTGCAGCCGCCCCAAAGGGGGCTGGCGGCTGCAGCCCCTTGAGAGGAAAAGAATTTTCTAGGTTTAGGGTTTTTTCTGTTTTAGGGTTTTTCTGGTGAAGGTCTTTTTTTGGTCCCCCCTTTTCTTGTGGATTAAAACCTTTATTTATAGAGTTTTCAAAGGCAAAACTCCAAACACAGTCCCTCAGCTTCGCTCTTCTTTCAATTTCGTCCTCGATTTCCAATTTGTGCGATCCGACCCTGCATTAACTGTTAAATTCTCAATTTATTCAATTTTGCCCCTCTACAAAGAAGATATTTTTGGATTTTTGTCTTTTTTTCTATTTTTTTTCCTTTTCTTTCAAACCTAAAAAATAAGTTGGTCAAAAATTGGGTAGCAACAGATGCCCCCCTTCTTTACAATGCTACTGACTAAAGTCTTGTAAAAGACTTTAAATAGTAAGCGTTGTAAAGAAAAAAATAAAATGGTGACTCGCCCTGAAGTTAGAGGAGTTAGAAATGGTCTCATTGTTCGGGTGACCTACGGGTTAGTAGTTAGAAGGGGTCTCATTGTTCCGGGTGACCCTACCCATGTTAGAAGGGTCTCATTGTTCCGGGTGACCTACCCAAGTTAGAAGTTAGAAGGGGGTCTCATTGTTCGGGTGACCCTACCCAAGTTAGAAGGGTCTCATTGTTCCGGGTGACCTACCCATGTTAGAAGGGTCTCATTGTTCGGGTGACCCACCCAAGTTAGAAGGGGTCTCATTGTTCCGGGTGACCTACCCATGTTAGAAGGGTCTCATTGTTCGGGTGACCTACCCGGGTTAGTAGTTAGAAGGGGGTCTCATTGTTCGGGTGACCTACCCCTGCTAGCATGGTCTCATTGTTCCCGGGTGACCTACCCAAGTTAGAATGGTCTCATTGTTCCCGGGTGACCTACCCTCGTTAGCATGGTCTCATTGTTCCGGGTGACCTACCCAAGTTAGAATGGTCTCATTGTTCGGGTGACCTACCCTGCTAGCATGGGGTCTCAATGGTGACGGGTGACCTACCCCGGTCTCATTATGACTGCGTGACCCTACCCCGGGAAAAAATGGGGTCTCAATGGTGACGCGTGACCCTACCCCGGGTCTCATTATGACGCGTGACCTACCCGAAAAAATGGGGTCCCAATGGTGACGGGTGACCTACCCGGGTCTCATTATGACGGGTGACCCTACCCGAAAAAAAATGGGGTCTCAATGGTGACGGGTGACCTACCCGGGTCTCATTATGACGGGTGACCTACCCGAAAAAAATGGGGTCTCAATGGTGACTGGGTGACCTACCCCGGGTCTCATTATGACTGGGTGACCTACCCTAAAAAAAAATGGTGATGAGGGTCTCATTATAACGCGTGACCCTACCCTGGATGGATGATGGTGAAAAAATGGGGTCTCATTATTATGGGTGACCCTACCCAAATGAAAGATGGTGAAGATGGGGATGCAATGCATGATGATGCATGTATACTTACCCGAGAAATATAGGTCCCCTTTCTCCGATGCTCCATTGTCGTAGGGATGTCTTTGCCCAGTCTCCAAAGCTTGTTGTCATTCATTCACCCAATCGTAGCACATTGCTTATTCTGGGCTATCTCGCGATGATCTCTCGCTCTCGCTGCTTATCAAGTTTAACATTGCCCCCCAAGTGTCATGTTGCTTGATTCATCGTGGAAAGAGTGTAACAAGTCATCGACTTTCTTGGGTTTTCTCAACAACATGCTCTTTGGTTTGCGTGATGTTTTGCTAACAATCATTGCAAGGCTTGCTAATGTTGATCTCATCTTCTGCTGCCAATCAAGTAATGGAGTTTTCATCAATTGAATTGTATTTATTCCAAAGATATATATCATCAACTTTCATGGATTGTCAAGTCATCCATAAATGCATCCAAAACTCATCGGTATGCTCAAAGCTATCATCAATAAATTTCTCTCACCGTGGAGAAGAGATGTAATGTTATCATCACCCACATTCATGCGATGAATTGCGCCTTTGAACCCGATGCATACTGTTCGCCATGCACTCAAACTCTTCGCTAAGACTCAATTTCTTCTCAAAGAAATTTTTTCTTAGTCTATGCAAAGAATTATGATGTTGTCATTAACTGAGGTTTTTTTTCTCGCCTCCCATATTCATGCGTGAACTCGAACCTTGAGTCGACCGGGCTTCAAAGCAAATTATTCCTCAATCAATCTTGGTGTGCATACTCTTCAACATTTATCAAAATGCCCCCATGTGACCATATCTTTTGGAGACAAGCAAATCATGCAAAGTGAGCCGATTTTTTTCAAAAAATTTGAAGTCGCCCTTCAAATACAATGTTAGACTCAACCACTGTTGGAGCTTCTTAAGCCATCATTCTCTACTAAGCAATTCTCGCTTTGAGTTGAATCTGGCTGGTGCTCATTGATGAATTTCACTAAATCAACCATTTGCTTTGTGCTTCTTTGCCCTCAAGCCGATGTGAAATTATTTGCATTCCTATCAAAATCCACATTCTCGCCTCCGATCACTGAAGCTTTCCAATCAAGAATCGCCAATATCAAGGATTCTCGCAAAAATCCCGGTCATCGCCTTCTTTGTTTGTAAATCTTTTTGTTCTCAAATAAAATCACCAATTCAAAAAGATCATGGGCATCCAAAGTCTAAATCTTGAAATAAAATCAAAGAGATGTCATTTGTTGAAAATCAAATTCATTTTGTCAAATATCCAATACACGCATATTCAATGCATGCAAACCTCAGTATATTTTTTTTTGCAAACAAGAATTGACCCATTATGAGATTTTAAAACGCTTTTTTATGGGTTTTTTTTGTGTTTCGATTTAAATCTCAAATTTTGGGGTATGTCCTTTGATGGTACATGATGAAATGATATTTGTGGTTTTCAAACAATTAGAGCTCGAAAGTAAAAACTTGAGGTTCAGGGTTTGAAAAATTTTGTCTCATTTTTTCAAGTACTTACTTTATCAATATGCATAACAACTTGCAACTTTTTCCATGAAATTATAACCCTTATGGAAAAACTCTAGCAAATTTGGAGAGCCACTTATCGGGCTTAAAATTGCTTGCTTGATCAAGAAGGACTTTTACAAGCATGTAATGAGGCTATGGTTCATGGCTATAAAAGAAATGGATATTCATAGGCTCAAAAAAAAAGTGTTTAAGGGTTTCAAAGACCTAGGATCACCATCATCTCAGTTGTTAACTCCTTTTTCTCTTGTTGTCTTTGTAGAAGAGACCACATCAACATACGCTAATTATCTTAACGCGATTTTTTTTTATCAACCAACCAATGCTCTAAGAATCTCTACAACCGTGTCATTCCTTTCATTGACAATCTCATACTTAAAAAGAGGAATACTAAAACTCGAATCATCATTTGTCGCCAAATGTTATTTCATCTCCTCGTTGCACTTAATATAGTCTAACAAAACAATTCTGCAAGATCCTCATTTGATGGATAACTTATCTTGAAGACTCGATAATCTTAATAACATTTCTTCCCACGTGAGGTTTGACCACAGATACCAACGGACATTGTATAGTTCAATATTCTTTTTTTTTTTTTTTTTTTCTTTTTTTTTTCTTTTTTTGAACTTGTCCTTAGCATCGACTCTTGGTTTTTTGTCATGACCTATCTCCATTTGATTGTACTCCCATGTTGGTTTTTCGTTCTTGAACACCCCCCTTCTGTTGATTCTAATGTTGCACTGTATCCTCAAACTACAGATCTCTTATTTGCCCCTGGTGTATTTGCCCCCAGTGTGAGGGTGTGATCCATGTCGGGTGTTTTTCAAAGAAATATAATATCAGGCTCAAATTGGGGTTAACAAGGGATACATATTTCAAGAATAGTGAAGGAAATAAACAAAGATGGCCTTTTGTCATTTCAAGCAAATTTAGTTTTAACTGATAAATTTTGACCTCGTCCAATGTAATGATTTGGACGTGGAAGAGTCATGATTCGCGGGTCCATAACTACCGAATCCATTACATGTCGATATGCATACCAATAAAGCTTAGTTCTATGATGTGGTTCAAAAACTCGGTGTATGGGCTCAAAAATTGTTCTATCACCCGGTATTAGTCATCATGTCTTTTAACAAAAGTTGGGTCAATTATGCAATCAAAACACTTTTAATTTTCAAAAAAAATGATAAACTTTAAATTTTGCATGGTGGAGTTTGATCAAAACATTTTGTCAAAAATAAGAATGCAAACATCTCTTGATTTCAAAACAACAAAAAGACAAGGAAAACACATGATTCAATGAACTGATGATTTAACCCCAAAACAAAGTGATAGCCGATGAGATTCCATAAGACAATTATTGACGGGCAGCGACATTTTTTCTCGTGACTTTTCAAACAACCATTTCTGTATTGTCGCCGCTCATTGATCTTCCTTATGCTCGTGGATGATTTATTGCTAATACCGTTGTCGATAACATCCTCCGCGAAAACTTGACTTGCCTTTTGTCGATTAACTTTCACACTTGATCACCGATATTCTTGCAATTGTTCATCTCTCTCATCCGATTATGTCATCGAATTTTTTTTCGCTCCACATTGCTCCTCATTGGGCATAAAAGTGAATCAAGCTCTAAGCACTCTTTGTCAAAACACCAAAGTGCGAAATCATAAAAAAAATTTCATCATACTGACTGAAAAAGACTCTTTTTTATGCAAATTCGCTTCTTCGAAAGCAATGTAATCTTGCAAAGGCACATGCTTTGACCTCTCGATATCGAAATAGATTCAACAATCCCATATTAAGTTTCCACACTCGGGATACTTTATCTTTGCTCGCGAAAATAACATGGTCTAATGTGCATGGCGGCATAAAACTCCTTGATTGACAATGCCGCGAAAACTCCTTGATTGATAGTGCCGCAAAAAACTTCACATGAATAGGAGAGAAATCAATTGATGCTTAAATGGAATGACTGACTTTCTTTGATCGATGCTTGCTTTCTCGAAAATGGACTACTCGCGACTCCCTCAAAAAGAAAACCCGAATTTTCCACAATCCCCATTGATGATTGCATTAACACTCTGCAGATAATATCCGGGCATATGTTCCACCCTGATTTCATTAGAGAGCGGAGAACTCGTCGTTGGCTTTGCGTAAGAAACATGAATGATGGCTCGTGTCAATGTCGGGCTTCTTCTCAAAGAATGTCAAATGTCCATGACTCTTTGATCCTTCTGAGGATGACAAATTGAGGGACCCCTATTTCAAAAACTATGGAAATGCATGTTGAAATGCATGTTGAAATGCATATGCATGTTTTTTTTGGTTTTTTTAGTTTTTTTTTTTTTTTTTTGACAAACTTGCCCTTTAAAGAGCGACATGTGGTTGTAACGACTGCATGCTAAACAAAAACTGTGACAATGCATGTTGAAATGTATATGCATGTTTCTTTTTACGCACTCGACCTTCTAGGAGGGACACGTGATCGTAACAATTGAATGACAAACAAAACTATGGAATGCATGTTACTATGCATGTGCATTTTTTTTTATTTTTTTTTTTGACAAACTTGTCTTTCGAGGAGTGACACATGCATGTAACAATTGTATGATACACAAAATATGTTAAAATGCATATGCAAATTTCCTAAGTGATGGCTACCGTGTCACCCAAAATTCTTGAATTCAAAATGCCTCGAGAAGAGTTTGCCTTAATGCAAAACAGAATGAAGGTAGCACACACCCTAATGATTGGTTCTAACCTTTACACAACAAATGATGAGTTTGCTACTTTGGGCTCTAAACAGGGTCTCTTGTTGTCCCAGTGATCACCCTCGTAAAGGCAATATAGGGTCTTAGCAGATAATGGGATGGCACGTATACCAATCACTATCATCTAAGCTCTCAACGAAGAGTTGGGGTTTTCACAAACTTCAACCTTGACTCAAGTCATAGGTAAGCTGCTACTCCCCCACCTAACTTAAAGTTGCAAACCACAATAATATAACTGAAATAAACTAACAATGCATGCACATATATACATATGCAAGAATTAAAAATGCTAAGAAAACTTGCTAAAAATAAACACACAGAGTTCAAACAAATTGAAACCAATAAATCACTTCAAAATATTCAAAGCTTAGTCCAATATTTTTTCAGAAAAAATACCGTCCCCGATGGAGTCGCCATTCTCGTCGCGACGCCCCGCTACGGCGTCCCGGAGGGATCCCCGGCTCTGCGATGGAGTTTGAGAAGGAGTCACACCGGGCTCGTTGAGGGTCGCTAGGAACACCCGATTTGTACTCGGGTCCCTGCCGGAGATGCAAGGGTAAGGGGACTGGTTAGCGTATAGGGGAAGGTATTAGCACTCCCTAATACTGCCTTACCCGAGGTAAGCCGCATTGTCTATTTCGATGTGATTTAAAATGCTTTAATAAGTCGTATTTATTCACAAAAAAATGTTAAGATGAAAAAAAAGAAATCGATCACCGCTTAGAAAAAAATCTTATGAATTTTATTGATGATTATCATTCCCATCGAATATTTTGGATAAACCCCTTAGAATTTATTTATCCAAACACCGAAAAGTAAATAATAGCATACTATTCCCGCCAAATATTTTTGGATAAGATTTATTTATCCAAACACCTAACAGATGAATAATAGCATACTATTTCCCGAATATTTTGGGTATAAACCTTTAAGATTTATTGATCCGAATATTAGCAAAGTGAATAATAACTTCTCAAAATAAGATTTTTTATACTTTTGAAATATTGGTCATATGCAAAGAAAACATATTTTTTATTTCATTTATATTCTTTTTTCTTAACAAAACAACATCAAAATTAAATAAATAAAACACAACACAAAACTCCACACACGCACACATATTTTCTTTTTCATTTCTTTTTCATCATATTTTAAAAAGTAAAATA
The DNA here is from genome assembly GCA_029228465.1 of Salix viminalis. NCBI lineage: Eukaryota > Viridiplantae > Streptophyta > Magnoliopsida > Malpighiales > Salicaceae > Salix > Salix viminalis. The sequence continues at coordinate 276,421 of CM055432.1, forward strand.
CAACTCACACACACATTTGTCTTTCTTCATTTTTCTCATTTACATTTCACAAATAATAATTTAAATACAATAAGTTCAAATAAAACACATAAACATAAAGAAAATTACAAAAAGGACTTCAGGAACAGTGCTAAAACAGTGCAGGGGGGCTGGTGACCTTGGTGGCGCGTCTGTCCACGCGCCACCGTCACTGGCGGCGCGTGGTTCCACGCGCAGCCGCGCGGTGAACAGTAACAATGGGGAGGAACCGGCAGATCTGCCTCTTCTCTTCACTCCCTCGCCGGTGACGGCGCTCATGGAGACCTGCAAACACAACCAAAGCAACACAAACACAATACAGATAACACGAAATCAATTTCATCATTTTTAGATCTGTTCTCGGCTTCTTCCCAAAATCACAGATATGGTCTTCTTCTTCAGGGTGTCCCTCTTCTTCTTCTTCTTCTTCTTCTTCTTCTTCTTCTTCTTCTTCTGCTTCTCCTTCTGCTTCTCCTTCTCGCCGGCAAGGGCGTTTCACCATGACCTGCACACACACAACACACGGCAAACACACAAACATAAAAGGCTTCCCCGGGGCAGTGTTGGGCAAGGGAGAACTGGAAGAGAGTGGTTCTGCTGTGATGGCTGTGGTGGCTTTGCGTTGCCGATTTGGGCGTTTGGTGTGCAGGGCTGACTTCGGTCGACGACAGCTGGATCTTTGTGGCTGCAGCTGGTGGCTGGAGGAAGGGAGGAGAGTGAGGAAAGGGGGTAGATCATGGGGGCTCTGTCATGGCTGGAGGCAGAGAGGAGAAGAGGAGATGATGGGGAAGGCTGGTATGGTGTTTCAACGGACGGCAGGGGAGAGAGGGATTTTGAGAGTGGAGGGGAGAGTGAGGACGGGGCTGTCCGGAGAAGGAGAAAGGGCAGCTGCTGTGGTGGCTGGGACTGTCGACGGGGAGAAGGAAAAACGGGAGAGAGAAACAGAAATTGTGGGAAGCAATGTGAGGGTCTGGAGGTAAAGGTTGGTCGGAGGTGGAGAGAAAATGGAGAGGTCGCCGGAGAGAGGGGGTGAAAAATGAAAAAGGGGCTGAGAAGAGGGGGGCTGCAGCCGCCCCAAAGGGGGCTGGCGGCTGCAGCCCCTTGAGAGGAAAAGAATTTTCTAGGTTTAGGGTTTTTTCTGTTTTAGGGTTTTTCTGGTGAAGGTCTTTTTTTTGGTCCCCCCTTTTCTTGTGGATTAAAATCTTTATTTATAGAGTTTTCAAAGGCAAAACTCCAAACACAGCCCTCAGCTTCCGCTCTTCTTTCAATTTGGTCCTTGATTTCCAATTTGTGCGATCTGACCCTGCATTAACTGTTAAATTCTCAATTTATTCAATTTTGCCCCTACAGCAAGATATTTTTGGATTTTTGTCTTTTTTCTATTTTTTTCCTTTTCTTTCGAAACCTAAAAATAAGTTGGTCAAAAATTGGGTAGCAACATAATGAATTAATCGAATAACATAAAACAAAATTATTGAATATTATCGCCTATAAATATAGAGAGAGAGGAAAAAAATGACCTAGGATTTTTTCCTTAAAAAAAATTTAATATCAATATTCTTAAATACATTTAATATAATTAACAAATCTTATAAGACAAATTTTGCCTTTGAATTTAAATTTGGTACTCTTTTGTTTACGTTTATTTTTTAAAAACAAATTTGCAATATTTTCATTTTTAATATTGTAAATATAATATTACCGGGGGAAAAATTAAACTAAAAAAAAATTACGAATTTACTTAGGTTATCTACAATTAAAAAATATACGGGTCACTTCCCGTTTCGATTCATGTTTTTTTTAGACGGCAAATAAGTCATTATAGCACGTAAAAAAATTAAGTTCATTTCTGGAAAAAATTTAAATATTTTTATTTTTTAATGTGTCAAATCTAATATTGTTTGGAGAAAATGGAACTCAGGGAAAAAAATATATAGAGGGAGAGGGAAAATGACCTAGGATTTTTTTTTAAAGATAGAAATTCATATCGAGTATTCTTAAATACATTTAATTTAATAATACGATGAATAAATCTTATAAATTAAAAAATTATTGGCTTCAAAATTCATTTTTGTGCTCTTTTGTTTAAGTTTATTTCTTGAAATAAATTTGCAGTGTTTTGACTTTTTAATTATATATTTGTTTATTTATATCAAATTAAAATATGTTAAACCAATTATATGTTCTAATATTTATTGAATATTATCGCCTAAGAATATAGAGAGAGAGAACAAAATAGCCTAAGATTATCCTTTAAATTAAATATATTATGGAAATTATGTCAAATTAATTATATATTTGTATATTTATGTCAAATTAAAATATGTAAAACTAATTATATGTTTGAATATTTATTGAATATTATAAGCCTAAAAAATATATTGAGAGAGAGAAAAATGACCTAGGATTTTTTGAAGGGTAGAAATTCATATCATGTTTTCTTAAATATATTTAATATAATAATATGATTAATAAATCTTATATAAAAGAAAATGTTGGCTTCAAAATTTAATTATGTGCTCTTTTATTTAGGTTTATTTCTTTACAAGAATTTCCAATGTTTTCATTTTTAATATTTTAGATCTAATATTACTGGGAAAAAAAATCTCAAAAAAAATATTGACAAATTTACCTGCATTATCTACAAGTCAAATTAAAAAATATACAAGTCTCCCGTTTTCATTAGACTGTTCTTTTTAGACGGCAAATAAATAATTATAGCACAAAAAAAAATTAAGTTCATGTTTTAAAAACAAATCACAATATTTTTATTTCTAATATGTCTGATATTTATTGAATATTATTGCCTAAAAATATATTGAGAGAGAGGAAAAATGACTTTGGATTTTTTGAATGACAAAAATTCATATCAGTATTCTTAAATATAATTATACTAACTAAATATCAAAATAATAAAATACAATATATATAAAAACAATCAATTTTTTACATAGATAAAAAAAACCCGCCGCATCGCGCGGGTATACCGCTCGTCCATACTAAAAGAAAAACATTTATTTTAATATATTTATAAACAAAAATTAATTTTAAAAACAATGTAAATCACAGTCTGAAACAATCAGTAAAGCTATCAACTGAATCAAGCACGTATAAATTTGTTAAGGAAAGAAAAAAGAAAAACTCAAAAGTCCAAATAAATAATGAGAGTGTCGGGCACCAATTGCGTCTCTTGTTTTAGGCATACGTCTCTTCTATGCTCTCCGTTTCTTTCCTCCCTGTCCACTTATTCCTGTGCCACACTGTACCCCTTCTAGCTTCTTCTATAACACTTGTTTTAGGCATACCTCCAGTGTTAAATACAAGTTCCGAAGTGATTGTGGAATTAAATTAAAATTAAATCTGATACAGGTAATGAGACTTTCTCTATGATTGATGTGACATGACTTTCTCTATGATTGATGTGATTTTGTCAGTGACACCAGGGGCTTCAGTGTAGCTCAAATATGAGCTCTGATAAGCAGTGCGACATCGTGGCCTTGTAACTCTCAAAATACTTGTGAATGCTCGCTGTCATTTCTCCTTCTCTAGATTATGAAGATTAGGAAATAAATGCAGCAACATGAAGATCAGAACGAAGTAATTGCAGAAGAATATATGCAGAAGAAAATATGCAGTAACAGAAGGATGTGGGCAATATGTTAATGCAGCAACAGAATCCTTCACTTAAATCCCTAATTAACATTTCAGATCCCAAATTGAGGAAGATATGATCCTGTGATTTGATATTATACATTGAACAATACTTATGTTAATATTTCTTTATTAAATGTAATACTATATATTTAGCAATATATACAGAGAACCATGAATACAAAAACAGAGAACAATAGTTATTTTTGAAACACAGTACTCTTTTTTCCCAAGGCATTTTTCTAGCTCAGGCTGATGAGATCCACGAGGGCCTTCCCTCGTTTCTCTAGATATTACTGTCTTCTACTTATTGCCGGGGCCGTGAAGTTTGCGTGATGCGACCTTTGACAATGTAGTGTCCAACTTTCTACCCCCATGTATTCTCTTATTGGCCTGCCTGCCGGTCTTCTATTGACTTGGAAATCTCGGAAAAGAAGACTTCCTACCGTCTTCTACTCAAACAGCTACTTCTTTACTTTTGTCTTGTCGGGGCTATAAACATATTAACGCATTTTCAACGCTTGGTGTTCCGTGATTTTATCTTATAAGAGAGCAGTACAGTAATTACACTGTACACATATCTTTACAGAATCAAAATTACCCGGTTGAACGCGTGCAGGTAATGGGGTAAATCAATATTTTTAATTTGCAAAAATATATGGAAAGTATAAAAATACCCTAAACAATGTAATGTTAACCAGTCACCTCGAAAAATCAAAGATACCCCTGATACAAAAGTAAGGGTGGAGGCGTACTAAGAGGCGAAATCGTTACTATATTGTTGTAATCCAGAATGTTTTTTGAGTGTGTAGAAAAATGAATTTATTTTTATTTTTATTTTAAAAGTAAAAAATTGATGTTTTTAAATCGTTTTGATGTGCTGATGTTAAAAATTATTTTAAAAAATAAAAAAACATTATTATGATACTTTTCTAAATGAAAAGCATTTTGAAAGATAAGTATATGAAATGGATTATAAATTATGAAGTATAATTAAAAAAACATTATTATGATAATTTTAATTATAAATTAGAATCCGAAGTTTTTTAAGCACTTTACCCCAAATTTGAAGTCATGTGGTAAACAAGATTGATGATGGATTTTGAACGCTAAAAAATTAATTATTCTAGTAATAATCATAATTGATTCCCGCAATATTAACCTTTCATTAACTACCATAAATCAAATAATAAATTTGAATACAGTGGCCTTAAATCTACATTTTAAGCTGAAAAGATTATTTAAATTTCCAACAAAAGTTTTTGGAAGAGACTGATAATATTTATAGATAATACTAAACAAAACTCATTCGACATGCAACTAGAGACAAATGGGGTACACACGTCACCATTTGTTTTTGCATTTTGATACAAATAATTCCGATAGGATTTCTGAAATTTAATTATTTTTTTTTAAAATAAAATAAAATGCTTACATATTTATTTATTTATTTTGTGAATTTTCCTCATCAGATTTGGGACAAAACCCAGTGATTTGCTATAACCCGGACGTATTATTACTTATCAACCATTCGTGAAGATTGATAGTGGTAGTTGATAAAAGCATAAGGGCACTTGTGAAGCGGGGATTGGTAGAGAGATTTTGGAAAATGCAAAGGGCGCCAAATGTTGCTATCCCCGAGACGGGACAAATTAATTCCGGTGTTTATCGATACATTTCAAAATTGTTTTTTTTTAAATTAATTTTTTTATTTTAAATTATTTTATTTATTATTTCAAATATTATTATTTTACAATAAACCTAAGCCTAATTCCAAACATTATTTGGTATGAAAGCCACACAAATCATGCATTTGTGGTTTAGGCCTTTGCCTAGGATCTCCTGGGTGTTTTTTGAATCCAATTTTAATTCTTCAACCACACAAATCATAAACACTATAATTTTTTTAATGTAGGATAATGTTTTTTAAAAATATTTTGGATTTCACGAAAAACAAATATCAACTAAGTGTTTGTTTGTTTAGATCAATTTCTTATTCAAGTAATTTCCATCGAGTGCGGTGACAATATATTCAATAATTCGTAGACTTTGTGCCCATCGATTTAATGCTAGTGAGCCATAAAACTGGCTTCCCCTTTCTATGGTTGGAAACTCTCCACGTCATTTCCTAATGCTTCAGCAATAATTCGTATTGAATGAGGATGGACCCAGTCGTCAGATGGTTTTTATAAAAAGAGTATTGCTCTCAAGAACAACCCTTTATTTCATTTCCCTGCAAGTTATCTCTCAATGTTAAGTGGAATGTTTGAGCAGCTTCTTGGTGCATACCCAGCCCTTCTCTTTCTTTTTCTAGTCATCCTAGCCGGCCACCATAGCTGCAGTGCCACAACTAGCTGTGCTCCCTCTTCTTGTGGTAATATCACTAATATTAGCCCCCCTTTTCGATTACAAACCGATCCCATAAGCTGTGGCCGCAAAGAATATGAGCTTGGTTGTGAAAACAACCGCACAACTGTATACTTGCATACGGTAAAATATTATGTTCAGGCAATCGATTATGACTATGAATTCAGAATTCGACTTGTGGAGGCTGATTTTCAAAAGGATGATTGCCTCTCCATCCCTCGTCATTCGAGTTATTCCTTCGACTACAGTAACATTTATTATCCGTTTCGTTATTTCTATGTCATTCCCTCTTTTACATTAACTTTTCTTAGCTGCCCAAGTCCAATACCGAGTCCTCCTTTTAATTTCGTAAATACTTCTTCCTGCAAAAATGGCAGTATTTATTCTCCCAGCTTCCGCCATATGGAAGGTTATTCCTATGTGATGGCTGGTTTTCGCTATTGGATGTTTGATCACTATGTCGGTGGTGAAATTGCTGAAGTACCAGACTTTTGCAGTATAGATTTGATTTATAAACCAGCTTCAAGTATCCAGCTATTGGAAAATATTACCAATATGTCTTTGATAGAAGTCCATGATATTTTGGCCAATATGTCTATGATAGAAGTCCAAGATATTTTGGCATATGGTTTTGAGCTTTCATGGTCAGAGGCTGCTTGTGATTATGCCAAAGAGAACCACCTCAACCTGTATTACTACTGTTATGATATACGCAGTACGTTACTCTATCTCTCTCTCAAATCATCTCATCTGAATGCATAAGAAGTAAATGTTACTATGTTCAGTAGGTATAAAATGTACCGTCCTTTTTGTATTTGATTAATTAACTGCAATTATATATAATTAAGCACTTCACTTGCTCATCTTTATAAATATATATATGGGAATAGGATGGTTACCACTCGCATAAACATCCAACAAATCTCTCCATTACATGTAACTCAAACCCATCCAAACAAAAGTTCACATGAACTAAGTCTTCTGCACGCATGCATGCCGATTAATTATCTCTTTACAGGATTTCAATTATTTTTATTCATTTGACTCTTTCTTTGTTTATTTTTTAAAAAATGAACACAGGAAACAGTGCTCCTATCAGAGCTGCAATAGGTAAGCATCTCCTTCGAATCGTTAATTATTATTTTTTTAGTTGCACCCACTGGATGCAACTGGGTGATTTGAAATAATTGTGATCAAACTGCTTTCAAAGAAATAACTTTGTAAACGTTTTATTTTCTTCTTTGATCCTTTCTTTTGTTTGAAATGTAGAAATAATAATTAATGATCATTGCAAATGTTAGAAACAACTCCTTTCTCCATGTACGCCTTGATGGTGTTTTATTCTATCTAAATATCTCTTCCATTTCATTACAACTCCTCAACTTTTTTACTCTACTGGTATCATGCAAAATTATTCTATAAGCCCTGGTAAACAGTACCATGAAGGCCACCTGGTCTCTTTAACAATTGTTTGTTTTTCTTGCAGCTTTTCTGGCTAATCATATACTCGCTCACCTTTGTAAGAACACTTCTTCTAGTTACATAAAATGTTAAACATGAAACCTAAACAAGGTGTAAGACATTAAAGGTGTGGATTGGAGAGAGATAGATCTTTAATTAGAAACTTCACAATTCAAGAATACAAAGTAATCTTTCTATCTATAACTTGAGAATTTACATGTAAGATGGTACTAGCTAGGTTGAGTATGAAGTGAATATATATCCACTATACCCTTGTCAAATGAGAAAGAAATTAGAGATGTCTATGCACTTAATACTCTAAATGCAAAAGAACAAAAAAAATTATGTTATTTGAATATCAAAAAAGACATGCTTGCTCTTTCCTTCAGTTAATTTCACAATTCAGTAATCTTATAATAATATTCTGAACATTGACACAAAGTTTTCTTTTCCTTGAAATGTAGCAATGTGGCCGCTAAAGAGATATTTACCAAGTGAGGGCTATTTTTATCATGTCTTATTTATCATGGTTCAATTTTGCAAAAAGAATATATATATGTCTTGAATTTGATACATATACCTTAGCCATTTCCTTTAATTTTTTTCCTATATCATGGCTTGTTCTTTATTCATCACAATTTTAGACACTGACAATACCTTCTTTTTTTTTTGTTGAATATAGATGAATACTGGATACATTATTACAGCTTAGGTGAGTTTTTTTTTTGTGAACCTAAAAGGTGGCCGAATAAATTTTTAAATATGTGAGTTGTGATATATGAGAACAAAGCCTATATGTCTTAGTATGCTACATGTGGTTCATTCTAGTTTTTTCACTTAATCCATACACACACACACATGCATGCATATGTATGTATGTATCCTACAATATTTCACATATTTACTTCACTCCTTTTCTGTTAATGTAGGAAAACCACGACTGGAATTCAAGTTTTATAAAGGTGAGGATTAGTTTATGCATGCACGTTGTAGTAGACTCACTTTCAATCTTCCACTTACATGTTAAAATCTCAATCTTAGTTTCTCTCTTCACATTAGAAATAATTAACAAGTTAAAAAAGTTGATGAATTTCTTGAAACTTAAGTCTTATTACAGAGGAAGAGAGTGTCCAAGGCAATTGTATTGATTGTGTTTCTATTTGTATTCATTCTCTTCATTTATTTATTTTCAGGAAACATAACTTTTACTACCAAGACTATCAATTCAGATTTTCTAAGCATTCTCATAGTTTTGCTCATTACGCTACTTGTTCTCATCGGTAAGTTTTTCTAAACTTTATTATTTGTCTCATAGAGACACATAAAACTGGCATAAATTCATTTTTAAAAGATATTTCATTTCTATACTCTTGATATTTTCTTAAATTCACCCATTTATATTAAACACATAAAATATCTACTCCTAATAATTTCTTAATGAGGTCTCTTTTTTATGATTCTATCAATTTCTCTTTTAAATATGTACAACCATAAAAAGCATAAAACTTCAGGCTCAAAACTTATCAAGAATACAAGAAATATTAAATAAACCACTAAAAAATTTATATCATATTAAAAAACTAAAATATATAAATTGACTTAAAAAACTAAAATATATAAATTGACAAGCTTCTAGGAAAAAAAAGAAATGGTGTTTAAAAATTTATTAAAAAGTAAAAAATGTCAATAAATATCAATGACTTAACATATTCTGATTTTTCTCTACTATGAATAATAATATATACAATACTCCATGGTGTTTCTTTTTATAATGGTTAATTTATCAATTTCAGTTTTCAATATGTTTTTTTTTTCAAATTTTGTTTTTTTTTCTAATATTCATATTTTTTTATTTTATACATTAAAAAAACAATTATGCATACAATTCTATATTTTTTATACACGTTCACATTTAATGGAAAATTGATCAAATCGCAATACAGGGGTCTTATTTAAATACCTAGAGTAAAGGGACTGTATAAAAACATTAAAAAAATATCCCGAATAGAGGGATTAATGACTCATATTTATGAGTGTTCTAACAAATAAACACGAAGAGATTATATGGTAATGAATAAACTAACAAATCAATAAAATGACTAAAATTGAAAACAATTTAGGCAAAAAAACTAGATTTAGTTTTTTTTTTCATTTTCCCTAAAATCATTGAAATCTCAGTTAAATTTTATTTGGTGATAAGAATTTAAAATTTGAAGAAACTTTATGCTTTTGAACTAAGAATCATAATTTCATTTATAAAATAAATTAAAAGGAAATCTAATAACAAATAATATATTTCCATAATTGATTAATGCTCTTATAATATCTTTATGCAGTGATCTATCATACATTATTATTCCTTTGTGGGCTTCCATGTCTCATAACCTTATTGGTCTATATATGGCGAAGAAGGCATTTATCAATGTATGATAACATTGAAGAATTCTTGCAAAGTGATTATCATAATCTCATGCCTATAAGGTATTCTTACTCAGAGATTAAGAAGATAACCGATGGATTCAGTGACAAGTTAGGTGAGGGAGGTTATGGCTCGGTGTACAAAGGAAAACTTCGTAGTGGACGTTTCGCGGCAGTAAAAATTTTGAGCCAAGAAAAAACTAAAGGGCAAGATTTTATCAATGAAGTTGCCACCATTGGAAGAATTCATCATTGCAATGTGGTGCAACTCATAGGCTTTACTGCTGAGGGATCAAAACGTGCCCTTGTATATGAGTTCATGCCGAATGGATCTCTTGAAAAGTATATTTTTTCCAGACAAGGTAGCATCCCGCTAAGCAACCACAAACTATATGAAATTTCTCTTGGGGTGGCCCGTGGTATTGAGTATCTGCATCAAGGTTGTGATATGCAGATTTTGCATTTTGATATCAAGCCTCACAACATTCTTCTTGATGAAAACTTCTCTCCAAAAGTTTCAGATTTTGGACTTGCGAAATTGTATCCAGCTAATAATAACACTGTGCCCCTCACTATGGCTAGAGGAACAATGGGATACATGGCTCCTGAATTATTTTACAAAAGCATCGGAGGTGTCTCTTACAAAGCCGATTATATAGTTTTGGGATGCTGTTAATGGAGATGGTTGGGAGAAGAAAAAACTTGAATGCATTGGCAGATCATTCGAGCCAAATGTACTTCCCCTCATGGATTTATGACCAAGTTAATGAAGGAAAGGATATACTAGAAGATGAAGCCACAGAGCAAGAAAAGATAACAACAAAAAAGATGACTATAGTGGCATTATGGTGCATACAATTGAAGCCTATTGATCGTCCCTCAATGCACAAAGTTGTACAGATGCTTGTAGCAGATATTGAATCTCTACAAATACCTCCTAAGCCTTTTCTCGTTCCCCAACAGACATCAAATGATGATCATAGAATCAATATGGTTGATCCACCAAGTTTAAGAGATCCATCTAATAATTGTAGCATCGATTCTTCATATCAGTTTGGTCGTTGATACAAATGCTCTCGTCTGTTTGTTGATTTAAATAATATGTTAATTTTGTATGCCTTAACTCTCTGAAATGTTGATGATTGGTCAAATCGTATGGATGTTTGTTAAAACTTGCAATTAACTAGCTTACAAAGCATCCAATTTACACTAGTCATGTATCGACCTCACAATAAAACATGTATATATTATCTTTTTCTTCTTTGTTATCTTGATATTATAATTCATTTTAATATTGAAATAGATTTCAAACTCTTGGCCCGTACCTTTTATGCTTTAATGATGAATTACAGTGCGTGATTTATTCAATAAATAACATTCATACGATTTTACTTGTGATGATTATCAAGAAACTTTGTGTTGTTGTTTAATTAATCAAATGAGGATCGCCAATTAAGAAGTAGTATTCAAATTTGAAAGTCTAATTATAATCAACTAAATATTAAAAGTTAAATCATAAGGTAAAGTTCTATACTAAAATTGAAATTTATAAACCAAAGGGTCAAAAGAAAAACATCGAAAGTATAAAGACTAAATTGAATCTTTTTATGAAAACTTTCAAGTTGCCACCTATTTTATTTGTTTGTTTCTACTTCGATATTCCATCTTTCAATCATGCTCTTTTTCAACAAATCAAGACTAATTGATCATCAATTCATCCACAAAGAATTTTAATCAATGCGAGAAAAAAACTCGTGATAAAAAAAAAATATGGCAATCCATAGTCAAATTTTTCTATCAAGCCTAAAAATTGGTTTTTCTTAAAAGAAAATGTTTCAATAAATCCCATGATTAAAGGAGACCCCAAACAACTAATTATCATCATAGACTATTGGTGATTTTTCTTGGTGTTATCAAGAATTTTTCAACGGCAATAGTGTTGTTATCATCAAAATTTTAGTTTATTTTCAAAGCCTTTTTTCTCTCTCTTCTTGCCTTTTTTTTTATTGAATCTTCTGTCCAATAATTGTTTTAATTTGAAAAAGGTCTCACTTAACACATATAAATCAGGAGTCACAAATATTCTCTAAACTATATTGTTTTTAAAAATATTTTTTTTCATATTATTTTATCAATATTTTTTTAATCCTAGCAAAGATGGACCCAAGTGATGGGACTATGTTGTTGATCAGCTTTTGGCCCATGAATCTCATCGATAACATGTCTCTCATTTTCATTAAGAGATCTCACTTTCAATTCATCTCCGTTTAGGTTTTTTAAATGTTTCAAGATCATTTTGATATGGTATATCAAAAATTAATTTTAAAAATAAAAAATATATATTATTTTAATATATTTCTAAACAGCACTAGAAGTTTATTCAGTATTATAATAGTGGTTGTTTTTTTCTTAAAAATAAATTTAAATAATAATTATTATTATTATTTAAATTTATTTTTAAGATCAATACATCAAAATGATCATAAAAATCAAAATCAAAATGTTCTTAATTTAACTTCTATGTTGTTGTAATTTGAGTTTAATGTTGATAAAATGTTAGACATCATGGTAGGTTGGTATTTAAATATTATGTATTTATGTAATAAAATCTCAAAATTATATTAAATATTTATCAACATAAATTGAAGTATTATGGTCTTAGTAATCATATCTCCTTGATACTAAACTTTGTAGAGTACCTATATATGCCCTCCAAATAAAATTTATTTTAGAATACAAGTTCACGATAGATTTAAAAAATAAAGATTTATTTATCCAAAACCAAAATCACTTGTTAGAAACCAATGAATCTTAAAATCATATTAGAGCAACATAGAAGTTATGGCTTCACCAGATGTCAATTCTCGTTGGCTATGTGCTGCTAGTGAATCTTTTGGTGGATGTTTCAATATACAAATTGATGCCCGTGACATCCCCAAGCCGCCACCTTATCCTACTACAACATCTACAACAACCAGCCATTGTAGAACGATCTCAGCGAGTTGCTCTGTTCTAAGGAAGCATATGGTTCAGATGTCTACATTATCACAGATAGCAACTCGTATATTCCAGCTCACTGCAATGTTTTGGTGAGTCGATTACACTTCCCTGACATATCTATTTACCTGGAAGTATCATTGTTTTCATCAAAGATAACTGCTCGAGTAAAGGGATTTTACTTCATATATCGAAATGTAAGAGATAAAATGTGTTTGCTGTCTTCTTTAAACCTGATGCATTCATTAAGGCGTTTCAATATTGTTGCCTTTAGAATATAAAAAGATGTGTTTTGCAAGTTCTCTTTGATAAATGGAGACAAAGAGGGACAGCATAATGACAAAATTCATTAATTTTATCTAGAATAAACACCTGAAGTTGATTTATAATCACTAAGGAATATAGGTTCAATGTGGTGGCTAGGTTTAATATCTGTAACTTTTCCTCTTGCAGAGTATTGCATCGCCCGTGCTTGGGAGTATCCTGCAGCAGTCAAAAGTTAAAAATGGAATTAGATACATCAGCATTCTTGGTGTACCTTGTGAAACTGTCCATGTGTTCATTTGGTTTTTGTACTCATCCTGGTATCTTGAAATATCCTTTTCCATAAATTCTTCATTGATAAATTTCTCTGGGACTGTATCACTGATGTAACAGTGAATGTAATGCATTCTCTTTAAATGCATCTTGTTATATTTTGTATGAAACAGATTCAAATGGAAATGTTTCCCTTTCTGCTTTTTCACTGTTCCAAGGTACTCTGATTTAAATAAAGATATTCATTCTTGATATTCTAATGCAGCTATGAATAGGATGAGATGAAAAGGTTTGCTCTCCATCAGTTGGTTTTATCACCTTCTGGAGCATGATTGTGTGACCAAAGAAAATGTGATAGATGTGCTTCAGTTAGCAAGGAGCTGTGATGCGCCACAACTCTCCTTCATTTGTGTTCGTATGGTTGTGAAGGACTTGAAATCTGTATCATCAACTGAAGGTTGGAAAGTTATGAGGCGAGCTAACCCTGCCCTTGAACAAGAGCTTGTAGAATCTGTTGTCGAAGCAGATTTGGTGGGTCAATTCCTGATCCTTATATCGAACAATAACGTAGAATATGCAGCAAGTTATTTTAAGCATGTGGAGAATTACATGCAATTTAAGTTGTTTTCATTTGTTAAGACTATAGATGACAAGCTACAAGCAAGCGCATGAAAGGTTTTTTATTCTTTCATTTTTACGATCCCGATTCAAGGTGAGGAAGTAGCAATTAGTGGATCTTCACATGCCTAATTTAACCATTAAAATTGGAATCCTGTCAATTCAGCTTTTTGGGAAACATTGGCACTAGCCACGGTATATATGGTGGATGTCACCTTGAGAAGAAGTGGTCTAAGAAAAAAATTGCTTCAAAGTGGATATTTACATACAAAAAAATTTCATTGATTATAATGTCCATAAAAATCAAATGTTATTTTATTTTTTATTTTTTTATTTTCCATTGGTGATTACTGATGGAGAAGGAGATAGAAAAAAATTGTGGGTAAAATTTACAACAAAATACAGATGAAAAGATTCCATCAATGCTTTCATATTTATTCTCTGATTTTATGGCAGTGAAATCTTCCTTCAAATACAAAGAAACATCACAGCACTACTCTGACATGCATTTGGATCAGTTATGTGGTGCTGATACTCTTTGGAGTTTTAGATATTGTCTTCTACTTTTTGGCAGGACCCTGAAATTTGGTTTGCATGCATTTGGAAAATATTTAATAATAGTATGATTGATTCTTTAATAACTTTCTTGTATAACCTTAAGGCTTAATAAAAAAAATACAAATTAGATGAAATACAAAGAGAAAATATAAAAATAGAATAAGAAATTCCTATATATATTGGGTGCGATAGTTATATCTCATGGCTTTGGAGATAAAGTGCTCTGTGCTTCTACATATGAATTTGCTGCAAAAGTAGTTTATAATTGAGGTAAGATACATTGATAGAATCATTTCCAGGTTTCATGATGCAACTTCCTAGCAAGTTCTGCTGCAAATTCCGTGATATTCTTATCAGAGCTTCCACCTTCATCAGCTGCTGTTTGGGCCAGTTTCATCCATTTCTCAGAGTTCCTTCTTATCTCATTCCCTCTTTCACCTTCCATGACTTCCCGTATACACCTTTCTACCTCCTCTTCAGTGACGATCCCCTTCTCATTTGCCTTCACTCTAACCCCAACTTGCCAAACATCGGCAATGTACTTTGCATTTGTTGGCTGATCAGTCCACTGTGGCATGGCCACCATTGGCACTCCTAAGCTCAGCGCCTCGAGTGTTGAGTTCCACCCACAATGAGTCATGAAGCAACCTACCGACCTGTGAGCCAGAACCTCTAGCTGCTGGCTCCAGGTCACAATCACGCCCTTCCCTGATGACTCCTCCGCAAAGTTGGTTGGAAGTTTTTTCCTTTCCGATTCTCTGACTACCCACAAAAAGCAGCAGCCACTCCTCTTTAGGCCCCAAGCAATTTCTGCCATTTGCTCCCCTCCCAGCGCAGCCATGCTTCCAAATGACACGTAAACCACTGAGCCAGTTTCCTTTGAATCTAGCCACTCATTGCAGCCGTCCAGGTTAGGTTTGAAGAGGCTGGGACCGTACTCTTTGTCGTCCTCTAGCTGCCTGTCCAAGTAAAACGAAGGAATCATTGGTCCGATTGGCTTTATTGACCTTTGACTTGCCAACCAGTTTACCGCCTGATAGAAACGAGCAAAACTTTTAGTGCCACCAAAATAAAAGTAGCATATTAAGAAAATATGAACAAAGAAAAAATAGTTTAAATAGGAATTTGAAGCATATATTGCTGCTCTCGTTTATGTTGCTTAGTTTGTAATAAAATCAGTTGCTTGGTTGATTGCACATTGGCTTTTATTTGTTAACATTCATATATCTATTCAGATCAAGACTTGCATTTCATATATAGAGGAGATCTTAATTTAGTGGTACCTCTTCCTCCAGGGTGTTGAAAGGTGTTGACAAAGATCCAATCAGCATCCTTGAAATTCGAAAACTGACCGACCACCTGGTTCAATAGAGATGAATATTCTGATTCTGATTCCATACCTTGCACGAATGATGGTAGATCGGCAATTTCTAGAGCTGCAAGTGCTGGAAAACGTGAAAATGTTACCAGCAACTTCTCTGGTGGAATCTTCTTTTGCTGCATCTCTTGAATGGTGTAGTAGACAGTGTCAACAGCACATGACTGTGTGAAGAGCGAAGCTCCAATGAGGCCAAGCTGTCTAGCTGTCTCTAGAACCCAAGGCATGTGCGAGTCATACAGAAGGCAACTTATTGGATGCCCAGAAGAAGTGCTTAGTTCTGCAACGAGTTCTGGCAATTTTCGTGTCACCGTAGCTCGGAATTGTTTAAGGTAGTCATCTAACGAAATCTTGCCTTCATAACCATCAAAATCGATGGTCACAACTTGGACCGAGCCAAGTCGGCGGGTATGCTTGAGCACCTTGCTTGAGAATATTACTATGGTTACCTGGAGTTCTTTGGAGGCTAGGCGCTTGGAGAATTGCGCCATTGGGTTAATGTGACCTTGAGCTGGAATGGGTATGGCCAGTACATGACTCATTCTATTTTGCTTCTCCATTTCTCTCGGCATCCCATTCTCTTGAGCAGGACTACTCTTCATTCGAGTGATGACTTGGACTACGATCGCTATTATCCGTTTCGTGCTAGAGTTTCATCCTTTTTATTAACTTTTATTAGCTGCCCAAGTCGAATACCGAGTCCTCCTTTTAATTTCATAAATACTTCTTCCTGCAAAAATGGGAGTATTTATTCTCCCAGCTTCCGCCATGTGGAAGGTTATTCCTATGTGAAGGTTGGTTATCGCCGTTGGAATATTATGGGTGATGACTATGTGACGGTTGGTGATGAAATTGCTGAAGTACCGGACTTATGCCGTATAGATTTGATTTATGATTCCTTATATTCTCAACAATGGGAAGATAAAACCAATATGTCTTTGATAGAAGTCCATGATATTTTGGCCAATATGTCTTTGATAGAAGTCCATGATATTTTGGCAAATGGCATTAAGCTTTCATGGTACGAGGCTGCTTGTGATTATGCCAAAGCGAACATTGATGACGCCACTATGCGCAACGACTACTGTGAACGCAGTACGTTACTCTCTCTCTCCCCCTCAAATCACCTCATCTGAATGCATAAGAAGTAAATGTTACTATGTTTGGTTGGTATAAAATGTACCGTCCTTTTGGTATTTGATTAATTAACTGTATATATAAATTTCGATCATTTCTTTATATAAAAAATAAAAATTTAGATTTGATTAGATTAATTAGTGGAGTAAACTATTTTTTATATATATAAAAAACAATTCTAGTTAGGATATGGAATTTACAGGCTGAGCTGGGTTTAATAATTGTGTTACGCATGACATGCCGATTAATAATCTGTTTAAGGGATTTCAGGTAATTTTTTTCATCTGACTCTTTCTTTCTTTGTTTTTTTCTTCTTCTTTTTCCAAGTGCCCACAGGAATCGATGCTCTCATCAAATTTGTAATAAGTAAGCATCATCTCCTTCGAATCGTTAATCGTAACCCACTAGATGGAATTTGAAATAATTGTGATCAAACTCCTTTCAAAAAAATAACTGTGTAAACTTTTTATTTTCTTATTTGATCATTTTCTTTCTTTTGTTTGAAATGTAGAACTAATAATTAATGACCATTGCAAGTGTTAGAAACAACACACACACACACACACACACACACACACACACACACACACACACACACACACATATATATATATTGTGTTTCCTTTCTCCATGTACGGCTTGATGGTGTTTTATTGAATCTTAATATCTCCTCCATTTCATTACAACTCCTCAACTTTTTTACTATATTGGTATCTTGCAGACTTATTCTATAAGCCCTGGTAAACAGTACTATGAAGGCCACCTGGTCTTTTTAACAGCTATTTGCTTTTCTTGCAGCTTTTGTGGATGATCGAATCCTCCCTTCCTTTGGTAAGAACACGTCTTCTAGTTACATAATTAAAATGTTAAACATGAAACCTAAATAAGGTGTAAGACATTGAAGGTGTGGATTGGAGAGAGAGAGAGATCCTTAATTAGAAACTTCACAAGTCAAGAATACTACGTAATCTTTGTATCTATAACTTGAGAAATTACATGTAAGACGTGTTGGAGAGTAAGCCACTCACAGATATGCATGATGAAGGCAGTGTTAACTGGCAGTGAAGGAGAAGAAGGAGAAGCAAAGAAGCAAATTCATATACAAACTCTAATCATGTATTAAATGTGTTGAACATGCATTTAGTGTTGAGAGCTTATTGTAACTAACTAATTAGTTACAATCTGTTAAACATGTAAAAAACGTGTGTGAAGTCTAAGTGTATAAAAAAAGACATAAAATCAAACAGATGATAAGCAAAAATATATAGAAGCTTATCTCTTTCTGAAATCCTCTTGGTCTTCAATTCTCTTCAATCCTTTTCTCCCAAACACAAACAAAACACCTACAAAGATTAATTGAGTTAATTAGTAACGATAATTCATCAATTGACAGAAAACCTACAAGACGGTACTGCTAGGTCGAGGATGAAGTGAGTATATATATCCACTCTACCCATTTCAATAAGAATGTCTAATGAGAAAGAAATTAGAGATGTCTACACACTTCATACTCTTAATGCAAAAGAACAAAAAAAATTATGTTATTTGAATATCAAAAAAGATATTCTGAATATTGACACAACATTTTCTTTTCCTTGAAATGCAGGGACATGGCCACTAAACAAGTATTTTCCAGGTGAGGACTATTTTTGATCATGTCTTATTTATCATTTATCATGGATCAATTTTGCAAAAAGAAATAATATATATATATATATATATATATATATATATATATATATATATATATATATATATATATATATATATATATATATATATATGCCTTGGATTTGATACGTATACCCTTTTTTGTTGTTGTTGAATATAGATGGTTATTACGCGATAGATTATGACGTCTCATTCCGAGGTGAGTTTTTTGTTTTTGGGTGAATATAGGTGGCTTCTGGATGCAACATTACATGTATGTATGTATGCATGCATAGATGTATCCTACAATATTTCACATATTTACTTAACTACCTTTCTAGCTGTTGATATAGCAGGAAAACCACGACTGGTATTCAAAAATTATAAAGGTGAGGATCAGTTCTAGCATGCATGTTGTGGAGGTTAAAATCTCAATCTTAGTTTCTCTCTTCACAGTAGAAATAATTAACAAGTAAGGGAAGATGTATGCACGCTCTTCGTAATATTGATTGTGTTTCCATTTGTTTTCATTCTCTTCATGTATTTATTTTGCAGAAAACACACATTCTTTTACTATCAAGGCTACCTCTTCACATTTTCTAATCATTCTCATAGTTCTGCTCACTACCCTACTTGCGCTACTTCTTCTCATCGGTTAGTATTTTCCTTTGCTTTCTTGGACTAACTGTGAGGCATTAAATTTATGTATTAAGATGCAAAACCGTTAATTAAGTGCAATATTATCTCCAACTTTGGCTCTTCAATGGTTTCATGCATTACCTTTTGCTTATTTTCGTAATTTTTGAATTCAATTCTATTTACTTATTTTCTTGCAAATATATTAAATTTATATTGTTTTAGCCTCAGGTTAAATATGTATTAATATCCTTATTTTCTCTTAACTATAAACAATGACTTATAATGCAATTGAATGAATATCTTTTAATCATATAAAATATCCAGAGTGTTTTTATTTATTTATTATAAACTTTATTGTTTGTATCATAGAGGCACATAAAAACTGGCATAAATTCATTTTTAAAAGGTGTTTACTGGATTAATCAAATATTTCTTTTCTATAATCTTGATATTTTCTTAAATTCACCCATTTATATTAACTTATAAAATATCTACTCTTGACAATTTCCTAATGTGGTCTCTTTTTTATGATTCTATCAATTATTCTTTTAAATATGGACAAGCATAAAAATAAAAATAAAAAACATAGAGCTTCAAGGTCAAAACTTATCAAGGATACAAGAAATATTAAAAAAACTACTAAAACTTTATATCATATTAAAAAACTAAAATAAATAAATTGAAAAGCTTCAAGAAAAAAAGAAAAAGAAATGGCGTTTAAAAATTTATTAAAAAGTAAAAAATGTCAATGACTTAACATATTCTTATTTTTTTCTATTTTTCTCTACTATGAAAAATAGTATTTACAATACTCCACGGTGTTTGTTTTTATAATGGTTAATTTATAAATTTTAGTTTTCAATTTCTTTTTTTTCTTTCAAATTTTGGTTTTTTTTCTTTCTAATATTTCACATTAAAAAAAAAAGTTGTGCATACAATTCTATATTCTTGACACATGTTCACATTTAATGGAAAATTGATCAAATCACAATAGAGGGATCTTATTTAAAATACCTAGAGTAAAGGGATTGTATAAAAACATTAAAAAAAATCCTAAATAAAGGTATTAATGACTTGTATTTATGAATGTTCTAACAAACAAATAGGGAGAGATTATATGGTAATGAATAAACTAAAAAATCAATAAAATGACAAAAAAATGAAAACAAGATAAGTAGCCCCCCCCCCCCCAAATCAATTTTATTTGGTGATAAGAATTTCAAATTTGAAGAAATTTTATGCTTTTGAACTGAGAAACATAATTTCATTTATAAAACAAAAAAATTACATATAAATCTAATAACAAATAATATATTTCCATAATTGATTAATGTTCTTATAATATTTTTATGCAGTGATATATCATACATTATTATTCCTTTGCGGGCTTCCATTTTTCATAACCTTTTTGGTCTATAAATGGCGAAGAAGGCATTTATCAATGTATGATAACATTGAAGAATTCTTGCAAAGTGATGACCATAATCTCATGCCCATAAGGTATTCTTACTCGGAGATTAAGAAGATAACCAATGGATTCAGTGACAAGTTAGGTGAGGGAGGTTATGGCTCGGTGTACAAAGGAAAGCTTCGTAGTGGCCGTTTTGCGGCAGTAAAACTTTTGCGTCAAGAAAAAAATAACGGTCAAGATTTTATCAATGAAGTTGCTACCATTGGAAGAATTCACCATTGCAATGTGGTGCAACTCATAGGCTTTGCTGTTGAGGGATCAAAACGTGCCCTTGTATATGAGTTCATGCCGAATGGATCTCTTGAAAAGTATATTTTTTCCAGACAAGGTTGCATCCCGCTAAGCAACCACAAACTATATGAAATTTCTCTTGGGGTGGCCCGTGGTATTGAGTATTTGCATCAAGGTTGTGATATGCAGATTTTGCATTTTGACATCAAGCCTCACAACATTCTTCTTGATGAAAACTTCTCTCCAAAAGTTTCAGATTTTAGACTTGCGAAATTGTATCCAACTAATAATAACACTGTGCCCCTCACTATGGCTAGAGGAACAATGGGATACATGGCTCCTGAATTATTTTACAAAAGCATCGGAGGCATCTCTTACAAAGCCGATGTATATAGTTTTGGGATGTTGTTAATGGAGATGGTAGGGAGAAGAAAAAACTTGAATGCATTGGCAGATCATTCGAGCCAAATGTACTTCCCCTCATGGATTTATGACCAAGTTAGTGAAGGAAAGGATATACTAGAAGACGAAGCCACAGAGCAGGAAAAGATAACAACAAAAAAGATGACTATAGTGGCATTATGGTGCATACAATTGAAGCCTATTCATCGTCCCTCAATGCACAAAGTTGTACAGATGCTTGTAGCAGATATTGAGTCTCTAAAAATACCTTCTAAGCCTTTTCTCGTTCCACAACAGACATCAAATGATGATCATAAAATCAATATGGTTGACCCACCAAGTTTAAGAGATCCATCTAATGATTGTAGCATCGATTCTTCATATCAGTTTGGTCGTTGATACAAATGCTCTTGTCTGTTTGTTGATTTAAATAATATGTTAATTTTGTATGCCTTAACTCTCTGAAATGTTGATGATTGGTCAAATAGTATGGATGTTTGTTAAAACTTGCAATTAACTAGCTTACAAAGCATCCAATTTACACTAGTCATGTATCGACCTCGCAATAAAACATGTATATATTATCTTTTTCTTCTTTGTTATCTTGATATTATAATTCATTTTAATATTGAAATAGATTTCAAACTGTTGGCCCATACCTTTTATGCTTTAATGATGAATTACAGTGCGTGATTTATTCAATAACTAACTTTCAAACGACGTTACTTGTGATGATTATCAAGAAACTTTGTGTTGTTGTTTAATTAATCAAATGGGGATCGCCAATTAAGAAGTATTATTCAAATTTGAAAGTCTAATTATAATCAACTAAATATTAAAATTTAAAAATAAAAATAATATTCAATTAAAAAAATACAAAAAATTAATCAAGTAGACATAAGAGAAAAGAAAAGGGATGCTACCATTAGTGTTTTTAACGAAGCAATCAACATGTAAGGCCAAATGTAGTGCTCTCTAGTGAAAATAACAATTTTCTTGTCGATCAACGATAGATATTCCTTCCATCCCATGATGCAACTTCCCCAAATATCTTTGCATTAGTCAAACAAAATAATAACTACTACTACGTAAGAAACGAGTTATATCGATGTTCATCCTATGATGCAATTTCCACATATTCCTTTTGATTGCCTTAGTCTAAGCAACTTCTATTTCTTTTTCTTAAGTTGAAAAATATGTTAAATATTGTTTTTTAACCTAAAAGATAGACCAAGACAAAGGGAATAAATAGCTTCTCATTTACTTTCTTCAAGCTTTTACCTTTATATTTTGTTTCTTTAACATATGATCTCAATTTGTATCTTTTTTCTAACATTAACTTTCTCTCTCCTCGGTTAAATCATAAGGTAAAGTTCTATACTAAAATTGAAATTTATAAACCAAAGGGTCAAAAGAAAAACATCGAAAGTATAAAGACTAAATTGAATCTTTTTATGAAAACTTTCAAGTTGCCACCTATTTTATTTGTTTGTTTCTACTTCGATATTCCATCTTTCAATCATGCTCTTTTTCAACAAATCAAGACTAATTGATCATCAATTCATCCACAAAGAATTTTAATCAATGCGAGAAAAAAACTCGTGATAAAAAAAATATATGGCAATCCATAGTCAAATTTTTCTATCAAGCCTAAAAATTGGTTTTTCTTAAAAGAAAATGTTTCAATAAATCCCATGATTAATGGAGACCCCAAACAACTAATTATCATCATAGACTATTGGTGATTTTTCTTGGTGTTATGAAGAATTTTTCAACGGCAATAGTGGTGTTATCATCAAAATTTTAGTTTATTTTGGAAGCCTTTTTTCTCTCTTTTCTTGCCTTCTTTTTTTATTGAATCTTCTGTCTAATAATTTTTTTAATTTGAAAAAGGTCTCACTTAACACATATAAATCAGGAGCACAAATATTTTCTAAACTATATTGTTTTTAAAAATATTTTTTTTCATATTATTTTATCAATATTTTTTTAATCCTAGCAAAGATGGACCCAAGTGATGGGACACTGTTGTTGATCAGTTTTTGGCCCATGAATCTCATCGATAATGTTGTTACCCAATTTTTGACTCTTTATTTTTATGTTTCAGAAATATATCCGAAAAAATACATAACTTGGTTCAAGGGCAAAAATGAGCAAATTGAGAGTTTTAATGGTCGATTGAGAGTTAAATCGAGAAAATCAGGAGTCAAGGGCTAGATAAGAAAGTCGCGGAAAGCCAAGGTTGAGATTGAATATTTGATGGGATTTAATTGCATAACATAAAGTTTTAAATCCAATTAGGTGCAATTAAAGAATTTTTAGAGGACCAAATCATTTTCTTTTCCTTCCTAAAAAAAATGATAGAAAAAATAAATTTGAAATCTGCATTTTAAAAAAATTAAGAATCACTGTGTTCTGGCGTGCATTGCGTTTTCAGGCGCATTGATCACAACAAATCAATCAAATTTTTCTTCTTTTTCAATTTGATTTTCTTCCCAATTCACGGTGATCACAGCAAGGCAGATCAAAATTATCTCCAGCGTGATTTCCTTCCCAAAATTATCTCCACCGTGATTTCCTTCCTAATTCTCCTTTGATTTTATCGATTTGTTAGTTGTTCCTCAACACTACATTAAACATTATGCATGGCAAGTTGGGTCTCCTTTGCTATAAATAGCAGTGCACGGTGACAGAAAAGGAGAGGAAAATGGAGAAGAGATTTACGTGAGAAATTTGTGAAAACATGCAGAGAATAGAGAGAAATTTTATAGCCTTTTGTTAATCTTCTTCCTGCTCTTCCCAGCATCTTTCTCTCGTTTTTTTTCTCTGCCTCTCTTTTTGTAAAACCAGGCCTCTGTCTCTCTCTCCCTCTCGGTTGCAGCAATACCAGTCATCAACTCCGACCACTTCGCACCATTACTTCGTCACTAGCCTCTCCGCCATTACTCCAGCAGTTCTGCCATCTTTTCAGGCGAAGGAGGCAGCAGCAACGAGGGGTAGCTGCAACGTGAACCATCTCCATTCCGACGCAGTTTCCGGCCACCTTAGGCCACCATCTCTGACGCCATCACGACCAAAAGAACCACCTTAAAGCCCTTTACACAACGGTATTAACAGGTCAGCCTTTCAAATCGGCATGCTATTGTTCATCTTCTTCCTCTGAAACGAAATGCGGGGAGTGAATTAAGTCACTCCCCGCGGGTCAGTGGAGCCGGGCTTTGTGCCCGGCCTGACCTTTAAAACATTGGGCTTTTAGCCCGACTGGAGCCTAGTCGAGAGGCTTCACTGGCTGAAGCCTAGTCCAGATGAGTCTGGGCTGCCAACCATCTGGGCTAGCAGCCCACCCTGGAGGCAAGGTGGGCTGGGCTGCCAGCCCATCCCGAATTTAGGTGGGCTGACAGCCAGCCCACCGAAAAAAAGAGAAAATAAAGAAAAAAATAAAAATAAAAATTTTCCAAAAAATTAATTTTATTAAAGAAAAAATGTGTTGTTTACTTGCATACAGCCAATACACTAGCATATTTTAAAAATTGTTTTTCTTTTGAAAAATATATATTATCCTCGATTTTGAAGAGAAAATGAGTTTTAGGACAGATTTTGCAAAGAAAAAAATCATTTCTTGCATTTTGAGATTTTACAACATGTTTGTAAAATCCAAAGGGTATTGGCCAATATTTCAAAAAATATAAAATCTTATTTTTGGAAATTTTATTATTCATTGTCGGTATTTGGATAAATAAATCCAAAAGGGGTTCATATCCAAAATATTCGGCGGGAATTATACGCTATTATTCACTGTTGATATTTGGGTAAATAAATCCCAAGGGATTAATATCCAAAATATTCGGCGGGAATATATGTTATTATTCACTGTCGATGTTTGGATAAATAAATCCTAAAGGGGTTAATATCCAAAATATTCGACGGGAATAATATGCTATTATTCACTGTCGGTGTTTGGATAAATAAATCTTAAGGGGTTAATATCCAAAATATTCGACGGAGTAATATCCCATTTGCCATTTATTTAACATATATTTTGAGAGAGTTAGTCATAATCAAACAAAAACACCAAGCAGCTTACCTTAGGTAGGGCGTACTAGGGGTGCTAAAACCTTTCGTTTACGCAACCAGTCCCTTGCCTTAGAATCTCTGAAAGACCAGTTTTAGGTTTCCTAGTAACCATAATACTAGGTGGCGACTCCCCTTTTTTACGAAAATAGAGAACCCTCCTGACATTTAATCCCTCGCTCACGGGATAGGTCGTCACGACGCCACACTCATCATTTTTTTGGGGTGAAACAGATAACATGTCTCTCATTTTCATTAAGAGATCTCACTTTCAATTCATCTCTGTTTAGGTTTTTTAAATGTTTCAAGATCATTTTGATATGGTATATCAAAAATTAATTTAAAAAATAAAAAATATATATTATTTTAATATATTTCTAAACAACACTACAAGTTTATTCGGTATTATAATAGTGGTTGTTTTTTCTTAAATTATTATTATTATTTAAATTTATTTTTAAGATCAATACATCAAAATGATCTAAAAATGAAAATCAAAATTATAAAAAAAAAGTTTTGAATTTAACTTCTATGTTGTTGTAATTTGAGTTTAATGTTGATAAAATGTTAGACATCATGGTAGGTTGGTATTTAAATATTATGTATTTATGTACAAAAATCTCAAAATTATCTTAAATATTTATCAACATAAATTGAGAGTATTATGGTCTTAGTAATCATATCTCCTTGATACTAAACTTTGTAGAGTACCTATATATGCCCTCCAAATAAAATTTATTTTAGAATACAAGTTAACGATAGATTTAAAAAAAAAATATTTATTTATCCAAAACCAAAATCACTTGTTAGAAACCAATGAATCTTAAAATCATATTAGAGCAACATAGAAGTTATGGCTTCACCAAATGTCAATTCTCCTTGGCTATGTGTTGCTAGTGAATCTTTTGGTGGATGTTTCAATATACAAATTGATGAAGTCAAATCAACCAATAATGTAAAGGTGTTGGAAGCTACCACATCTTCTGTGTCTGATGCCCGTGACATCCCCAAGCCGCCACCTTATCCTAGTACAACATCTACAACAACCAGCCATCTACATCATATGGTTCAGATGTCTACATTATCACATATAGCAACTCGTATATTCCAGCTCACTGCAATGTTTTGGTGAGTTGATTACACTTCCCTGACATATCTATTTACCTGGAAGTATCATTGTTTTCATCAAAGATAATTGCTCGAGTAAAGGGATTTTACTTCATATATAGAAATGTAAGAGATAAAATGTGTTTGCTGTCTTCTTTAAACCTGATGCATTCATTAAGGCGTTTCAATATTGTTGCCTCTAGAATATAAAAGATGTGTTTTTGCAAGTTTTCTTTGATAAATGGAGACAAAGAGGAGCAACATAATGACAAAATTCATTAATTTTATCTCGAATAAACACCTGGAGTTGATTTATAATCACTAAGGAATATAGGTTCAATGTGGTGGTTGGGTTTAATATTTGTAACTTTTCCTCTTATAGAGTATTGCATCGCCCGTGCTTGGGAGTATCCTGCAACAGTCAGAAGTTAAAAATGGAATTAGATACATCAGCATTTTTGGCGTACCATGTGAAGCTGTCCATGTGTTCATTCGGTTTTTGTACTCATCCTGGTATCTTCAAATATCCTTTTCCATATATTCTTCATCGATAAATATCTCTGGGACTGTATCACTGATGTAACAGTGAATCTAATACATTGTCTTTAAATGCATCTTGTTATATTTTGTATGGAACAGATTCAAATAGAAATGTTTCCCTTTCTGTTTTTTCACTATTCTAAGGTACTGTGATTTAAATAAAGATATTCATTTTTGATATTCTAATGCAGTTATGAAGAGGATGAGATGAAAAGGTTTGCTCTCCATCAGTTGGTTTTATCACACTCATACTCTGTCTCATCACTGAAAAGAGTTTGTATAGACCTTCTGGAGCATGATTGTCTGACCAAAGAAAATGTGATAGATGTGCTTCAGTTAGCACATTTGTGTTCGTATGGTTGTGAAGGACTTGAAATCTGTATCATCAATTGAAGTTTGGAAAGTCATGAGGCGAGCTAACCCTGCCCTTGAACAAGAGCTTGTAGAATCAGATTTGGTAGGTCAATTCCTGATCCTTATATCAAACAATAACGTAGAATATGCAGCAAGTTATTTTAAGCATGTGGAGAATTACATGCAATTTAAGTTATTTTCATTTGTTTAGACTATAGATGACAAGCTACAAGCAAGCACATGAAAGGTTTTTTATTCTTTATTTACGATCCCAATTCAAGGTGAGGAAGTAGCAACTAGTGGATCTTCACATGCCTCATTTAACCATTAATATTGGAATCCTGTCAATTCAGCTTTTTAGGAAACATTGGCACTAGCCACGGTATATATGGTGGATGTCACCTTGAGAAGAAGTGGTCTAAGAAAAAAATTGCTTCAAAGTGGAATAAATCAATCCGATAATTGGATTTTAATATTTGTTAAATCCGACCAAGTCATAGAAAATCAAAAATCCATCAGATGCAATACAAAGAAGCCTAATTATTTCATGTAAAACAGGCATACATATCGAAGGAAAGAAATTATTGAACAATGAGAGAAAGAGAGAGAGAATCGACGAGGTGAGAGAGAGAGGAGGAGGAGGGGGAAGATGAAATAGTTGTGTGTGCTAGTTCGTCTTTTAAACAACAATTACCAGTGAAATCACCGATGAATAATGAAAAATATTTTTTTTAAACTATTTCCTTACTGATTTTACTAGTAAAGTCAAATTAAGATTTTGAAATTGCACGAAAATTTTTAGAAACTCTTGCAAAAACATTTAGAAAATATTCAGAACCCTCTAAGAATTTGAATTCTATCGGTAATATTATCAGTAAATAAATCAGCAGTAAATGAGTACAGTAATCGTAGGTCCCTTGACTTATTGAAAACACTAACAGAATAAATCTGTCAGCAATACCATGTGTGATATTTATAACACTATGATTGATTCTTTAAGGCTTAATAAAAAAAAAAACAAATTAGATGAAATACAAAGAGAAAATATAAAACTAGAACAAGAAATTGCTATTATATTGGGTGCGATAGTTATATCTCATGCCTTTGGAAATAAAGTGCTCTGTGCATGTTTATTCTTCAGATTGAAACCATGCTTCTACATATGGTGTTGATCTAGTTGAATTTGCTGCAAAAGTAGTTTATAACTGAGGAAAGATACATTGATAGAATCATTTCCAGGTTTCATGATGGAACTTCCTAGCAAGTTCTGCTGCAAATTCCGTGATATTCTTATCAGAGCTTCCACCTTCATCAGCTGCTGTTTGGGCCAGTTTCATCCATTTCTCAGAGTTCCTTCTTATCTCATTCCCTCTTTCACCTTCCATGACTTCCCTTATACACCCTTCTACCTCCTCTTTAGTGACGATCCCCTTCTCATTTGCCTTCACTCTAACCCCTACTTGCCAAACATCGGCAATGTACTTTGCATTTGTTGGCTGATCAGTCCACTGTGGCATGGCCAACATTGGCACTCCTAAGCTCAGCGCCTCGAGTGTTGAGTTCCAACCACAATGTGTCATGAAGCAACCCACCGACCTGTGAGCCAGAACCTCTAGCTGCTGGCTCCAGTTCACAATCAGACCATTCCCTGATGACTCCTCCGCAAAGTTGGTTGGAAGTTTTTTCCTTTCCGATTCTCTGACTACCCACAAAAAGCAGCAGCCACTCCTCTTTAGGCCCCAAGCAATTTCTGCCATTTGCTCCCCTCCCAGCGCAGCCAAGCTTCCAAATGACACGTAAACCACAGAGCCATTTCCCTTTGAATCTAGCCACTCATTGCAGCCGTCCAGGTTAGGTTTGAAGAGGCTGGGACCGTACTCTTTGTCGTCCTCTAGCTGCCTGTCCAAGTAAAACGAAGGAATCATTGGTCCGATTGGCTTTATTGACCTTTGACTTGCCAACCAGTTTACCGCCTGATAGAAACGAGCAAAACTTTTAGTGCCACCAAAATAAAAGTAGCATATTAAGAAAATATGAACAAAGAAAAAATAGTTTAAATAGGAATTTGAAGCATATATTGCTGCTCTCGTTTATGTTGCTTAGTTTGTAATAAAATCAGTTGCTTGGTTGATTGCACATTGGCTTTATTTGTTAACATTCATATATCTATTCAGATCAAGACTTGCATTTCATATATAGAGGAGATCTTAATTTAGTGGTACCTCTTCCTCCAGGGTGTTGAAAGTGTTGACAAAGATCCAATCAGCATCCTTGAAATTCGAAAACTGACCGACCACCTGGTTCAATAGAGATGAATATTCTGATTCTGATTCCATACCTTGCACGAATGATGGTAGATCGGCAATTTCTAGAGCTGCAAGTGCTGGAAAACGTGAAAATGTTACCAGCAACTTCTCTGGTGGAATCTTCTTTTGCTGCATCTCTTGAATGGTGTAGTAGACAGTGTCAACAGCACATGACTGTGTGAAGAGCGAAGCTCCAATGAGGCCAAGCTGTCTAGCTGTCTCTAGAACCCAAGGCATGTGCGAGTCATACAGAAGGCAACTTATTGGATGCCCAGAAGAAGTGCTTAGTTCTGCAACGAGTTCTGGCAATTTTCTCCAAAAAAATTACATTTCAAAACAATATAAAAACGCCAACACCGCAGTAATGATTTATACATACTCTTAAAAAATATTAGATATTTTATTTTTTCATTAATTAACAAAAAAATAGTAGATACTGAGGATACATAAAATTTAATAAATAATTTATAATGTTTATTTTTTTACCTAAAAAATATATGTAGAGTTTAAATATAAAAAAATATCTTAGGCATTGTAATCCTTACATTTAATAACATGATCTACAAAAATATCTGGCGCATTGTAGTCAGAATTATATTTTTTTAAATATAAAAAAATATAAAAATGATTTTTTTTCATAATACTATAAATCTAGATAAAATAATAAATTTTTAATTTTTATTAAACATGAATTTCTAATCTACCGTGAATTTTCAGCTTAGTTTTTTTGTTAATG
This sequence comes from Salix viminalis, assembly GCA_029228465.1. NCBI lineage: Eukaryota > Viridiplantae > Streptophyta > Magnoliopsida > Malpighiales > Salicaceae > Salix > Salix viminalis. The sequence continues at coordinate 307,068 of CM055432.1, forward strand.
CGATACTTTTTCTCTATCAAATACATAACAAGGAAATTATAAATATACAACAAAGGAAGCAACAGCCCAGTTTCTTAACACGGCAGGGAAAAAGAAACACGAAATGGCATCTTCTTTCATGACGGTGATGGTGGCATTAGTCTTCGTTTCAAGCACAGCTACTTTAACAAAAGCACAAGACTCATCTTGTGCAGCCAAGTTAGTGCCATGTCAACCCTTCCTTGCCACCACAACCACCCCACCAGACAGTTGCTGCAACTCCATCAAAGAAGCAGTTACAAATGAGCTTCCTTGCCTTTGCAAAATCTATAATGACCCTATTTTGCTTCCGGCTCTTGGTGTAAATGTCACCCAGGTTGAGCTGCTCAGCAAGAGATGCGGTGTCCCCTCGAATCTCACTACTTGCAATGGTATTACGGCTTCTGTGTCTGGGGGATTTTCTTAAATTAATTTGATATGTTTTTTCCATTTTTATGGGTTAAGAGTTGTTGATTTATGGGGTTAATTCGTATGTTGGTAGTTTTGACCCTTGGGGTTCAAGACATTTCAACTTGATTTACCATGTTAATCTTGTTTCTGATAAACTGAAAATTAAAATTAATTATTGTCTTTCAGTTCACTTTTTTCAGATTTCCTTGATATTCTCATTTTCATTTCACATCAAGGTGGAAGATTACACATTTGGGGGTATTATGTTATATTTCAATTTACGTTCTTGAACTTGAAACTGATTTTATATTTTTTTTTGCAACTTTTTACAGTTTTAGCTCCAACGCCGGCCGGCACGCCTCCAGGTAAATGCTACTTATTTTGTGGCTGAGATGTGATAACTTCAAAAGTAAAATTAGATTCTATATGATGCCATTTGTTTTGTTCTAGTGAAATTTTCTATCGATGTTTGAGTATCAAGTATCATGCTCTGGAGATATCAGATTATGATGTTTTAGCGCCAGGCTGTCTCTGATTTTTGGTCAGTAATTAATTTATGAAGCGCCTTAACGCTTAGGCTGTTCTGGTGAAATAGCATGCCTACTAAGCTGCTAAATTAATGTGTCATAATTGAATCCTTGAGGATATTATAAGGCGAACCCATATGGTGATGATGCCCAGCGTACCCTTTCAGTCACACCGATTTCGACTGTATTTAATTTATAGCCACCAAACACGCGTTTTCAAGGAGGACACCTCATATTTTGTCTCTGTTGGCTGTCAATTAGTTGACGAGGATGATGAAAAACAAGAGAGTAAAATTTGAATGCGGTAATGGTTGTAGCCATATTTGATGCCTTGTTGGTTGTATACAACTTGTTTGTTTCTATTTCTATCTAGCCCTTTATAAGCATCCAAATGAAGGATTTAGCTGTGCTGTTCCTTTGTTAGCATCCAAATGAAGGTTTTAGTCATGCTGCTTGAAGGTTGGTGTTGGCAGAACATAGAAATTGAGATGGAAGTGTGTGTACTTTGCGATATTGCTTCTGGTGTATATCTCCTGACTTTCTTTGATTTGCAAGATGGCTGATTTTAAAATGTAGGGTAGTCTGCTAATTGAATTTATTAAGTAATAACTCAGCGAACATGCTTGCAAGAATGTGGCGACGAATTGAAAAAATGGCGCTCAAGGATTGGTGATCCTTGTGCAGCAGGGGTTGGAATTTGCAGGCTTGAATCATTTTGATTTTATACATGCTATATTAGTTTCCCATCAAGTTCATTATTAACGCGTCATAACCTTTACAGGAGTTCCTGGAAAGGATAGTAGCAGTAGGATGGCATGGACTGGGTTTTCAGGATTGCTCACATTATTGGTTGCTGCTCTCTTATATTAAGCAATCCAAGCTTCTTATTTACAACCATCAGGATGGAGCTGCTAGAGTAAATAATGTCGTGAGCATTGCGTAGTATGGAGCCGAACTTCCTCCATTTAAGGATTTTTTTTTTACTCTCTTTCGCTCTCTGGATTTGATACATTAATGTTATCGTGTACTCATAATTTATCCAGCTTATGTGAGACTTGAATTACGATGCCCTTCGCCTTTGTATGTTGATGTTTTGCCAATTTGCATCTGTAATGTGGTTGCAGAACTGGATTACGTCCATAATTGGTCGTGATTTCTTAGTTAGCTCTGTCTTTTAGAATAGCTGCTTGTTCGATCTAAATTGGTCGTGATTTCTTAGTTAGCTCTGTCTTTCAGAATAGCTGCTTGTTCGATCTCAATCATAGATAACATCAGTCGTCAGCGATGAATCTGAATACTTCATTTCAATCAGTCCATGCCTTGAAGCCATGGTTTTTTGTTCGCAGTACGATCTTAGTTCGTCCCATTAGTCTTTTTACAGTCGAAGGAATGTGACAGGAAATGGAAAAAAAACACATCCCCAGATGGACACAGGTCTAAGACGTGCATGTGGCTCGACCAATTCAATTGGAACAGGGTTAGTGAAGTTGATTATCTCAAGGAAAGGGAAAGTGAATACAGTTATGAAGTTGAATGTTGAGTAATTTAATGTTGAAGGGTAAAATTAATAAAAAAATAACTCAAAAAGAACTGAAAATAAATTGGACTAATCTTTTAAACTTTGACTTGGATAATGACACTAAAATTACACCATAATAGGAAAAAATCCAAACCCTCAATTATCTAAATATCAAGGGATTAAGTTAAAAAAATAAACTCAATCAATAAAAGGATTAAAAGACAGAATAAATAGCAATTAAAAAGATGAGAACCAATTCTAGTATAAAAATTAAATAAAATTAAATAATGAGGGATGAAATTGAAAAAAAATAACAATAAAAAATGGACCGAATTGGATACAAAAACTAAATCAAATCAAATATTAAGTGATGAAATTGAAAAATAAATTAAACTTCAAAAAACATTAACAACAGAACAAATCAAAAGAATAAGAACCAGAATTGATACAAATACAAATTATGACACACTTAATTTTTGGAAATCTTCTTATTTATTAATGTCTTTTATTTTGACATTTTTCTTATGGAAAGCATTATGTTTTAAGAAAAGACTTGCGGTGATCATGAGTCTAAGTCTTAATTAAAAAAATATGAATTGATCAATTTTATGCACCTATATGATTAGATTTGTGTATAATATATATGAGGAAATCATATATAAAAAATTATAATAAAAATATATATTTCTCTCTTTTTAAATATTAATAAGCAAATTACTTGAAAATTTTGCATATCAACTAATACATAATTATTCATAAAATAATCAATAATATCATCGTACAAAGATCTAATCTTCTTAAAAATAATATAATAATTGGATAATCACTTAAATTCTATTCTAATAATTTTTTTTAAAAAAAAACGTTTTTTTGTCAAAAAAAAAAAAAAGGGGACATGGAGAAAAGGCTAACCACAGTATAGGCGAGCCTGGTCTATAAAAAATCCGAGGCGCTCCATATGCCTGACCTTCTTGTCTTGTTTATTTAATAGGATTAATGATATGTCGTTCTTTGAAAAACAAATAATATATAGATGATGCATGTTAAAGATTGTTATCAAAGTGACTAAAAAATCAAGACTTGAGTTTTGGGGCTTTTTAAAATCTATTTTTTACTTGAAAACTACTAGAAAAACACCTTAAACATTTAAATTAACTCATTTGTGATCTCAAAACACCATTTAATAAGTAAAAAAAACAAATAAAATAGAAAAAAATTCACGAGCCTCGAACCAAATCCTCCGCCAAGATGAAAGTCTTAAAACACATTTAATGGTTTTATTCCCATAAAAAAAACCCAATGACATCATTATTAATTTGTTTGATTATTGTCTCTCTCTCTAATTTTCAACAATCTACTCTCTTACCCCTCCAAACTCAAGGATTGAGATGTAAATATAAATAAAATTTAGAATTTAAACATAAAATTCTAAAACTAAAAAGACTAAAATTAAGCAAGTGAAAATTTTTTAGACAAACATATTTTTTTTTGCAAGAGTTTGAAAAACAAAACATATTATTTTATTGTTTTTTTAATTATTCTTAACACTGCAAAATTGACCTCTAAATAAATTCTGAAACTTCACCAAATACATTAAATCATCAAAAAAAATACAAGGAAAATAAAATATCAACACATAAAATCATCATATAAAATAAAAAAAAATGTTTTGTGCCGTCTACCGAGAAATGAGAGATAGTATACAATAATGCACGTGAAAATGCTTAACTCTTATATTATTATTATTACCATTATTAATTTAGCGTAGTAGTATTAATAATCAAAACAAGACATCAAGAAACGGGCTTCGCATGCCTCAAAAAAATAAAAGGCCCCAGCCCATATAGAAAGAGTCCATCTCAATTATTTTAATTCCTTTATTATTATTATTATTATTATTATTATTATTATTATTATTTGGCCCCGTAACCTTCAAGAAAAGAAAGGGGGAAGAAAAAGGGAAAGAAAAAAAAATCTTCCCCCCCCTCTCTATCTCTTGTTTTTTCGAGCCGTTTCAAACAGAAGAACTATGTGTAAAAAGAGGAGGCATTCATAACATAACTTGGTTAAAGGACAAAGAAATAATGTGGATATAAATGGACCGAAGTAGTAATTTGCTTGTACAATTTCTTCTATGTTGTTAATATTGTTAATTTGCAATGCTCTACAGCTACTGTTTACATCAAAATGAAGAGGCCCAATGCTGCTATCCGGGATGCTAATGCTGCTCTTGAGGTTGTTGCCTCCCTATTTATTTACACCTTTTGCATCTGTGTATTTTTGTATGAGAGGATACTTTTTACAGTATTAATGAATTATAATGGTTACTTCAGATTAACATGGATTCAGCTAAGGGATACAAGTCCCGTGGCATGGCATGAGCAATGCTTGGTCAGTGGGAAGATGCTGCTAAGGATCTCCACCTGGCATCAAAATTAGATTATGATGAAGAGATAAGTGCTGTACTCAAGAAGGTTTCTCTCTCTCTCTCTCTCTCACTCTGTGTGTGTCCGTGCGTGCATGCTGTGCTTTTTGGTGTATTTTCAGTACATTCAAATTTAAAATGATGGAAGCAATGGAAACTATTTATGAAATGCTAAATATTCAAATACAGTATAATATTAAGTCTTACATGTTGTTCTCCATGTATATGAAATGCTTGATATTTGAGTGTAGCAGACAAATGCTAATCATATGTTAAATTTCATGTTGAATGTAGTTGAAATATGGAGCTTGCATGAAGGAGATTCTCCTGCCTTCCCTCTTTGGAATTAATAATTGTGATGTGAAATAAGATTACCCTTTATTTAATTTTAAGAACTAAGAGTGAACCAATTAAATCTCTATAGCCCCTGGACCGACCAACTCAACTATTTTAGTAATTGTAGATCATTTAGTTTTGGTTGGGAATGAGATTGTTTCATATGTGCATTTATTGTTTCATTAGAGATAATGTAGTAACCGTAGATTTTTATATGTATGACAGTAAATACATCTTTTGGGTTCAAGTGTGCAATTGACAGCTTTCCAATTTCAGAATTGTTAATTTCAATGCCATGAATTCACCAAACCAAGTAAACTAGTAGCTAACAGCTTAATCGTTTGACTAGCTGGGCCATTGCTTTGTAAAATAAGCTATAAGCTGACATGTGTGTGGCTGCTTGCTCTTTTAGTTCACATGACTGGGATGTTAAAAGAAAAATCTCACTGGTGCATTGTATAGTATTTGATTCACCATATCACTGCAACTGCTATGTTACACAGGTTGAACCAAATGCTCATAGGATCGAGGAACACCGCAGGAAATATGACAGGCTACACAAAGAAAGACAGGATAGAAAGGCTGAGCGTGAGAGACAGCGTCGTTGTGCCAAAGCTCAGGTAACTGTGATCACAATCATCCTGACATATTAGCTTGCTCTCATCATGTGACTTAATTTCTCCTTTTTAAAGGCTGAGTATGAGAAGGCCAAGAAGCAAGAGCAATCATCTTCCAGTAGAAGACCTGGAGGCATGCCGGGAGGATTTCCAGGAGGAATGGGAGGATTTCCAGGAGGAACGGGAGGGTTTCCAGGTGGAATGCCCGGGGGATTTCCAGGTGGAATGCCTGGGGGATTTCCTGGGGGAATGCCAGGTGGAATGCCTGGGGGAATGCCGGGTGGAATGCCTGGGGGAATGCCAGGTGCCACACCAGGAGGGATGCCGGGAAATGTTGATTTTAGCAAAATATTGAATGTAAGTGCTAATGAACTTCTCACTGGTTTGCCATTTTATATCATATACAAAAGCAGCTTACAGTGCTTCTAATTACATGCACTGTTCTTGCTGTTTAGAATGCTTGTCAAATTTTCTTTTTGGCCAAGTATATATAAAAACATCTATTTTCCTATGTAAAATTTCTTTTCAATTTGTTTTTGCCAAGTACAAACAAAATTGGTTATGCATTTTAGTTTGATGATATGATTGTGTTTTCTGCACCCACTCCTGCACTGGCAGCTCCGGCACCCATACTCAAATGTGCTTGTACGCATGCTTTTATGTAAGGCATACAGTGCATAATTCAACCACTTAGCCTGTGAATGCTCTATGGTTTGGCTTGCTATTTGATTGGTATTTTATTCGATTATGTTTTTGCAGGACCCTGAATTGATGGCTGCATTTAGTGACCCGGAAGTCATGGCTGCTCTTCAAGATGGTAGGGATTTCTCACTTTATATTTTTTTTGTTTTTATTTCGTGGCTCCCTTGACAAACTAGTTGCTTCTGATTGGTTTCTTGCGAGTGCTCATGTAATCCTGTTCATCTAGTTAGGGTAATAGAAAGATATCCATGTGAAACATGTGCCTGGGCTGACAGAATTCAAGGACATTAAGAAAATAAGATTAGCAAAACTCGCAAAACATTATATAATTAATTCACTATTTACCCCTAAGCAGCCTGCACGGCTACACGGGTTTTGCTTTGGTGAATTTTAAACTTATTTTCCTGTAAAATTCTAATTTACATATATGGTAGTGGTTTTCATGCTCTTGGGTGATGATTTTACAGTGATGAAGAACCCAGCTAATCTTGCAAAGCATCAAGGGAACCCCAAGGTGGCTCCTATACATAGGGTCCTCTGCTAGCGGTGACACCAACTGTTGTTGCTGAGAAAGGAGATCTAAGCACCTCAAGATTCAACTCTCTCCCTTTTAGATTTGTTTCCTTCTCCTTCACCGCCGGTTTTTGTGTTTATTGTTTTCTGTTGTTATAGATTGTTGCAGGTCTGAAGGTTGTCCGGTATTGTGGTGGTCGTCGTGGGCTGATGATGAAGAAGGTTGGAGGCTTTGAGTGCTTCTATTAATTTCAGGTGCTACGCACCAAAGCATGCATTAATGATATAAGCATAATTAAGATTCATATTTTATAAACACAAATGAACAAAGAAAGATCAGCAAATGGCAGTGGGCACAACTGTAGAGAGCTGTATGCAATTTACAGGCATGGCACACAAAACATTTTGAGTTCAGATTTCAGAACCTGTGAACCCACAGGGGCCTGGAAATGTTGATAGAAGAAATTCAACAGCAGGCTGATCAGTCACGCACAACTTTCACTACTTGCTTCCCCACATTGCTGCCACTGAATAGGCAGGTGCGCTCTCAAAGCTTTCAGCTATGTCTTCAACATAAACAATCTCCCCTTCTCTAATAAAAGTCCAGGAACTTGGAGTGCTGGCCAAAGTGATCAAAGACTATAAATCCTTCCATGAGAAGCCGCTTAAAAACAGTGTTTACCAGGTTGTGCTCGGCTTCAGGCTGCTCCATGCTTATCAGAAATTAAATGCTGTATACATGGACTGTTACATGATTTATTATTACAAAACTGGAACACAGATTTGCCCGTGTTTGTCCTGCTTTCATTGGTTGTCTTCTATTCCAATCACAGCATATTCTTCTTTAGAACGAACATCGGAATTTCAGATTGCATTAGGATCACTGATTAATCAATCAAACCACATTAATCCTCTTATCAATTAGACCAAATTTTTACTGCTTTCCACACAAAACTAACAGCATATGCTGTTTCATTTTGTTTCTGTAAACTCCAGCTCAAAGCTCTCATCACCTGAACTAGCAGTGACCACTTCAGTTTGAGTCATAGATGGCATTTGAATGAGTAACCAAATTCCTTTCTGTGTCCTCCGCATGGTTTCAAAGCCCTCCCATAGACCAGGGTTGACTGCATAGATATTACTTGGGAGTTTTGGATTAATAGAGTGAGCCCCTGGCCTAGGTAACATATTGTTGGCAACACTGATGTTATTGATCCAATCCATAAGACCAATTTCCGAAGGAATATTACCTGGTAGTCGATTGTTGGCTAGTCTAAGGACATTTAAGAAACTACAATTAGCAATGGCAGCTGCAATCTTACCGGAGAAACTGTTGGGTGAGAGATCAAGAAATGCCACGTAAGGAGTGATGGTTTATATTATGCAGGATAGGTCCAAAGAGTTTGTTGGGCGGATGGTCTAAACTTACCAATGAGGTTAAGCTCATTATACCAAAACATGATAGCAAACTGGACCATACAGATTTGCCAAAATTTGTCATGTTTTACCAGTTTCCATTGGCTCTGTGCTATTTCAATCTCAACAGATGTTCCCTTAAAGTACCTCTTCTGTTTCTCCCTGCAGAAGTTCTGCAGTTGGATTCCAGCATACATGACGTTCTTCAGCTCTCTTCTGCTTATTTGGAATCATCGAAGATATCATTAATTGTTAATTTTTCATTTATCAAGTTTGTCACCATGGGTGGAAAACAGAAGGATTTATATGGCAAAGCGTCATCATATCAAGGGAATTCAAAACATGATACAAACCAGAAAGCATCATCAAAACATGATTTTAATCTCTAGTTTGGGCATCTTCTGCTTCCTGTTTCTTCTTGGCGTTTTTCTGATGGTTGATTGTTGACATCTGACTTTATCTTCTATGAAAGTTTATAATGTTAGTGTTTCTCGAGTATTGCCATAGGGCCGTAAGATTCAGAGGGCAAAGAAAACAGAGAGAGACAGAGATGTAAGCTTTTTGTCTATTTGGATTCTCATAGCCATGCTCAGAAATTGCATTACACTGGAACCAGAAAGACCATGTTCTGATCTCATTCCGAATGACTGTTCACCAGAATCAGTATCGGCTTCTCTTATCACCTCTCCATTTCCTTTTCATGGCTCCAAAAACAATGACCCTTGTGGCATTTTTCCCCATCTAAAATCACAAGTTTTGTACATATTTGATGGGTTTCCTTGAGTTCTTGCATGTCAAACTTGCCTTCATGAAGATGCTCATCCACCACCTTCATCACGTTTGGGGATTCAGCTTGATATAGACAAAAACAAAATCATTCCTATGCGGACGTGAAGGAATATAATTTTTGCTCCAAATGAGAAAAACATTCGACTGCACTGTTACTCGAAATTGTTGGATAAGCTTCAACATTACGGAAAGCCTAAGATTTCCTAAACAAGAGAAGTTAGGATAAGATAGGCTTGATGTAATCCTAATAGAATTAGAAGTTGTCTAGTTCTAATTAAAATAGGAAAGCTGTGCTAGTGACTTATAAATATCATTGTTGAGTTGTAACAATGATCACAACAATAGCTTGTGGTGTTTAGTTTTGAGTTATTTTCTAAACATAATAAGAGAGTTATTCTTATACACAAGCTAAGCAGCCTTGATTTTACAAACTTGAATTGGTATCAGAGCTGTAGGCAAATCGATCAAACAACCTGAAAACCAAACCATGGGAGACAACATCACTCCTCCGCAGACAAAGGAAGCCATCCCCTCTTCAATCCAATGCCCCATGCTAAACTCTATGAACTATGCAGTATGGGCCATGAGGATGAGAGTTTTGTTGCGAATTCATAAGGTGTGGGAAACAATTGAACCCGGTTCAAAAGAATCCCACAAGAATGATGTCGCAATAGGATTATTGTTTCAATCCATCCCGGAGAATCTTATCTTGCAAGTAGGCGAACAAGACTCTCCAAAAGAGATATGGGAATCAATCAAAACTCGTAACCTTGGTGCTGATCGTGTCAAGGAAGCAAGACTTCAAACTCTAATGTCTGAGTTTGAAAGAATCAAGATGAAGGACACGGATACAATAGATAACTTTGCGGGTAAGTTATCTGAGCTAGCATCAAAGTCGGCTTCACTTGGACAAACGATTGAGGAACCAAAACTCGTGAAGAAGTTTCTCAATAGCTTGCCAAGAAATAAATTCATCCAAATCATAGCCTCTCTCGAGCAAGTTCTGGACTTGAACAAAACAGGATTTGAAGATATCATAGGCAGACTCAAAGCCTATGAAGAATGAATTCTCAATGAGAAGAATCACGGAGAAACACAAGGCAGGCTACTATACGCAAATTTAGAGCAACAAAGCTTTACAGCACCACGAGGGAGAGGACGTGGAAGAGGATACAAAGGGCACAGAGGGCGAGGCAGAGGAAGATTCAACCCGCAAGAAAGGACAACAGCTCAAGGTGATCAAAACCAAACTAGAGAAAAGAAAGATAGATCAAAAGTAATTTGCTATCGATGTGACAGACCAGGCCACTTTGCCTCCACATGCCCTGAAAGAACACAAAAGATACAAGAAGCAAATAAAGTAGAAACGGAAGAAGCTGATCCAGCCCTTTATATGCACGAAATTGTGTTCTTAAATGAAGAAAATGTCATACCAAAGAAGTACGAAACAAACGAAGGAGAAGGAGGAGTTTGGTACCTTGATAATGGAGCAAGTAACCACATGACCGGCAACAAGACATATTTCCTGGAACTCAACGAGAACATAAAGGGGAAGGTGAAATTTGGAGATGGATCCTGCGTTGAAATAGGAGGGAAAGGTTCAATTCTCTTTCAAAGCAAAACGGAGGAGCAAAAACTTGTTGCAGACATCTACTACATTCCCGTACTTAAAAGCAATATCCTAAGCTTGGGACAAGCTACAGAAGCCGGGTGTGATGTAAGGATGAGACAAAACTACTTGACACTCCATGATCCAAGTGGAAGACTCTTAGTAAAGGTCATACGTTCAGCCAATAGACTTTACAAAATAAGTCTAAAAATTGGAAAACCGGTCTGCTTGCACACGAGGATAGAAGACGATACTTGGAGGTGGCACGCAAGGTTAGGACATATAAGCTTTAAAACAATCAAAGCTATGTCCCAACAGAGGATGGTTCATGGCTTCCCGGAAATCAGAGAAGAAAACAGATTGTGTGAGTCGTGCTTAGTCGGAAAACAAGCTCGTCAATCTTTTCCAAAGACATCTATGTTTCGAGCCTCTAAACCCCTTGAACTCCTACATGCAGACCTATGTGGTCCCATAACACCACCAACCATTGCTCATAACAAATACATATTTGTTATCATAGATGATTTTTCAAGATACATGTGGTCGATCTTGATAAAAGAAAAGGGTGAAGCATTTGGTAGATTCAAGGCGTTTAAGAGTCTAGTAGAGAAGGATCTTGGGAAAACAATCATAACTCTAAGAACTGATAGAGGAGGTGAGTTCACTTCAAGGGAGTTCCATGAGTTTTGCGAGATAAACGGGATCAAGAGGCATCTCACAGCACCCTACACACCGCAACAAAACGGTGTAGTAGAAAGAAGGAATAGAACGTTGATGGAGATGACAAGGAGCATTCTCAAGGCAATGAAGGTACCAAACTATCTATGGGGGGAAGCAGTACGCCACTCTACATATGTACTCAACAGGGTACCAACAAGAGCCCTTAAAACATGACTCCTTACGAATGCTTGCGAGAGAAGAAACCGAACCTAGGACATTTAAAGGTTTTCGGTTGTGTAGCATACACAAAAATTGAAGCTACAAACCTCAAGAAACTGGATGACAGATCAAAGACTCTAGTGCACCTTGGGATTGAGCCGGGATCCAAGGCCTATAGACTTTATAACCCAACAACACGGAAAATTGTTGTGAGCCGTGATGTGGTATTTGATGAGAAGACAAGATGGAGCTGGAATGAATCAAGTGACGAACCAAGAAGGGATCCGGGAATGTTTTACATGAGATGGGGTGAAGCTGTGGATGCAGGAGAAGGACCCACGGTAATAGTCAATGATCAAACCGGAAGCAATGAGTTCAATGATCTTGAGCATCATAACCATGAAGATAACAACAGCACGGACGAAGACTCTCATAGCAACCACGACAATGAGAGTAACGTGCACCACCAGCAAACAGAGCAACCACTAAGAAAATCAACTCGTCAAGTAAGTCAACCACGGTACCTTGATGATTATGTCCTTCAAGCCTCTGTAGAATGTGAGAGACTTTTACTCTCGATGAATGATGAGCCAAGTCACTATAGAGAAGCAAAGGGTTCGGCAAAGTGGAGACAAGCATGCAAAGAAGAAATTGATTCTATCCACAAAAACAAGACATGGTCTCTAATTGATAAACCGAGTGAGACAAAAGTTATTGGTCTCAAGTGGATCTTCAAAATCAAGAAAAATGCGGATGGGACTATCAACAAATACAAAGCGAGACTCGTGGCTAAGGGATATGTCCAAGAATCCGGCATAGATTTCGACGAAGTATTTGCACCGGTTACTCGTATTGAAACTATTCGTTTGGTAATTGCATTGGCAGCATCACATGGATGGGAAATTCATCACTTAGATGTGAAAACAGCATTCTTACATGGAGAATTAAAGGAAGATGTTTATGTTGAACAACCCGAAGGCTTTGAAGTAAAAGGTGAAGAACACAAGGTGTACAAACTATCGAAAGCATTGTACGGCTTGAGACAAGCTCCTCGAGCTTGGAACACAAAATTAGATCAAATCTTGAAGGGGATGAGATTCAAGAGATGCTCAAAAGAAACTTCCGTGTATCGCAAGGAAGAAGAAATAACTCTTCTCATTGTTGCTATTTACGTAGATGACTTGTTTGTGACTAGCAACACTCTCAAAGTCATAAGTGAATTCAAGGCTGGGATGTCAACAAAGTTTGAAATGGCGGATCTCGGAAGGCTCACCTATTATCTCGGTATTGAAGTACAACAAGGTGAAGATGGAATCGAAATTAAACAAGAAGGTTATGCGCGAAGGATCTTAAGAGAAGCTGGGTTAGAAACTTGCAATCCGACTCAAGTACCTATGGAGTTTGGACTGAAAGTGTCAAAGGCACAAGAAGAACCAGAGATAGATCCTACATGTTATAGAAGGAACGTGGGGTGCTTACGGTATCTATTACACACACGACCAGATTTGGCATTCTCTGTTGGAGTTGCTAGCAGGTACATGCAAAGTCCTCGCAAGTCACATGGTGAGATAATGAAGCATATACTACGGTATCTAAAGGGAACGGTGGCATTTGGTCTGAAGTTCAATCGTGAAAGATCAAAGAAAATCATTGGGTTTAGTGACAGCAGCCACAATATTGATCAAGATGATGGAAGAAGCACTACGGGTCATATATTCTACTTTGGATCCTCACCAATTACTTGGTGCTCACAAAAACAGAACACGGTTGCCCTCTCATCGTGTGAGGCTGAGTTCATGGCAGCAACGGAAGCAGCCAGACAAGCCATTTGGCTTCAAGACCTGTTAAGCGAGATCACTGGATGGAAGACCGAGCAAATCATCATCAAAATTGATAACAAATCAGCAATAGCACTCACAAAGAACCCCATATTTCATGGAAAAAGCAAACACATTCATAAACGCTACCATTTTATACGAGAGTGCATTGAGATGGAACTTGTTGATGTGGAACATGTACCGGGAGTTGAACAAAAGGCGGACATCTTAACTAAAGCATTGGCAAAGATCAAATTTGCAGAAATGAGAAGCTTGATAGGAGTTCAAAACATGACCGAAGCAAAGTTGAAGCTTAAGAGGGAGAATGTTGGATAAGCTTCAACATTACGGAAAGCCTAAGATTTCCTAAACAAGAGAAGTTAGGATAAGATAGGCTTGATGTAATCCTAATAGAATTAGAAGTTGTCTAGTTCTAATTAAAATAGGAAAGCTGTGCTAGTGACTTATAAATATCATTGTTGAGTTGTAACAATGATCACAACAATAGCTTGTGGTGTTTAGTTTTGAGTTATTTTCTAAACATAATAAGAGAGTTATTCTTATACACAAGCTAAGAGCCTTGATTTTACAAACTTGAGAAATATAATTTCTTGAAATATTAGAAATTTAGACCAATTCTTTTCAACATAAAAAAAATTGCAAGGCGGGCTCCAAAGCAACCTCAAAGACCCGGGAACGCCACAGGCTCAAGCAACAAACTTCTTAGCTAATCTAATAGCTAGCATGAATGACATAATTTTCTTCTGGGATTGGTATTTTACAAATCAAAGACAGCTGCTAGGCTGAATGAAACCGGAAGCTGTTCCGTCAGCATTGTTGCAAGATGCACCGGCTGGTTGATTGTTGTAAGTTAGCCTCACATTCTCCATTCTGATACCAGTGCATGGAGACCTTTTACTACAGTCGAATCTCACTGCCACTTTTGTTGCTGATGTTCCATGGATATCTTGGTACGTCACACCACTAATCTTTACCCCAGAAGCTTGACCGGGACAATTTTTGTTGTCAGGACAGTAGTTCTGGTCGATGACAATGGGATTTTGAACGTTGGTCATGATGGCATGCTGGAAAAGAACATTCTTTACAAAACCATTGCTTGGTCTCCCCCATGTTTTGATTCTCAGCCCATTTTGAGTACCGATAAATGTAACGGTTTTAACTGTCACATTTTGCACCCCTGGCTCTTTAAGGTCCTTCCCCAGACTACCAATGCTGCAAGAAAACACACCCACGTTTGAGTCCCGTATTTATAGCCGCATGTATAGATGTGGAACAATTGGCTATTGAGTGAATACTGTCCACTGATCACTATGTTTTTTGAATTGGAAAGGCTTAGTGTCTGCAAACGCACACAAACTACAATTAAATTAAATGATCATTGATCAACGCATTTAAATGTGTTTGAAACGTAATTGAGGCTTTAATTAGCTGGACCACCTAGACAAAAAGCTATAATTAGGACTTAAGTAGTAGTTGACCTTTGACATTCTTTATTAATTCATGCAATAACTAGGGCCCAAGTGAACATGGACCATACTAGTCCCAAGAAGACAGTAAGTTGAATGGTAATATTTATGACTGATGAAAGCACTCTTAGATTCCATCAACCATGCTTATGTTGAGGATAGGTAGCTACGAGATGATTACATTTCAAAGTTCGAGTCTTGACTCTTGATTACGATCCTAGCATCTTATAGAGAATAGAAAAGGAAAAAGAAGAAGAAGAAGGTGGTCACGAAATATTGAACGCGTACCGTGGCACCACTTGGGCAATTCTTGCCAGATTGCTTGCAACCCCAGAAACCAGAACCATGTCCATCAAGGATCCCACCAGAAACTGAAACTCCATCGACATGCAGAAAGGAGATCCAGCTTGCAGCATTACCGATAACCCAATAGTTTGTGGGAGCCAGAAGTGAGCCATCTATTCTTACGACGATTGCATTGTTCTTGCAAGGACCAATGAATTGTACATTTCGCAGAAAGTACCTGCCTGGTGGTAAAAGAATTTAATAGCTTCTGGTGTGAATTAACCAGAACTATATGCAATACATGCTTTATATAGTGAAGTCTGTTACAAGAGGAAG
Organism: Salix viminalis; assembly: GCA_029228465.1. Taxonomy (NCBI): domain Eukaryota; kingdom Viridiplantae; phylum Streptophyta; class Magnoliopsida; order Malpighiales; family Salicaceae; genus Salix; species Salix viminalis. Next base: position 322,754 of record CM055432.1, read on the forward strand.
AATACATGTTTACGTAATTGTTTACAGTAGATAGAATTTACACAATCTTCAAGTGTCTTCATCGTGCAGGACACTTCATGGATGGGTCTCTGTTGCAGTTGATGTAGAAGTGTGTTGTAGAGACACTTTATCCTTATCCTTATCAGGTGGGACATAGATGGTAGAGCGGCTAGTAGAGCCACAAGCTCGTGTCCAAGCAGCAAGAAAGGCTTTGGTTGAGTCAGTTCTCCCATCTGGTTTTGCCCCATAACTGAGGACATTGTATTGTGCTGCACTTGCTAGAGATGAGGTAAGGAAAATGACTAGCAATGAAAGAAGGAAACAAGTGTTTATTGCGTTTGCCATCTTTTCCGCTTGAAGGATACTAAAAGGAGTCAATTCCCTGTTCAAGTTGAGAGAGACCAGAAGAAATCGATAGAAAGTTAAAGAGTTGCTGGAGGTGGAGGCGAGAGGCTTAACGTTTCATGAAGGAGGTATTAATTTATAGGGTCAGGAGAGGAATTAATTAATTCCAGGAAAAAGAAAAAAAAAAAAAAAACAAAGCTGCGCCGAAATGAAAGAGAGAAGGGAGTTACTAATGGCATGGATTCTTTAGTTTTTAATTTTTATTTACTGTAATTCCTTTACTTAAAGCAATCAGGTAGATGGCTTGCATTTATGGCTGATTCACACAGTGCGATTCATCAACTACATGCAGGAACTTCCTCCATGTGAGAATGATTCTATTACATACAGATCAATAGTGTTGACATTAAATTTAGGGCATGATCCCATGTTAATTCCATAAGTATTACACATGAATGTTGTTCTTCCTGTCTTCAACCAATAAATGGTGAGATTAAGTAATATATGATATGCAATGAAGTGTTGCTGTTCCCCCATCCTAGAAATTAATATATTGGACTTTGATCGGGGGCCTTAGTTAGCAGCTGCTACAAAATGAAGTAGGAATTATTTCTTCTTTTATATAAACGTGAGAAGCCAAAAAAGAACACCAAGGCCAACGACATGCATCATCTCGTCCCTCATCTCATCTTTTTTGGTGCTGTGTTACGGCAGCCTCTTTACTTTAGGCACAAGAACAAGGCTGCCCGTCTACTTTTCTTTCCTTTTCTTTTCCTTTTTTTCCATGTTTTTCTTTTTCTTAATTTATTATTATTATTATTTATTTTCAATTGATGCATCTTCCCGTATAGGATGGGTGTAAAATTGAAATTAATTGAGGAAAGTAACCTTTATCTTCAATAAAAAAAAAAAAGGAAAAAAAAGAAGAGGATTTTTGGAATTTACATCCAATGATATAGCAAGCATGCTATTTTTGTGCATTTGTAGTTTCCACGAAAACGGCATCGAAGAGAAAGAGATGAGAGCAATTAATATTGTGAGAAATTAAGAAAGAAGGCAGTTCATTCCAAAGATCATTCCTCCTTCTTTAACAGCTGCTTGCCTTTGTTTCGTCTTGGGATCTTTCACACCTCAACTGTCCCACACATTACTTTCATATATATATATATACTGAACAAAAAAGCGATAATAAATAAACTATCATAAGCCTTTTTTTCTTTTAGTTCCATAACTAAGTAAGTGTGTATGCTTGTAATCCATGTTTTTATAAAAAAATATTTTTTAAGTAAATATATATTAAAATTAATAATATCTTTTTAGATTTTTTATAATTTAATATTTGCATTTCAAAATCAAGTAAAACAAAAAAAAGTCAGTTGGCCTAACCAGCTACCGATATCATGAAACCACAATAACCTTATAGAAAACAAATAAAAAATTATTAAATTTAATTTTTAATCAACCCAATATTGAAGGATTAAATTTTAAAAAGACAAAAAAATAACTCAAGTTCAAAAGATCAAGATAGCTCAACAGAAAAAAAAAACTTATAAAGTTCAATTCTCAATCAACTCAATGTTGAAAGATGAGATCACAAAAAAATATATTAATTTAAAAAAGGGTAAAAAAAACTACAAAAACTTGTGAAGCAATGATATTGGTTCCAATAGTTCTTAATTTTGAGGACAATGATATTCTTAATTTTGAGGAGATAAAGAAGGGGTTGAGTCGGTGGATTGTAATAAAAAACGATTTCTGCAAAGATTTTCTGATTCTTCATCATCGGAAACTCTGTGAATGGTCTACAAGTCCTTAAGGAAGGATTTCTGCAACTGATTCTTTTCCTTTTTGATAATGTACATTAAACTTTTGATTTGTATATTGTTTAGGTTGGCATTATTTGGGAAGCAATATTATTGGGCCAATAGTTCGATGTGTGAAACCATCTTCAAACGAAACTTAGGCAGTCTATGTATTTGGATTAGTTTCATACATGACTTACATTTACTGTAAATGCCGAATCCCTTCTCTCTTGCTTTTTTTTTATTGATCCTTTTCTGCATTTTCATCTTATTTGTTTTTGTTGTCCACTTACTATTATACATTATTTCATTTAATTTCATGCAGCGAGACTTTACTTCTACATAGCAGAAACCACAGATACGTTATGGCTTCATCAGATGTCGATTCTCCTTGGCTCTGTGTTGCTAGTGAATCTTTTGGTGGATGTTTCAACATACAAATTGATGAGATCAAATCAACCAATAATGTAAATGTGCTGGAAGCTCCCACATCTTTTGTGTCTGGTACCCGTAGCATCCCCAAGCCACCACCTTATCCTAATACAACATCTAAAACAACCAGCCATTGTAAAAGGATCTCAGCGAGTTGCTCTGTTCCAAAGGAAACAAAAGATACATGGGACAGGCTATTCAAGGAAGCATATGGTTCAGATGTCTACATTATCATAGATAGAACTCGTATATTCCAGCTCACTGCAATGTTTTGGTGAGTTAATTACACTTCCCGGAAGTATCATTGTTTTCATCAAAGATAACTGCTTGAGTAAAGGAATTTTACTTCATATATCAAAATGTAAAAGATAAAATATGTTTGTTGTCTTCTTTAAACCTGATGCATTCATGAAGGCTTTTCAATATTGTTGCCTCTAGAATATAAAAAGATGTGTTTTTGCAAGTTTTCTTTGATAAATGGAGACAACAAGGGACAACATATGATAAAATTCATTACCTTTATCTCGAATAAACACCTGGAGTAGATTTATAATCACTAAGAAATGTAGGGTCAATGTGGTAGCTGGGTTTAATATCTGTAACTTTTCCTTTTGCATAGTATTGCATCGCCCGTGCTTGGGACTATCCTGCAACGGTCAAAAGTTAAAAATGGAATTAGATACACCATCATTTTTGGTGTACATTGTGAAGCTGTCCATGTGTTCATTCGGTTTTTGTACTCACTCTTCCGGGTATCTTCAAATATCCTTTCCATATAGTCTTCATTCATAAATTTCTCTAGGACTGTATCACTGCTGTAACAGTGAATCTAATGCATTCTTTTTAAATGCATCTTGTTATATTCTGTATGGAACAGATTCAAATAGAAATGTTTCTCTTTCTATTTTTTCACTGTTCTAAGGTACTCTGATTTAAATAAAGATATTCATTCTTGATATTCGAATGCAGCTATGAAGAGGATGAGATGAAAGGGCTTTCTTATTTGGATTTGTGAATAGCTGAATGGAAGGGTTTTTTTTTTTTTTTTTTGCAGGGGGGTAGAGATGGAATTTAATTGTTAGATTATGGCAATATCTTTTGAGATAGAGTTTACTTAAATATATAGTTATAAATTAAAATCCAAAATCATTTAAGCACTTTACCCCAAATTTGAAGTCATCTGGTAAACAAGATTGATGATTGATTTTCAAAGCTAAAAAATTAAAAAAAAATAATTATTCTAGTAATTGTAGCATTTTGAAAATTATAAAAAGGGAAAATAAATGAGTGCCCTTGGTGACTTAGAATTAGGTGTGTAAATAAATTAAGAGTAGGGTAGTAATTGCACAAGCTTATAAATATAAATAGAAAATAAGAGAAGAGAAAAAGGAAAAAGAAAAAAAAAAGAAGATTAGGTCTGAAATTGAGAGAGAGAATCGGGAAGAGAGGAAGAAAGAAGAAGAAGAAGAGAAAAGAGGGAAAGAGAAGAGGAAGAGAAAGGAAGAAGGAGAAATAAGTTGTTAAGGTAATGTGTGTGTTTGATTATGTATAAATGTGATTATTAGTTATGATTTTTGCTTGTATGGGTTGTTAGGGTTTGAGAATTTTATTTGGGTTTGATTGATGAATTAAGAGAGATGTTAAGGGTTGAATGTGTTGGGTAATAGTTTAATTAGTTTGATTGTAGATGATTTTGAAGTTTTGAGATGTTTGGTTTAAGAAAATATTGAGAAAAATGGTGAATAATGTTGATAAATTTCGAAATCCCTTGCTGGAAATTCTGGGTTGAGGTTGAAGATGACAAAAAATTCATTTTGGTCCTTTTGGTGAAAATTTCAATTTAGTCCCTGAACTTTGGAAAAATTACAGTTTGGTCCCTGGGGTGAAATTGAAGATTCTGGACAGAATTGAGGATGAATTATGGACAATATTTTAGGATAGCTATGAATTTATGAAGTGTTCAATTTAGTCCTTCAATTTGATAAAATTACAATTTGACCCTAAAAAAATAAGAAAATTTCAGAATGGTCCCTAAGAGAAATATTAGTATTTCAGATTGGTTTGATGGATAATTGAAGCTCATTTGATGGATTAATATCAATTTTACGAATTGTGTATTTTGGAATTAGATTTCGGAAGAAACCTTTGTTTTAGGTTTTTGAATCAAACTATCCATTTAGGTTTTTGCGAAGAAATGGATAGTTTGATTCAAAAACACATAGGATTATGATTTGAACTCTTAGATATGTTATTAAAGGTATTTTACTTCTTTTGAGTCATTTTTGAGTATATCTTCTTTTATATATTCGGATAATCCCGATATTCTACTCACGGGACATCGAGAAAGTTTCATCAACATTCCTGCTTTTGGAACTTGTCTACTTTTGAGTCCGGTGAGTGGATAACATTTAATATGCATGAGAAATAATATAAATATTTGAATTTGTTAGTATGAATTGGATTATGCTTTTTGGATAATATATACCTTGATTATAGTCTTGATACGATAAAGCATAATCATTTGTTGAATATCCGTTCTTGATATGAGCCCATATCTGTTTGAGAATTGATAGCTCCTCATTTGATTGATATCATGAGTTGAGCCTTGAGATATGAATATGTGTGTTTGAATATCAGATATACCTATGGTATGCCAGTCAGAATACCCATGCTAACGTGGTAGTGTTAGCCTTTGTGCACATCGTGATCTCGAAACCCTAGTTGGTCGGGGGAGTCACCAACCTGTGTGGACTGATCATCCCACAGTACGGAGCCTCATGCTCATTGCATTCTGATTTTTTGACGAGCTTTACCTATCACATGTTTGTTATGACCTATTTGAGAAACTCCTTGCAAGAACTTCGAGTCGATTTGATATTATACTTTTGTTTGCTATATTATCTCGTATGTGTATATTGGATATTATCTACTCACTCGAGTTGTTGAACTCACCCCCCTCATTATTTATCATTTTCAGGGCTTGTAGCTTGCTAGCGGGTGTCATTTTTTGTTAGCTCTCGTAACCCGCTATTTTGGTTGTATTTGATATTTTTGTTCATATGTCTAGTTAGTGCTCCACAATTATAATCAGTATGTAATCAACTCTTGTGTAAAGACAATCGAATTATGTTATAAAGTTTATTTTGTTATTTCCGCTGCGTTTAATTCTGAAGTTGAATGATAAGTTTGTGTGTAAGTTTGGGTTCGCATAGGTGTGGAACCTTGGAGGGGGACCATGCCTATGTGCCGGTCACGGATCCGGGAATCGGGTCGTGACAGAGATGGTATCAGAGCCTGGTTTTTATATAAAATGAATAAAAGTAAAAGAGTGAGTGACAAAACATAATGACATAGCTTTCAATTCATGAAATGATAGTAAAGTTAGGATTCGTATTGTGGAGCATTAGGATCCGTTTTGTCTTGTCTGTTATCCTTGAAACTCTGAATTCTCATCAAGCATGTCTTCTTGATTCCTTATGTCTTCTATAGATATGCTTTCCGATAATTATTTGGTAACTATTGTGTTATTGTTTTGACATGACAAAAATGTGCGTCCTTATATGATATGTCGAGGAATAGACATATAGCTAATACTATTGGAGTACGTGACGATCAGAAAGATGTCTGTATTGTGTAGTTAAGAAATGCAAGGTATATTCCTTATAGGAGGGGTGATGTATTCGTACTTGAATATATTCTTTTTGTTTGCACTTTTGAATCAAAAGTTTTGTTTGATACGGGTGCAACCCTTTAGTTTATGTACCTATATATTGCCATGAGGTTAGATAGACAACTAACTCTGTTAGGATTTCTCATTTCTGTTTATATCTCCGTGGATGAAGAATTAATATTAGTGAAGTATGTGTATCAAAATTGTGAGATAGAAATTGGAGATAAAATCCTTATGGGAGACTTGAATGTTTTATATATGATTGATTTTGATGTGATTTTGGGAATTAATATTAGTGAAGTATGTGTATCAAAATTGTGAGATAGAAATTGGAGATAAGATCCTTATGGGAGACTTGAATATTTTAGATATGATTGATTTTGATGTTATTTTGGGAATTAATATTAGTGAAGTATGTGTATCAAAATTGTGAGATAGAACTTGGAGATAAGATCCTTATGGGAGACTTAAATGTTTTAGATATGATTGATTTTGATGTGATTTTGAGAATGGATTGACTGTCAAAGCATAGGGCTTCAGAAATTTGTCAGGGTAAGAAGTAGTGTTTGATTTAGATGGAGAAATGAGGTTAGTTTTTCAAGGAGATAAGATTGTGTGTTCATTAATTATATTGTTGACTATCTTGAGGAAAATGACACGAAAAAGGGTACAGTGTTACCTAGCATATATAGTGGATGTAGATAAGAAAATTCCCTAGTTGGACCAAGTTCCTATAGCTAAGGAGTTCATTGATGTAATTCCTGATGAGTTACCTGGATTGCCACCATATAGGGAGATTGATTTTTCTATTGATTTGGTTCCGAGTACCGAACCAATATCAATGGCACCATATAGAATGGCACCAGCAGAATTGAGAGAACTAAAGGAACAATTGCAGGATTTATTAGATAAAAAGTTCATTCGGCCAAGTGTGTCTCCTTAGGGAGCCCCAGTGTTGTTTATGAAGAAGAAAGATGGGTCATTGAGGTTATGTATAGATTATAGACAACTAAATCGAGTGACAATTCGAAATAGATACCCACTCCCTCGAATAGATGACTTGTTTGATCAGTTGCAGGGAGTTCAATTCTTTTCTAAGATTGATCTTCGGTCTGGGTATCATCAGTTGAGGATAAGGAAGGAAGACATTCCAAAAACCGCCTTTAGAACTCGGTATGGTCACAATGAGTTCTTGGTGATGTCTTTTGGATTAACGAATGCGCCAGCAGCTTTTATGGACTTGATGAACAGAGTGTTTAAACAGTTTATTGATCAATTTGTGATAGTTTTTATTGATGATATTTTGATTTATTCAAAGTCTAGAGAGGAGCATGAGCAACACTTGAGGATTGTGCTTCAAACTCTGCGGGATCATCAATTGTATGGTAAATTCTCAAAAAGTGAGTTCTGGCTAGAGAGGGTAGCATTTCTTGGACATGTAGTGTCAAGAAATGGGATTGAGGTTGACCCTCAAAAGATTGAAGCAGTAAAGCAATGGCTTAGGCCTACTTCAGTAACAGAAATTAGGAGTTTCTTGGGTTTGGCTGGATACTATAGGAGGTTTGTGGAGAACTTTTCTAGGATTTCTGCACCATTGACTAAGTTAACACGTAAAAAATATTAAGTTTCAGTGGTCCGAAGCTTATGAGAAAAAGCTTCTTGGAATTGAAGCAGAGATTGACTACGACTCTCGCTCTAGCAAAGCACTCATCGGGTTCCCGTTGGTTACACAGCTTTATTGTGATGCCCTCGAGAGTAGGGTTAGGATGTGTTTTAATGCAAAATGGCAAGGTTATTGCTTATGCTTCACGGCAACTGAAGAAGCATGAACGTAACTACCCTACACATGATTTAGAGATGGCATCAGTAGTTTTTGCTTTGAAGATTTGGAGGCATTACCTATATGGAGAAACTTGCGAAATCTTTACGGATCATAAAAGTTTGAAGTACATCTTTCAGCGAGAGATCCGAATATGAGGCAAAGGAGATGGATGGAACTGTTGAAAGATTATGATTGTACTATACAAGTATCACCCGTGCAAGGCAAATGTAGTTGCCGATGCTTTGAGTAGGAAATCATCGTGGGAGCCTAGCTCATATTCAAGAGGTACGAAGGCCTTTGATTAAGGAGTTGCATGGATTAGTGGATGAAGGAGTTAAATTTAACCTTAGCAAAGGTAGAGCAATGATTGCTCACTTTCAGGTTAAGTCAGACTTGTTTGAGAGGATAAAAGCTGCTCAGAAGGAAGATGATTCACTACTCAAGATTAGAAGTGAGGTTGAGCAGGGTAAAACTGCAGGTTTTGTGATTGGTGATGATGATGTGTTGAGATTTGGGGATAGACTTTGTGTACCTGATGTTGATGATCTGAAGAGAGAACTAATGACAGAGGCACATCAGACAGTCTATACAGTGCATCCGGGTTCCACCAAGATGTATAAAGATCTTAAGGTGTGTTATTGGTGGAATAGGATGAAGGCTGATGTAGCAGACTTTGTTTCTAGGTGTTTGACCTGTCAAAGGGTAAAAGGTGAACATCAAAGACCTCCTGGATTGTTGCAACCATTGTTGATACCAGAATGGAAGTGGGAAAGGATCACAATGGACTTTGTGACTGGGTTGCCTAGGAGTCAGGAGGGTTATGATTCGATATGGGTGATTGTTGATAGATTGACAAAATCAGCCCATTTTCTACCAGTTAAGATTACTTATGGGTATGCAAAGTTGGCAGAATTGTTTATTAGCGAGATTGTACGATTGCATGGAGTGCCAATCTCGATAATATCAGATAGAGGTCCACAATTCACATCGTGATTTTGGGTGAAGTTTCAGGAAGCGATGGGTACTAAAGTGCGATTGAGCACGACTTTTTCACCCTCGGACCGATGGTCGATCCCGAAAGGACTATTCAGATATTGGAGGATATGTTGAGAGCCCGTGTTATGGATTTTTGCGGGTTGGTTGGAGTAAGTTCCTATCATTAGTGGAATTTGCTTACAACAACAGCTTATCGAGCTAGCATAGAGATGGCACCTTATGAGGCTTTGTACCGGACGAAAATGTAGATCACCCAGTTTGTTGGTTTGAGGTTGGTGAGAAAAAGGCTAATGGGACCCGAAGTTGATTCAAATTACCTCGCAGAAGATAGAGGTGATCGAAAAGAGGCTTCGCATGACTCAAAGTAGGCGTAAAAAGTTACGCGGATAAAAGGAGGCGTGACTTAGAGTTTTCAGTAGGGTGATTGTGTGTTCTTAAAGGTCTCACCGACCAAGGGAGTATTCAGGTTTGGAAAGAAAGGCAAGTTAAGTCCCTCGATTTATTGGGTCGTATGAGATTTTTGGAGAGAATTGGAGCGGTTGCTTATAGGTTGGCCTTACCGCCAAATTTGTCGGCTATACATCCTGTATTTCATGTTTCTATGCTACGGAAGTATATGCCGGATCCATCTCATGTGTTAGAAGTGCATCCAGTTGAGTTACTGAGATGATGTGACTTATGAGGTGCAAACCGTAAAACTATAGTAGACCCGACAAGTGAGAAAGCTAAGGTCGAAGGATATAGCTTCGGTGAAGGTGAAGTGGAAAGGTCATTCAATTGAAGAAGCGACATGGGAACTTGAGGATAAGATGCGTGAGGAATATCCTCATCTTTTTGATAATCTCGGTACGTATTTAAACATTTATTTAGTTTCGAGGACGAAACTTTTATAAGGTGGGGAGATTGTAGCATTTTGAAAATTATAAAAAGGGAAAATACATGAGTGCCCTTGGTGACTTAGAATTAGGTGTGTAAATAAATTAAGAGTAGGGTAGTAATTGCACAAGCTTATAAATATAAATAGAAAATAAGAGAAGAGAAAAAGGAAAAAGAAAAAAAAAAGAAGATTAGGTCTGAAATTGAGAGAGAGAATCGGGAAGAGAGGAAGAAAGAAGAAGAAGAAGAGAAAAGAGGGAAAGAGAAGAGGAAGAGAAAGGAAGAAGGAGAAATAAGTTGTTAAGGTAATGTGTGTGTTTGATTATGTATAAATGTGATTATTAGTTATGATTTTTGCTTGTATGGGTTGTTAGGGTTTGAGAATTTTATTTGGGTTTGATTGATGAATTAAGAGAGATGTTAAGGGTTGAATGTGTTGGGTAATAGTTTAATTAGTTTGATTGTAGATGATTTTGAAGTTTTGAGATGTTTGGTTTAAGAAAATATTGAGAAAAATGGTGAATAATGTTGATAAATTTCGAAATCCCTTGCTGGAAATTCTGGGTTGAGGTTGAAGATGACAAAAAATTCATTTTGGTCCTTTTGGTGAAAATTTCAATTTAGTCCCTGAACTTTGGAAAAATTACAGTTTGGTCCCTGGGGTGAAATTGAAGATTCTGGACAGAATTGAGGATGAATTATGGACAATATTTTAGGATAGCTATGAATTTATGAAGTGTTCAATTTAGTCCTTCAATTTGATAAAATTACAATTTGACCCTAAAAAAATAAGAAAATTTCAGAATGGTCCCTAAGAGAAATATTAGTATTTCAGATTGGTTTGATGGATAATTGAAGCTCATTTGATGGATTAATATCAATTTTACGAATTGTGTATTTTGGAATTAGATTTCGGAAGAAACCTTTGTTTTAGGTTTTTGCGAAGAAATGGATAGTTTGATTCAAAAACACATAGGATTATGATTTGAACTCTTAGATATGTTATTAAAGGTATTTTACTTCTTTTGAGTCATTTTTGAGTATATCTTCTTTTATATATTCAGATAATCCCGATATTCTACCCGCGGGACATCAGTAAAGTTTCATCAACATTCTGCTTTTGGAACTTGTCTACTTTTGAGTCCGGTGAGTGGATAACATTTAATATGCATGAGAAATAGTATAAATATTTGAATTTGTTAGTATGAATTGGATTATGCTTTTTGGATAATATATACCTTGATTATAGTCTTGATACGATAAAGCATAATCATTTGTTGAATATCCGTTCTTGATATGAGCCCATATCTGTTTGAGAATTGATAGCTCCTCATTTGATTGATATCATGAGTTGAGCCTTGAGATATGAATATGTGTGTTTGAATATCAGATATACCTATGGTATGCCAGTCAGAATACCCATGCTAACAGGGTAGTGTTAGCCTTTGTGCACATCGTATCTGAAACCCTAGTTGGTCGGGGGAGTCACCAACCTGTGTGGACTGATCATCCCACAGTACGGAGCCTCATGCTCATTGCATTCTGATTTTTTGACGAGCTTTACCTATCACATGTTTGTTATGACCTATTTGAGAAACTCCTTGCAAGAACTTCGAGCCGATTTGATATTATACTTTTGTTTGCTATATTATCTCGTATGTGTATATTGGATATTATCTACTCACTGAGTTGTTGAACTCACCCCCTCATTATTTATCATTTTCAGGCTTGTAGCTTGCTAGCAGGTCATTTTTGTTGCGCTCTCAGAACCTGCTATTTTGGTTGTATTTGATATTTTTGTTCATATGTCTAGTTAGTGCTCCACAATTATAACTGTATGTAATCAACTCTTGTGTAAAGACAATCAAATTATGTTATAAAGTTTATTTTGTTATTTCCGCTGCGTTTAATTCTGAAGTTGAATGATAAGTTTGTGTGTAAGTTTGGGTTCGCATAGGTGTGGAACCTTGGAGGGGGACCATGCCTATGTGCCGGTCACAGATCCGGGAATCGGGTCGTGACAGTAATAATCATAATTGATTCCCGCAATATTAACTTTTGATTCACTACCATAAATGAAATAATAAATTGGCCTGAAATCTAAATTTTAAACTGAAAAAATTATTTAAATTTGCAAGAAAAGCTTTTGGAAGAGACTATAATATTTATAGATAATATTCAACAAACAACAAGCAAGTTGGAAGAAATAGTTTTTTTATGGGCTAGGCCCATGTTTAGATTTTAATTAGATAAAAAAACTTTTATAACCTAAAATATTATTTTATAATAAACCTAAGCCCAATCCCAAACATTATTTGGTATGAAAGCCACTAGCTTGCGTTTGTGGTTTAAGCCTTTGCATAGGATCTCTGGGGTGTTTTTTAAATCCAATTTTAATTCTTCAACCATACAAATCATAAAACACAATATTTTTTTTAATGTAGGATAATTTTTTTAGAAAAATATTTTGGATTTATTATTCATATGTAATTTATTTAAATAATATTAATTTTGTATGTTAAAAAAAAATTTATTAACAAATAAATTTTAACCCTCTAAAGTGAATCCCACTTTCATTTTCAAATATATCAATTAACTATATTCTTTAAACAAATTTCAAGCTTTACTAACCCCACTTTTCACTTCCCGAATATTTTTTTTGAAGTACTAACATCATCACATACATAGATTTCTGCCAAATCAATCGCGCACCTACCCTCTTACATATATGGCGTCTGGCTCTGGAGCTCGCTTTGTCAAATCATCTTCATCACCCAGATGATCTTATGCAGCAAGATTTATAATTCTCATATGAAAATATTCTTCTTTGTAAGAGCTAGATTTCCAATCAACGCATTTATCTTTCACATAATTACCATTGAATATGTTGGAATTCCAAGGTGCAAGCATGGAAGATATTAATAATGTAATTATCCAATTAAATTGTTTTAAACTAACAGAATATACTCGTCTCTCTAGATATTATCCTATTAAATTGTTATGAGGTTGGCGTGCTGTGACCTTTCCAGCTTTTCTACCCCCATCTTTTCTCTTATTGGTCTGCTGCTCTTCTATTGACTTGGAAAATTCAAAAAGGAAGACTTTTTTTTTAAAGAAAAAATTTGTTTCGTTTTAATATATATAGTTTTTTATTTTTTATTTTAATTCTTATTTTTTATTTAGTTTCAATCCCTATATTTTTTTCTATCATTCTGGGATAGTATTATTTAATTGATTAAATTTATATATTTATATTCTTAATTTTGATTTTCAATTTTTATTCGGTAACCAAAAATTCTATAGTTTGATTATTTCACTTAAATATATAGTATCATAAAAATGAATTTAGAACCATTAACATTTTATACCATCTTTTCTCTTATGCCTGCTGCAAATCATGTTTTTTTTTTCCTCACCTAAAAGTGTCCAACTTTTCTACCCCCATGTATTCTTTTATTGGCCTGCTGCTCTTCTATTGACTTGGAAAATTATAAAACGAAGACTCCTACCGTCTTGTACGGACTTTAATTATTTACCTTGGTTTCCGTTTGCAAAAATATCAAGTGGATCGAAGAGCAATATTGTTCATTTTCATTTCACTACATTAATTTTCAATACTACCCATGCAAAACTATTATGTATATTAATTAATTAATTAATTAATTAAACACTTTTAAATTTATAATTATAAAAAACACAAACCACAATATACTATATTAAAACAAAACCTTACAGATTGAATGGAGCATCTAAGCTATCTCCCTAACTCCTTGTTCGTTACCACTTGTTAGTAAGGCCACACTTACTTGCTGAGGCATTGTGTTGATAAATTGATGAAATTGTTAATAAATATTTGAAAAACTCGTGCTTTTGCTTTCAACAGGTCCCCATGCAGGTCCCCATGCTTTTGCTTTCCACTTGTTCTTTTTTTATTATATAGTTCAGAAAATAATATCGAATACTAATTAACATCTATTCTCCTTTACTTTTTATTCGTTTGCTATGATTTCCATGTTGGAATTATGAGAGAAGACAAATGAAACTTGCGATGAGTAGCAATTGTTTGATACTGTGTTATGTTTTTGAAAAAAAAAATTAAATTTATTTTTTTTATTTTAAATTAAAAAATAGTATTTATAGATAATTTTCATGTGTTGATATTAAAAATAATTTTTAAAAATAAAAAAATATTATTTTAATATATTTCTAAAAAAAACACTTTTAAAAATTACATCCTCCACACTCTCATTACAGTAATGTAATGTTGACGTGTTTCTTGTAACGTTTTACAATATTAACCTTTGATTAACTACCAAAAATCAAATAATAAAGTTGAATATAGTGGCCTCAAATCTAAATTTTAAACTGAAAAGATTGTTTAAATTTGAAACAAAAGCTTTTGGAAGAGAGTGATAATATTTATAGATAATATTCAACAAAAACTACATTTTTTTAATGTAGAATAATGTTTTTAAAAAGATTTTGGATTTCACCAAAAAAAATATCAACTAAGTGTTTGTTTAGATCAATTTCTTCTTCATATGTAATTTATTTAAATAATATTAATGTTCAATGTTAAAAAAAATTATTAATTTTTAAATGTTAAAAAAATTAATATTAATTTATTTAAATAATATTAATGTTCTATGTTAAAAAACATTTATTAAAAAAATAACTTTTAACCCTCCACAGCGAATCCCACTTTCATTTTCAAATATACCAATTAACTATATTCTTTAAACAAATTTCAAGCATTATTAACCCCACTTTTCACTTCCTGAATATTTTTATTGAATATGTCGGAATTCCAAGGTGCTAGCATGGAAGATATTAATAATATAATTATCCTATTAAATTGTGATAAACTAGCACACTACACTCGTCTCTCTAGATATTACTTTCTTCTACTTATTTCCGGGGCCGTGAAGTCTGCGTGATGCGACCTTTGACAATGTAGTGTCCGACTTTCTACCCCATGTATTCTCTTATTGGCCTGCTGGTCTGCTATTGACTTGGAAATCTCGGAAACGAAGACTTCCTACCGTGTGTTCTACTCAAACAGCTAATTCTTTACTTTTGTCTTGTCGGGGCTATAAACATATTAACACATTTTCAACGCTTGGTGTTCCGTGATTTTATCTTATTGGAGAGCAGTATAGTGATTACACTGTACACATATCCTTAGAAAATCAAAATTATCCCGGTTCAACTATTGTTCAATGCGTGCAGGTAGGGGTGAGCAAAAAAACCGAACAACTGATTAAACCGAGAAAACCGAGAAAAAAAAACTCGAACAAACCGAACCGAAAAAAAAACTCGATTAAACCGAGTACAAAAATTTGAAAAAAAATCCGGTTCGGTTCGGTTTCGGTTCTGTACGGACAGAACCAATTTACCGAACCGAACCGGTTCGGTTCGGTTGACAGTGTTAGTAACTTAGTATAAATAGAAAACTAAAAAACCCTAGATCTACTTCGTCTAATCGTCTGCCTCTCGCGCGCCTCCCCTCCTCTCCTCTGCATCTATGCCTTTCGCTCTCCTCCTCTGCAAAAGCCAAAAACAATCTCCTTCCCTCTCGCCTCCCCCCTCCAGTTAAATGCATATGTATTTTATTTTTATATCTTAACAGAACAAGTTGTCTTGTTTTCATCAATTGAATCTATGTTGTGATTTTTAATCCTTGGAACAGTGCTTTCCACCCAATCGGATATACAAACTACTCTTGATGCTGAGCCTCTGCCATCAAGTGGTTCCCAAGCTTTAGCAGAGAAAGCCACCTCAAAGATGCTGAGAGCTGCTTCGGAGACTGAACATGCTGATAAATCAGATGTTTTTGAGCCCCTTCTTTCATGACTTTGGTTGAACCTAGAGATGGAATTGACCAGAAAGCTGCTGCGTCTGAAACCCAGACAACACAAAACCCAAATTCGGTTTTTTTCAATTTTTTCATCATAAAAACCGAACCGAACCGAACCGAAAGTGGTCGGTTTTTGATATGTTCGGTTCGGTTTCGGTTTGTATTTAAAAAAAAATAAAAAATTCGGTTTGGTTACTTTTTTTGATAAAAACCGAACCGAACCGAAAATGCTCACTCCTACGTGCAGGTAGGGGTAAATCAATATTTTTTAATTTGCAAAAATATATGGAAAGTATAAAAATACCCTAAACAATGTAATGTTAACCAGTCATGTGGAAAAATAAAAAATACTCCTTATACAAAAATAATGATGGAGGCACACTAAGGGGCGAAATCGTTAATATATTGTTGTAATCCAGAATGTTTTTTGAGTCTGTAGAAAAATGAATTTATTTTTATTTTTTATTTTACAGTAAAAAATTGATATTTTTAAATCGTTTTGATGTGCTGATGTTAAAAATAATTTAAAAAAATTAAAAAAACATTATTATGATACTTTTCTAAATGAAAAGCATTTTGAAAGATAAGTATATGAAATGGATTATAAATTATGAAGTATAATTAAAAAAAAAATTATTATGATAATTTTAATTATAAATTAGAATCCGAAATCTCTTAAGCACTTTACCCCAAATTTGAAGTCATACGGTAAACAAGATTGATGATTGTTTTTGAAAGCTAAAAAGTTAGAAGAAAAAAAATTCTAGTAATAATCATAATTGATTCCCACAATATTAACCTTTGATTAAGTACCATAAATCAAATAATAGATTGGAATATAGTGGCCTCAAATCTACATTTTAAGATGAAAAGATTATTTAAATTTGCAACAAAAGCTTTTGGAAGAGACTGATGATATTTATAGATAATATTCAACAAAGCTTATTCGACATGCAACTAGAGACAAATGGGGTAGACACGTCACCATTTGTTTTTGCATTTTGATACAAATAATTCTGATAGGATTTCTGATAACCATTCATGAAGATTCATAGTGGCAGTTGATAAAATCATAAGGGCACTTGTGAAGCGGGGATCGGTAGAGAGATTTTGGAAAATGCAAAGGGCGCCAAATGTTGCTATCCCCGAGACGGGACAAATTAATTCCGGTGTTTATCGATACATTTCAAAATTGTTTTTTTTTTAAATTAATTTTTTTTTTAAAAAATATTTATTATTTAAAATATCAAAAACAATTTTAAAAAAATAAAAAAAATATTATTTTCATATATTTTTAAATAAAAAACATTTATTCCCAACCCATTCATTTACGGCAAAACTTGGAATTTCAGGACATGGGCCTGAAGTTATAAGCGTGTGGGTACCTTTCTCTACTATTCCTTTTCCTTGGAGTTTTAATTAGGCAGACAACTCGTTTCTCTAAATATTAATTACGCTTCTATGGTCCCAGATACCACACGGTTTTGCCAGTCAACAGGTCCACATGCTCTTGCTTTCCTTTTTTTCTTATTATATAGTTCAGAAAATAATATCGAAAACTAATTAAAATCTCTTCTCCTTTACTTTTTATTCGTTTCGTATGATTTCCATGTTGGAATTATGAGAGAAGACAAATGAAACTTGCGATGAGTGTTCTAATTCAATGAAGGTTCTGTTCTGTCATGCAGCATATTCATAGGAATTGTTTTACACTATGTTTTAATATTGTTTTAGAATAAATTTAAAAATTATTTTTTTATTTTTTATTTTAAATTAAAAAAATAGTATTTATAGATAATTTTCATGTGCTAATATCAAAACTAATTTTTTTTTTAAATATTTTTTTTTAATAAATGAATTATTAATTTTTTATAAGAAGCATGTGGCTGAAAATAATTTTCTTCTACTTGTTGCCGGGGCCGCGAGGTTTGCGTGATGCGACCTTTTCTCTTATTGGCCTGCTGGTCATCTATTGACTTGGAAAATTCGAAAACGAAGACTTCCTACCGTGTGTTCTACTGCCTTGGTACAGTGGTCCGAGCATCTTTTGTGTTTTAATTAATTAATTAAACACTTGTAAATTTATAATTAAAAAAACACAAACCACAATATACCATATTAAAACAAAATCTTACAGCTTCAATGGACCATCTAAGCTACCTTCCTCACTCCTTGTTCTCTACCACTTGTCAGTAAGGCCACACTTGCTTGCTGAGGCGTAGTGTTAATAAATTGATGAAAATGGAAGCACAACAAGATGACATTAGAAGATGAATGAGCTATACTTAAAACATAAAAACAACTCTAAAATTTCATTTCCTTTCTGAAATAAAAATATTATCAAGTTTGTGTTTTTTTAATAATGTTTTTATATGCATTTTTTCTAGTCTACACTGTGCTTGGGAACTTTTGCGGGGAGAGAAAAGGAGGAGAATTGTGGAAAATGAAGGGACGTGAGGGAAGAAAATAGTATTTGGAATTGTGGTTAGATCATTTTGATGTAATAATGTCAAAAAATAATTTTTTTATATTTTTATATCATTTTGATGTAATGATATCAAAAATAATTTTAAAAAATAAAAATATCATTATGATACTTTTTTAATGAAAAACACTTTAAAAAACAACCTCAATCACACTCTCAAACATGCCACAAGTTCCCTTCATGCTAAAATATTAAAGCATCCCCATCCTTCTCTAAATGTTCTTTCAAATACCTATCCAATTCAAATTTATTTGTTTTTCAATGTTTCTAGTGGGCAATCATGTTTGATTTATCATAGCAAAAACATCAATTAAACACTTTTAAAATTAAGATTTAAAATAAAAAGATTTTAATGCTACCCATACAAAACTATATTGTATATTAATTAATTAATTAAACACTTTTAAACAACATTAGAAGGTGAATTGAGTTGTAGTTAAAACATAAAAACAACTCTAAAATCTCACTTCCTTTCTGAAATAAAAATAGGATCAAGTTTGTGTTTTTTTAATAATTTTTTTTATATGCATTTTTAAACAAAATATATAAACCAAAGATTATGAAACTCAAACATCTCTCAATAAAATGAATTTAAGTTTTAGATTTGAAAGAAAAGTCAAAGCTTACAAACAAAATAGAACACTAAAATATAAGGTGAGGAAGAGTGCAAAGAAACATCATCGTTGAAGACTTTTCTTTCACCCATCTTTTTATAAATAGTTTTAAAAGCTAAAAAGTTGAAGAATTAATTCTAGTAATAATTATAACTGATTCCCACAATATTAACCATTGATTAGCTACCGTAGATCAAATAATAAATTTGAATATTAATATTTATGGGTTAAACTGAGCAAACAACAAGATAGAAGAAATAGTTTTTCATGGACTAGAACCGAGTTTAGATTTTGCATGCATTTGTGGTTTAGGCTTTTGCCTAGGATCTCCTGGGTGTTTTTTGAATCCAATTTTAAGTCTTCAACCACACAAATCATAAACACTATAATTTTTTTAATGTAGGATAATTTTTTTAAAAATATGTTAGAGAATAATATAAATCATATTCTGGGGCCTCACCTACAAGCTTAAGCTTTTAGATGAGATAGTTCCTTAACATGGTATCAGAGCCTTATTAACCAAGCGGTCATGAGTTCGAATCTCACCACCCCCATTCTATTTGATAAAAATCAAACACAAGATAGTATGGGCCTGTGTGCAAGTTTCAAGCTCAAAGGGCTTTCACTTGAGGGGGGTATTAGAGAATAATATAAATCATATTCTGGGGCCTCACCTACAAGCTTAAACTTTTAGATGAGATGGTTCCTTAACAAAATATTTTGGATTTCACGGAAAACAAATATCAACTAAGTGTTTGTTTAGATCAATTTCTTATTCAAGTAATTTCCATCGAGTGCGGTGACAATATATTCAATAGCTCGTAGACTTTGTGTCCATCGATTTAATGCTAGTGAGCCATAAAACTGGCTTCTATGGTGGGAAACTCTCCACGTCATTTCCTAAGCTTCAGCGAGAATTTGTATTGAATGAGGATGGACCCAGTAGTCAGATGGTTGGTTTTTATAAAAAGAGTATTGTTCTCAACAACAACCCATTATTTCATTTCCCTGGAATTAAGTTCTCTCTCAATGTTGAGTGGGATGTTAGAGCAGCATGTCGGTGCATACTCAGCCCTTGTTTTTCTAGTCATCCTAGCCGGCCACCAGAGTTGCAGTGCTACAAATAACTGTGTTCCCTCTTCTTGTGGTAATATCCCTAATATTAGCTACCCTTTTCGATTACAAACCGATCCCAAAAGCTGTGGCCACAAAAAATATGAACTTGGTTGTGAAAACAACCGCACAACTATATACTTGGAGAGGCTAAAATATTATGTTCAGGCAATCGATTATTACCCTAGATTCAGAATTCGACTTGTGGAGGCTGATTTTCAAAAGGATGGTTGCCTCTCCATCCCTCGTTATTCTCTTCACCAGGGTAGTGCCTTCGACTACGGTCACTATTATCCGTTTAGTTTTGGAGGTTCATCCTTTACATTAACTTTGATTAGCTGCCCAAGTCCAAAACCGAGTCCTCCTTTTAATTTCGTAAATACTTCTTCCTGCAAAAATGGCAGTATTTATTCTCCCAGCTTCCGCCATATGGAAGGTAATTCCTATGTGATGGTTGGTGAAGGTATGATCATGGTTGCTGAAGTACCGGACTTATGCCGTATAGATTTGATTTATGAACCACCTTTAAATTTGCCACCAGTCAATATTACCAATATGTCTTTGATAGATGTCTATGATATTTTGGCATATGGCTTTGAGCTTTCATGGCTGCAGGCTGCTTGTGATTATGTAAAAGAGAACCACCTCAACCTTGATAAATACTACTGTGAGACACCCAGTACGTTACTCTCTCTCTCTCTCTCTCTCTCTCTCTCCAAATCACCTCATCTGAATGTATATAATGTACCGTCCTTTTGGTATTTGATTAATCAACTGCATTTATATATAATTAAGCACTTCACTTGCTCATCTTTATATATATATATATATATATATATATATCATGGTTACCACTCATAAACATCCAACAAATCTCTCCATTACATGCAAGTCAAACCATCCCTGTTCATCGATCTTCGAGCCCGTGCCTATACCCTCTGTTCCTAAGGAGATGACTCGTATAACACTAGTTTTAATTTATAATTACATAAGTAATCCAGCAGCAGTAGATAACTGACAACACGGAGTGCCATATCCCTATTTAGGAAGAGAAAAGCCTCCTAGCTAGTCCCTCTTTACCAGCTGTAAAATATATGGTTCATAAAACGGTGAAATGTGTTTTTTAATTGAAAATATATCAAGATTATATTTTTATTTTCAGATATCAACACAATTATAAAAAAACCACTTAAATAAGTATTAATTATGAAAAAAGCCATTCTAAAAATCAAAAAGTACTACAATGCGAAGCATA
Organism: Salix viminalis; assembly: GCA_029228465.1. NCBI lineage: Eukaryota > Viridiplantae > Streptophyta > Magnoliopsida > Malpighiales > Salicaceae > Salix > Salix viminalis. The sequence continues at coordinate 344,021 of CM055432.1, forward strand.
TCGTTAACCTCTTGCTATTTCGATCATATCTTTGCAATCAATCTGTATACATCGAAATTATTTAAATTACATAAGTTAATTCAATTTAAATAATTTCTTTATATATAAAAAATCAATTCTAGTTAGGACAGAGTCTATTGGATATGAAATTTACAGGTAGAGCTGGGTTTAATAATTGTGTTACACATAACATAGCTTTAAGTTTTTTGCACACATGCATGACCATTAATAATCTCTTTAAGGGATTTGAATTAATTTTATTCATTTGACTCTTTCTTTCTTTGTTTTTCTTCTTCTTTTTCTAAATGAACACAGGAAATCCCATCAGAGTTGCAATAGGTAAGCAGCTCCTTCGAATCGTTAATTACAGCTCCTCAACTTTTTTACTCTATTGGCATCTTGCAGAATTATTCTATAAGCCCTGATAAACAGTACCATGAAGGCCACCTAGTCTCTTTAACAGCTGTTTGTTTTTCTTGCAGCTTTTCTGGTTAATCATATACTCGCTGGCCTTCGTAAGAACACTTCTTCTGGTTAGATAAAATGTTAAACATGAAACCTAAACAAGGTGTAAGACATTAAAGGTGTGGATTGGAGAGAGAGATCCTTAATTAGAAACTTCAAAATTCAAGAATACAACGTAATCTTTCTATCCATAACTTAAAGGTTGAGTATGAAGTGAGTATATATATCCACTCTACCCATTTCAATAAGCATGTCAAATGAGAAAGAAATTAGAGATGTCTACGCATTTCATATTCTAAATGCAAAAGAACAAAAAAAATTACGTTATTTGAATATCAAAAAAGACTTGCGTGCTCTTTCCTTCAGTTAATTTCACAAATCATTAATCTTATAATAATATTCTGAACATTGACACAATGTTTTATTTTCCTTTAAATGTAGCAATATGGCAGCTAAACAAGTATTTAGAAGGTGAGGACTATTTTTTATCATGTCTTATTTATCATGGTTCAATTTTGCAAAATGAATATATATATGTCTTGAATTTGATAAGTATACCTTAGGCTTTTCCTTTAATTTTTTTATATCATGGCTTGTTCTTTATACATCACAATTTTAGACGCTGAAAATATCTTTTTTTTTGTTGTTGAATATAGATGGCTACGTGATACAATATAACAACTTCGGTGAGTTTTTTTTTTTTTTTTTTCCGGTGAACTTAAAAGGTGGCCAAATAAATTTATATATGGTGTGAGTTGTGATATATGAGAACAAAGCCTATATGTCTTAGTATCCTACATGTGGTTCATGCTTGTTTTTTCACTTAATCCATACATACACACATACATGTGTGTGTGTGTGTGTGTGTATCCTACAATATTGCTTTTCCTTTAATTTTTTTATATCATGGCTTGTTCTTTATACATCACAATTTTAGACGCTGAAAATATCTTTTTTTTGTTGTTGAATATAGATGGCTACTGGATACAATATAACATCTTCGGTGAGTTTTTTTAATTCCGGTGAACTTAAAAGGTGGCCAAATAAATTTATATATGGTGTGAGTTGTGATATATGAGAACAAAGCCTATATGTCTTGGTATCATACATGTGGTTCATGCTTGTTTTTTCACTTAATCCATACATACACACATACATGTATGTGTGTGTGTGTGTATCCTACAATATTTCACACATTTACTCAACTCCTTTTTTGTTAATGTAGGAAAACCACGACTAGAATTCCAATTTTATAAAGGTGAGGATTAGTTCATGCATGCATGTTGTAGTAGGCTCACTTACAATCTTCCTCTTACGAAAATGGATGTGAATTTCAGGACATTACATTCTCAATCTTAGTTTCTCTCTTCACATTAGAAATAATTAACAAGTAAAACAAGTTGATCGTATGTAATATTGTTTGTGTTTCTTATGTAACAATCCAAGTGGGTATTTATTTGGCAGGAAGCGAAACTTATACTACCCAGATTATCGATTCAGATTTTCTAAGCATTCTCATAGTTTTGCTTATTACCCTAACTGTTCTCATCGGTAAGTTTTTCTAAACTCTATTGTTTGTATCATAGAGACACATCAAAACTGAAATAAATTCATTTTTAAAAGATATTTCATTTCTATACTCTTGATATTTTCTTAAATTCACCCATTTTTTTTAAACACATAAAATATCTACTCTTGATAATTTCTTAATGGGGTCTCTTTTTATGATTCTATCAATTTCTCTTTTAAATATGTATAAGCATAAAAAACATAAAACTTCAAGCTCAAAACTTATCAAGGATACAAGAAATATTAAATAAACCACTAAAAACTTTATATCATATTAAAAACTAAAATAAATAAATTGACAAGCTTCTAGAAAAAAATAAAAAGAAATTGTGTTTAAAAATGTATTAAAAAGTAAAAAATGTCAATAAATATCAATGACTTAACATATTCTTATTTTTCTCTACTATGAAAAATAATATATACAATACTCCATGGTGTTTCTTTTTATAATGGTTAATTTATCAATTTCAGTTTTCAATATGTTTTTTTTTTTTTCAAATTTTGGATTTTTTCTAATATTCACAAATTTTTTATACATTTTTTAAAAAACAATTGTGAGTACAATTCTATATTCTTGACACACGTTCATATTTAATGGAAAATTAATCAAATTGCAATACAGGGATCTTATTTAAAATCCCTTGAGCAAAGGGACTTTATAAAAACATTAAAAAAATATCCCAAATAGAGGGATTAATGACTCATATTTATGATTGTTCTAACAAATAAACAGGGAGAGATTATATGGTAATGAATAAAATAACAAATAAATTAAATGACTAAAATTGAAAACAATATAGGTAGAAAAACTAGATTTAGTTTTTTTTTGTTTTTCATTTTCCCTAAAATCAATGAAATCTCAGTTAAATTTTATTTGGTGATAAGAATTTCAAATTTGAAGATACTTTATGCTTTTGAACTAAGAATCATAATTTCATTTATAAAATAAAAAAAAATAAATTAAATGGAAATCTAATAGCAAATAATATATTTCCATAATTGATTAATGCTCTTATAATATCTTTATGCAGTGATCTATCATACATTATTATTCCTTTGTGGGCTTCCATGTCTCATAACCTTATTGGTCTATATATGGCGAAGAAGTCATTTATCAATGTATGATAACATTGAAGAATTCTTGCAAAGTGATGATCATAATCTCATGCCTATAAGGTATTCTTATTCGGAGATTAAGAAGATAACCAACGGATTCAGTGACAAATTAGGTGAGGGAGGTTATGGCTCGGTGTACAAAGGAAAGCTTCGTAGTGGTCGTTTTGCGGCAGTAAAACTTTTACGCCAAGAAAAAACTAAAGGGCAAGATTTTATCAATGAAGTTGCCACCATTGGAAAAATTCACCATTGCAATGTGGTGCAACTCATAGGCTTTACTGCTGAGGGCTCAAAGCGTGCGCTTGTATATGAGTTCATGCCTAATGGATCTCTTGAGAAGTATATTTTCTCCAGACAAGGTAGCCTCCCTCTAAGCAACCATAAACTATATGAAATTTCTCTTGGGGTGGCCCGTGGTATTGAATATCTACATCAAGGTTGTGAAATGCAAATTTTGCATTTTGACATCAAGCCTCACAATATTCTTCTCGATGAAAACTTCACTCCAAAAGTTTTAGATTTTGGACTTGCAAAATTGTATCCAGCTAATAAGAGCATTGTGCCCCTCACTATGGCTAGAGGAACAATGGGATACATGGCTCCTGAATTATTTTACAAAAGCATCGGAGGCGTCTCTTACAAAGCCGATGTATATAGTTTTGGGATGTTGTTAATGGAAATGGTTGGGAGAAGAAAAAACTTGAATGCATTGGCAGATCATTCGAGCCAAATGTATTTCCCTTCATGGATTTATGACCAAGTTAGTGAAGGAAAGGATATACTAGAAGATGAAGCCACTGAGCAAGAAAAGATAACAACAAAAAAGATGACTATAGTGGCATTATGGTGCATACAATTGAAGCCTATTGATCGTCCCTCAATGCACAAAGTTGTACAGATGCTTGTAGCAGATATGGAATCTCTACAAATACCTCCTAAGCCTTTTCTAATTCCACAACAGACATTAAATGATGATAGGATCAATATGGCTGATCCAACAAGTTTAAGAGATCCATCAAACGATTGTAGCATTGATTCTTCATATCAGTTTGGTCGTTGATACAAATGCTCTTCTCTGTTTGTTAATTTAAATAATATGTTAATTTTGTACGCTTTAACTAGTCGTGTATCGACCACGTAATAAAATATGAATCTTCTTAAACTACTTAATGTTTGTTCCATTATTACATTGTTTCGTTTCCTTTCATTTTAATCATATAAGAAATTTTGAAAGGTATGTAAGCTATATGTTACACATGCAACCCTTCTTTTTCTAGTCATCCTATCCACCCACCATAGTTGTAGTGCTAGAAAGAACAACAACCACTTGATCCATAATATTTGATACCCTTTTCGATTAAACATCGATTCGAGAAGTTGTGGCCACAAAAAATATGAACTTGCTTGTGAAAAAAACCGTCCAACTTTATACTTGAAGAAGGTAAAATATTATGTTGAGGCAATCAAATGTTTTCTTTTTCTAGATCTGTTTCATATGGTGATCTCTTGGGTCCCTACTTTTTGCCTTTACTTATGTTTCTTGTCAAAAAAAGAAGGAATTATTAGCCATCTGATTGTGGTCGGTTCAATGACTGGCAAAGGCATTTTTATATTAATTTTCAATGTCTTGGATTTGATACATATACCTTAGCCTTTTCCTTTAATTTTTTTATATCATGGTTTATTCTTCATTCATCATAATTTTAGACATTGACAATATCCTTTTTTTTTGTTGAATATAAATGGCTACTGGATACAATATGACAACTTCGGTGAGAACTTTTTTTTAGGTGAACCTATATGAGAACGAAGCCTATATATCTTAGTATCTTACATATGGTTCATGCTAGGTTTTTCACTTAATCCATACATACACAAATGCATATATGTATGTATCCTACAATATTTCACATATTTACTTCACTCCTTTTCTATTAATGTAGGAGAACCACGACTGGAATTCAACTTTTATAAAGGTGAGGATTAGTTCATGCATGCATGCATGTTGTAGTAGGCTCACTTACAACCTTCTTCTTACAATTTTAGGAGGTTAAAATCTCAATCTTAGTTTCTCTCTTCAAATTAGAAGAGATTAACAAATTGATGAATTTTTTGAAACTTAAGGCTTATAATATTGATTGTGTCAAGAGTGCCCAATGTAACTGTCAAGAGCATTGCTGATCTTACGTAATATTGATTATGTTTCTATTTGTTTTCATTCTCTTCATGTATTTGTTTGGCAGGAAACGAAATTTATGCTACCAAGACTACCTATTCAGATTTTTCCAATCATTCTCATAGTTTTGCTTATTACCCTACTTGTTCCCATCGGTAAGTTTTTCTACACTTTATTGTTTGTATCATAGAGGCCATTAAAACTGGCATGAATTCATTTTTAAAAGATATTTCATTTCTATACTCTTGATATTTTCTTAAATTCACCTATGTATATTATACACATAAAATATCTACTCTTGATAATTTCTTAATGTGGTCTCTTATTTATGATTCTATCAATTTGTCTTTTAAATATGAAAAATCATAAAAAACAACATAAAACTTCAAGCTCAAAAATTATCAAGGATACAAGAAATATTATAAAAAAAACTACTAAAACTTTATATCATATTAAAAACTTAAAAAATAAACTGAAAAGCTTTTAGAAAAATAAATGGTGTTAAAAAGTAAATATGTCAATAAATATCAATGACTTTAACATATTCTTATTTTTCTCTACTATGAAAAATAATATTTACAATAGTCCATGGTGTTTCTTTTTATAATGGTTAATTTATCATTTTCAGTTTTCAATCTATTTTTTTTTTCAAATTTTGGTTTTTTCTAATATTTCATATTTTTTTTATTTTATACATTTTTTAATTATTCTTTTTTAAAAAACAATTGTGTAAAATTCTATATTCTTGACACACGTTCACATTTAATGCAAAATTGATCAAATCACAATAGAGGGATCTTATATAAAATACCTAATAAAGGGACTATATAAAAACATTAAAAAATATCCTGAATAAAGGTATGACTGCTCTAAAAAACAAATAGGGAGAGATTATGTGGTGATGAATAAACTAACAAATCAATGAAATGAGAAAAAAATGAAAACAATATAGGCATAAATACTAGATATTGTTTTTTTGTTTCTCATTTCCCCTAAAATCAATGAAATCTTAGTTAAATTTTATTTGGTGATAAGAATTTCATATTTGAAGAAATTTTATGCTTTTCAACTAAGAATCATAATTTCGTTTATAAAATCAAAAAAATTACATGGAAATCTAATAACAATTAATATATTTTCATAATTGATTAATGTTCTTAAACCTTTTCTCGTTAATGATGGGAAGATATTGAATCTCTACAAATGCCTCCTAAACCTTTTCTCGTTCCACAACAGACATCAAATGATGATCATAGAATCAATATGGTTGATCCACAATGTTTAAGAGATCCATCAAATGATTGTAGCATCGATTCTTCATATCAATTAATTTGGTTCAATTTGGTTGTTGATACAAATGCTCTCGTTTGTTTGTTGATTTAAATAATATGTTAATTTTGAATGCCTTAATTTTCTGAAACTTCGATGATATTTGAAATCATATGGAAGTTTGTTAAAACTTGCAATTAACTAGCTTACAAAGCATCCAATATACACTAGTCATGTATGGACCTCGCAATAAAATATGAATCTTTTTAAACTACTTAATGTTTGTTCCATGATGACATTGTTTTTATAAGAAATTTGGAAAGGTATGTAAGCTATATGGTGCATATGCAGCCCTTCTTTCACTAGTTATCCTATCTACCCACCATAGTTGCAGTGCTAGAAAGAACAACCACCACTGAATATATAATATTTGATACCCTTTTGAATTAAACACCAATCCCAGAAGCTGTTGCCACAAGAAAATATGAACTTGCTCGTGAAAAAAAAGAGTCCAACTTTATACTTGCGGAAGGTAAAATATGAGGCAATCGAATATAGTAACTTCATAATTCAAGTTGTGATGCTAGTAATCAGAAGGATGGTTGCTTCTCCATTCTGTTGAGATTAGCAGAAGGATGAAGAAATTATACTATACACTAACACATTCTTCGTTGCTCTTTAATAGAATATATATAGGTTCAACAACAATGATTATTATCCATCTGCTTGTTACTGGTCGAAAGTTGGGTGGGAATGAAAATTATATACATCATTGCGGTTTACAGGGTGCAGAAAGCTAATGGCAAATTAATCAAGCATAAATGATGCAGATTGTTGTTGGTTTTATAGGAAAGGAACTAACGGGTCTTGGAGATTTGGGTTTTGATTGCTTAGACTCAATTTTCTTAATTTGAATTTTTTCTTTTTCTGGATCTGTTTCATATGGTGACCTCTTGGGTCCCTACTTTCTTCCTCCATTACCTATATTTCTTGTAAATTAAAAAAAAATTATTACCCATCTGATTGTGGCCGGTTAGATGACTGGCGAAGGCATTTATAAATTAACATTCATGACTTGCGTAAATTAAATATTGAATCCTCCCTTTTTTGTTGTGGATGCTTCTGCTTGCGAAAATGACTCCGCAAATTATAATTATACGTCTAATCTTCCCATGTCATCGATAGAGCTGACTTATGCCATATAAATTTGTTCTATCCTGCGCGGGGGTCTTTTTTAATTTGCTACAAAATGTAACCAATATGTTCTATGTCCAATATATTTTGTCCTATGGGCTTGAGCTTTCATGGTTTCAAGCGTGACCGATGTGATTTTGTCAGTGACATCAGGGGCTTCAGTTTATAAGCAGAGCGACATCCTGGACTTGGTACTCTTAAAATACTTGTCATTACAGAAGGGTTTATACACTTGCCCCACTCTCATCAAAGTAAGTGTATGAAGATCAAATTCAATTGAAAAGGTTTATGAAGAAGAGCAACATGTTTCGGCCAAAGTGGAGGAGCAAAAAGATTTGGCCAAAATGGAAAAACAAGCTGAACAACATGGTGAGGATGTTAGGAAGAGAGAAAAGAAAGTGAGCCATGAGTTGAAAACCAAAGGGAACAAAGTTTCGGCCCTTAGGATATGAGGGGAGGGTCATGGCCAAGAACAAAAAAATGAAAAGAAGGCCGAGAGTGGAGAGAAAATGAGCGGAGAGAAGAAAGAAAGGGTGAGAAAAGAAGAGTGTGTAGAAAAAGTGGGGAAACACCTTAATTTTTTTGCAAAATCTAATGATCTTAAACATGTCTATCTTTCTGACTTGCCTATGATTTTATTTGTGTATAAGGAGGCATTCTTTAACTTAGATGAGTTAGATTCTTGTGTTCCTAGTGTTGTTCAAGTTCTTTTGCAGGAATTTGATGATGTCTTTCCGGATGACATTCCTAGTGGTTTGCCGCCAATTAGAGGTATTGAACATCAAATTGCCTTTGTTCTAGGAGCATCTATACCAGATAGTCCGGCTTATAGGAGCAATCTTGAAGAGACTAAGGAACTTCAAAGGCAAGTGGAGGAGTTGATGTCGAAAGGATACATTCAAGAGAGCATGAGTCCTTGTGCTGTTCCCGTGCTTCTTGTTCCAAAAAAGGACAAAACTTGGCGAATGTGTGTGGATTGTCGAGCCATCAATGACATCACTGTAAAGTATCAACATCCCATTCCTAGATTAGATGATATGTTGGATGAATTACATGGTTCTAAATTATTTTCGAAAATTGATTTGAAAAGTGGTTATCATTAAATTAGGATGAAAGAAGGGGATGAATGGAAAACTGCTTTTAAAACTAAATATGGTTTGTATGAGTGGTTGGTTATGCCTTTTGGACTTACTAATGCACCTAGTACTTTTATGAGATTGATGAATCATGTATTGCGTGCTTTATTGGTAAGTTTGTAGTCGTTTACTTTGATGATATCTTGATTTATAGTAAGGAGATTGATGAGCATATAGGTCATTTGAGACAAGTTCTTGACGTGCTTAGAAAAGTGTCCTTATATGCTAATTTGAAAAAGTGTGATTTTTGCATGGATAGGATTGTTTTTCTTGGATATGTGATTAGTGCAAAAGGTATAGAAATGGATGAGGCTAAGGTTAAGGCTATTCAAGAATGCCCAACACCAAAATTCATATCAGACGTTAGAAGTTTTCATGGTTTGGCTAGTTTTTATAGGAGATTTGTCAAAGACTTTAGTACGATAACCTCTCCATTGAATGAAATTGTTAAGAAAACCGTGGGTTTCAAGTGGGGCGAAGAACAAGAAAATGCTTTTAGCTTGTTAAAATCAAAGTTGATTTCGACACCTTTACTATCTTTACCTGATTTTAATAAAGCTTTTGAGATTGAATGTGATGCTTCAGGAATAGGTATTGGAGCCGTTTTAATGCAAGAAAAACGACCCATCGCTTATTTTAGTGAGAAACTCAATGGTGCAACTCTTAATTATCCCACTTATGATAAGGAGTTGTATGCAGTCGTACGGGCTTTGCAGACTTGGCAACATTATCTGTGGCCCCGAGAGTTTGTCATACATACTGATCACCAATCGTTGAAACATTTGAAGGGTCAAGGTAAGTTAAGTAGGAGACATACTAAGTGGGTTGAGTTTATTGAAACTTTTCCATATGTGATTAAATACAAGCAAGGTCAGGAAAATGTGGTCATCGATGCCTTGTCGCGAAGGTATGTTCTTCTTAATACTCTTAATACTAAATTGCTACGGTTTGAGTATATTAAGGAATTGTATATTGATGATCATGATTTCGGTGCTATATATGACTCATGCAAGGTTTTGGCTAAAGATAAATATTTTAGGCATGATGGATTTTTGGTTAAGGAAATGTGTGCCTAATTGTTCTTTACGTGAATTGCTTGTGAGGGAAGCACATGGGGGAGGTTTAATGGGGCATTTTGGAATTACTAAAACTTTGGAGGTTCTGCATGAGCACTTTTATTGGCCTAATATGAAAAGAGATGTGCAAAGAATGTGTGATAGGTGCATAACATGTAGACAAGCTAAATCTAGGGTAATGCCTCATGGATTATACACACCTTTGCCTGTTTCTAAGGAACCTTGGGTTGATATTTCTATGGATTTCATCTTAGGTCTACCTAGGTCTAAGAAAGGGAGAGATTCTATATTTGTTGTTGTGGATAGATTTTCTAAGATGACACATTTCATTGCTTGCCATAAAACAGATGATGCAATAAATATAGCTGACGTATTCTTTAGAGAGGTCATTCGGCTACATGGTCTCCCTAGGAGCATTGTATCCAATAGAGATGTTAAGTTTTTGAGTTACTTTTGGAAGGTTTTGTGGGGTAAGTTAGGAACTAAACTTTTATATTCTACTACTTGTCATCCACAAACAGATAGCCAAACTGAAGTTGTTAACCGGACTTTGATTCATTTGTTAAGGGTTATCATTCAAAAGAATCTTAAAAATTGGGAAGATTGTTTGCCATTCATTGAATTTGCATATAATCATAGTGTGCATTCTACTATTGATCATTCCCTATTTGAGATTGTTTATGGTTTTAATCCTTTGACACCATTAGATTTTATTCCATTGCCTGTTGATGAAAGTGTTAGTTTTGATGGTAATCAAAAAGCACAGGTGGTGAAAGACCTCCATGCAAAGATTCGGCAATAAATAGAAAAGAAGAATGAACAATATGCAAACAAAGCCAATAGGGGTCGAAAGTTAGTGAGATTTGAACCAGGTGATTGGGTTTGGGTGCATATGAGGAAGGAAAGGTTTCCTTAACAAAGAAGATCAAAGTTGATGCCTCGAGGAGATGGTCCTTATCGGATCATAGAAAGGATTAATGATAATGCCTACAAAGTGGATCTACCAGGTGAGTATGGTGTAAGTGCTATATTCAATGTTTCTGATATTTCTTCGTTTGATGTAGGTGATGATTCGAGGTCGAATCCTTTTGAGGAGCGAGGGGATCATGAGATCCAACCATCAAAGGATCCATTGGAGGTTCCAGTTGGTCCAGTTACTAGGCTTAGGGCTAAGAAGTTCAAAGAAGCTTTCAATGGACTTCTTCAAGATACATGGGTTAAGGTAGACTTCAAGAGGATTTGTAATAATAAAGAGCAAGCCTTGATTAATTTCATTCTTGTTCAAGAAGAGCTTGTTGGTGGAACCAAGACCATTACACAAGGATTGGGAGGAGAAGACTAGATTTGGACAGTTTGACCTTTGGTTACTCGTTTAGTCATAACTGGAGCTACAAATCGAATTTTGATGTGATTCTAGTTTTTATGGAAACTAGACTTCTAGGACTTTCCAACGGTATATGGAACGCCTTCTAATTCTTTAAGACAAGAGAGAACCATCTGTTTTAAGTTAGGTTTTGTTGCTGCCCGACAAATGCGGAAACAACGAACTTGTCTTATATAATTAGTTGGGCTGTCAAATTTTAATTATTTTGAGAGGAGACAATTTGTTTGGGTTTTTGTGACTTGTTTATTTGTTTATTTTAATTAGTTTGGGCTAGTTTTAGCTTGGGTTGATTAATATTTAATTTGGGCTTTTGTGAGACCCATTAGGGAAACTAGGGTTTTGGCTTGTAGTATAAATACTCTTTAGGAATAATGTTAGGAAACTTTTTTGAACAATATTTTCCAGAATTGTAGCCGTCTTTGATTGCTTCATCTTGGTTCTTGATTGAACTTTCAACTCTTCAAAGAATTGACCATTCTTTGTTGTGAATTTATACTTCATTTGCTCATCTCCAGGTGTAGGCGTTGTGATCGAGTTGGTTTATAGTCTTGTTGCCTTGGAGCAAGTCTTCCATTGTGATAAGCTCATTCAATTCTCAACAAACTTGGGTTAGATTGATCTAGGGGTTGCGAATACCATTAAATTCCGCTAGGGTTCGCATGAACTTTTAAACAAAATCTACAAATCAAAGATTATGAAACTCAAGTATCTATCAATAAAATTAATTTAAGTTTTAGATTTGAAAGAAAAGTCAGAGTTTACAAACAAAATACAACACTAAAATATAAGGTAAGGAAGAGTGCAAAGAAACATCATCGTAGAAGACTTTTCTTTCACCCATCTTTTTATAACGAGTTTTAAAAGCTAAAGAATTAATTCTAGTAATAATCGTAATGGATTTATGTATTATTAGTCTTTCATTAGCTGGTTTTAAATCCACATTTTAGGTGAAACATTATTTAAATTTGCAACAAAAGCTTTTCGATAATATTAATGTTTTATTAATTAAAAATAAACAATAATATTTTTCACGTATAACGTTACAAGAAACACGTCAACATTACATTACTGTCTCGATATAGTTTTTAAAAATGTTTTTTATTTATAAATATATTAAAATAATATATATTTTTTACTTTTTAAAAAAATACTTTTGATATCATCACAAGAAAATTATCTATAAACACTAACTTTTTTAATTCAAAATAAAAATAAAAATATATTTTTTTAAACTTTTTCAAAAACAATATTAAAACACCGTTCGAAACATTTCCTATAAATATTCTGCATGACAAAACAGAACCTTCATTCAATTAGAACACTCATCGCAAGTTTCATTTTTGTTCTCTCATAATTCCAACATGGAAATCATACTAAACGAATAAAAAGTAAAGGAGAATAGATGTTAATTAGTTTTCGATATTATTTTCTGAACTATATAATAAAAAAAAAAAAGGAAAGCAAGAGCATGGAGACCTGTTGACTGGCAAAACCGTGTGGTATATGGGACCATTGAAGCATAGTTAATATCTAGAGAAACGAGTTGTCTGCCTAATTAAAACTCCAAGGAATAATTTGCTCAGTTTAACCCATAAATATTAACAGTCTCTTCGAAAAGCTTTCATTAGCTGGGCTCCTTTGTTATAAAATGTGAATTATTAATGTTTTATTTGAAGCATGTGGCTCCTTGTTGCCGGAGCCGCGAGGTTTGCATGATACGACCTTTCCATCTTTTCTCTTATTGACCTGCTGGTCATCTATTGACTTGGAAAAATCGAAAACGAACACTTCCTACCTGTGTTCTACTGACTTGGTACAGTGGTCCGAGCTTCTTTAATTATTTACTCTGGTTTCCGTCTGCAAAAATATAAAGTGGATCGAAGAGCAATATTGTTCATTTTCATTTCATTATTAGCTTGACTTTGCAACTGAGAGCCATATATCTTGCCCTTCTTTTTCTAATGCTTCATTAACCTGCTTCTTTTTCTTTGATTCGGTTTTAGTGATCCCTTTTCTGTAATCCTTTATCAGAAATATGAGGAAATAACTAAACTTTTTATAGTATATTATAAGAAAAGTATGAAGATATTTTAAAAGAAAAAACTATCACCACATTTATCAGAAAATTAGAGGAAATAACCAAACTTTTTCTTCCAACCCATTTTTGACCCAAACAATTAGGAAACATTTTAGGCAACCTGATAAACTCAATTATGGTCTCAAAAAATCAACCTAAAACCAAAAACATTTTCGGAGACATGAAAATTCCGAATGCATCCAAAACTCTCACATACATGGTCACTCGAAATGCTTGTACCATGAAACTTGCTGATGCATCCAAATCTGAGGAATTTTCAACGCTAAGATATGCTCTGTGTTTGAAAAATAAAATAAAACAAAACTATTGACATCGTCTCAATCTGTAATTTTGTGGACAGAGAAGTGGCTACGTGCTGGGTTCAATGTTGATAACATTTTGGGAGAGGCTTGTTTGATAGTATATAGTACCATGTAGGCCGAAAGGCAATAATACATGCCTCGTTTATACAAAACTACTGGATCTTCCAAACACGGTCTATTACGAATATCTCCAAAATAATTGTTAAGGCATAATTCTGCTATTTTACAATTCGAGACTTACACGAGAGATTTTTCAGTCTTAATGAAAGAGTTTTCAAATTTGTAAAGTGAAGATAAGAATATCTCTGACCGGCCCTTTTGCATCTTGACAACGACAACAAGAAATTTAATCAATTCGTAATTAAAAAAAATGATATATTCTTTGGCATCAAAAAGAAAAAATGGTTCAGCTGAATAGGATATTATCTTATAAAGACAATTATGAAGTCCAAAACACGTGCCGAGAGAAAAATCCTCGAAACCTTAATCTCTTTCTTGGCTTTTCATCTCATGTTATTAATACTGACAACACTCCACAAACGAGGGGTGGAGGTGGTAGCAGTAACCAAGAGAGCTAGCTCAGGTTGAGGGAGAGATTCAGGGATGGAGGAGTCATGGAAAGGGCATGTACTCCTAGTTCCGTACCCAGGCCAAAAATAGTTTAATAAGTTAATTTTAAATTCTCATAACCCACTTTTTTATTTAATTTGAGTTTCAAAGTAAGTCGCGTGACAAAACCATTAGCAGTGTGGCCGAGAGGTATTATTGGCCTCAACTGAAACGTGACGTGGGAAACCTGGTCCGTAAATGCTATGTTTGCTAGACTTGAAAGGGGCAAACTCAGAATACAGGTTTATACATGCCACTGCCGGTGCCGAATGAAATATGGGAAGACTTGTCGATGGATTTTGTTTTAGGGCTACCACGAACCCAGCGTGGAGTAGACTCGGTATTTGTCGTAGTTGACAGGTTTTCCAAAATGGGACATTTTATCCCATGCCGGAAGACAGCGGATGCTTCTCACATAGCACATTTATTCTTCCGAGAAGTGGTGCTTTTGCATGGGGTTACGCAATCCATTACTTCTGACAGAGACTCGAAGTTCCTTAGCCATTTTTGGATCACACTATGGCGAAGAATGGATACGACACTGAAATTCAGCAGCACAGCTCACCCGCAGACCGATGGACAGACCGAAAACCTTAACAGGATGCTTGGCAATTTAATACGCAGCATCTGTGGTGATAAACCCAAACAATGGGACGTGGCGTTAGCTCAGGCCGAATTTGCATATAATAATGCCATTCACACGGCCACAGGTATGTCCCCTTTCTCGTTGGTTTATCTAAAAATGCCTAAGCATGCATTGGATCTAGCGCGCCTGCCAAAAATTACTGGTTCCAGTATGACTGCTGAAAATATGGCTGAGCATGCATGAAGTGTTCAAGCAGAAGTGAAGGCTCGGTTGGAAGGAAAGAATGCAAAATATAAGGCTGCAGCAGATGTCAAGAGACGGGAGAAATTGTTTGCTGAAGGAGATCAGGTGATGGTATTCTTACGCAAAGAGAGGTTTCCGTTGGGAACTTATAACAAATTAAAACCAAGAAAGTATGGGCCGTACAAGATTATCAAGAAGATCAATGATAATGCCTAAGTAGTCGATCTACCTACTGATTTACACATCTCCCGCACTTTCAACGTGGCAGACCTGCATGAATTTTATGAAGATATTCCAATCTACCCGGAATATAACTCGGGGTCGAGTTCTTCACAAGTAGAGGAGACTGATGCAGAACAGATAGCCTTGGAGTTTGAAGAAGCACTGGACATGAAGCTGAAGAAGAAGGATCGGTCCAAAGCCAAAAGAACAGCAGTGAATGCAGAGTGATCGGGGAATTAAGACCCTAGAATAAAGAAAGTATATGTAATCTTTCATATTCTAGCCGTTATGCCTACAATTAATGTCTTTAATTTCGTCTTTAATTTCTTTATTTCTTTCCTTATTTCAACGTAATTGTAATCTGCAGCAATAATTGTTTCTAGCCTTAAGGATTCTTGTAAGCCTATTTAAAGGCTGTGAACGAATTGCAGAATACACAATAAAATACTTGAGTTTCTTTCCAGTTAACGTGTTACTTTTTACTTACAATTTACGTTGGTAAATTGTTGTTGCTTCCGTTCTGCGTCAAGACTTTTTACTTACAATTTACGTTGGTAAATTGTTGTTGCTTCCGTTCTGCGTCAGATGTATCGACCTCTCATTAAAATATGAATCTTCTTAAACTACTTAATGTTTGTTCCATGATGATATTTTTTCCTTTATTTTCATTTTATTTTTATAAGAAATTTGAAAAGGTATGTAAGCTATAAAGAACAACTACCACTGGAACCATAATATTTGATACTTTTTTTTATTAAACACCGATCCCAGAAGTTGTGGCCACAAAAATATATAAACTTGCTTGTAAAAGATAAAAAAATAAAATTAAAATATTTTTGAGACACAGTACAAACACTCGTCTATTGAAATGCCCTCTGAGCGGCATGATAAAGAACAGAAGTAACTGCACAAGATCGAGTGAAAAATGGACAGAATCATATATGAGAAACTTAATGAGCGTGACATTGAGGCCTTTTGATTCTAGACACTTGGAAAATTGCAGCATTGGGTTTATATGACCCTGCAGAGGCAAAGGGAGCACGAGGACATGACTTTCCCTGGCTCTTTTTTCCAATTCTCGTCTCACAAAAACTATAGAGATGAAGTCAGGGCAAGCGCAACCTACAATCAACAAAATAATCACGAATAGTTTTATAAAATATCACTCTGCATTGATAGATTTCTGTCTGTCTCCTTGAAATATTTTTTTCTGAGCATGCGGGTCTTTTCTCATGTACATAAACCATATCCTTCTGACTTGAGGATATAGATCTTTTAGTGAAGTGTAACGTTACTAGCAATTTTGAGAAATAAATTATGGATTTTCGAGGAATCCAAAACCTCCAAAAGCTTAATTCAGAAAGTTGATAAAATTGTTCAATACATTTTTAATAAACTCCCGATGATAAATACTAAAAGAAATAACAAATTACCTGGTTTCTAGGACCAGTATCCCAACCCAACTAATAAGCTGATCTCAGCCTAATGACTTATTCAAAGACACGTAATTTAATTCAAATAAACAACCAAAATGGACTAACCCGGACTGACTCAATTTATTAATATGGCATTGTAACTGGACTAGTTACTTCCCAACCCATGACTCAACTAATTGTCAAAACTCAATACCCAATAACCTGCCGAAATGTCCCTTCTCTGCCATGGACTTGACCCTTCTCCCACGTGGACGGTGGATGCTGTCTCGAGGTCAGCTTCCCTTTACGCGTGGACGGCTGAGATTGCTTCAGACCAAGTGGCACGTGACATTGCCTCCCCCATCAGAAGACCTTGTCCACAAGGTCTGGAAAATTCTTAACTAAGTCTCGATACTCCTCCCACGTAGCTTCCTCTTCTCCCAAACCTTTCCACTTAATCAACATCTCCGTGACAGCACACCTTTTCTTCTTCTTCATTCTCCTCTCTAAAACCTCCTCCGGCTCCAGTCGCACGACCCCCTCTCTGTCAGTCGGTGGCAAGGTAACGAGAAGCTGATGACGACGACCTAGCTTCTCCTTTAAACAGGAGACATGAAAAACTGGATGGATCTTCGAATCCTCAGGCAAATCGAGCTTGTACGCCACTGAACCCACCTTCTCCACCACCATAAACGGCCCATAAAACCTTGGAGACAATTTCATGTTCTTGCGCCGAGCCACCGTCTGCTGTTTGTACGGCTGCAACCTCAGGTAAACCCAATCCCCTTTGTTAAAGCTCCTTTCCGTTCTTTTAATGTCTGCAAATTTCTTCATACGCTCTTGTGCTTGTTGCAGGTTCGCCTGGAGAATCTTCATGATCTGCTCTCGCGTCTTCAAGGTACGTTCTACCTCCTCCACTCTAGTAGTTCCTGCAGTAAATTGTAATAATTTTGGGGGTGGGTAACCATACACCGATTCAAACGTTTTTAATTTTGTTGATGCATGTATGCTTGTGTTGTACCACCATTCTGCCAAGGGTAGAAACCTAGACCATCCCTTAGGTTTATCCCCCGAGAAACACCTTAGATACTGCTCAACCAACTTATTAACAATCTCTGTTTGTCCATCACTTTGAGGGTGATAGGCTGAAGTGAAATTGAGATTTGTGCCCTGTAATTTAAAAAATTCTCTCCAGAAAGAACTTGTAAATGTAGGGTCTCGATCCGTGACAATCGAGCTAGGCATACCATGCAACCGGAATATACTGTTAATAAAAACTTGAGCAATCTTAGCTGCTGTATAAGGGTGTGAAATGGCTATAAAATGTGCATACTTAGACAACCGATCCACCACAACCATAATGACACTGTACCCTTCCGAAATAGGCAGCCCTTCTATAAAATCCATAGAAATATCAGACCAGATGCGAGTAGGTATGGGCAATGGCTGTAGTAAGCCTGGAGAATGGATATTCTCATATTTGTTTTGCTGACAAATGTCACACTCCCTTATAAACTTCCTTATGTCTCCCTTCATACCTGTCCAGTAGAAATCTGCCCTTGCTCTATGTAAAGTTTTATGGAAGCCAGAGTGGCCCCCTGTTGGGCTACTGTGTACTAGATGTAGTATCTGTTCCCTCACTTCATTTGATGACGGAATAACTAACCTGCTCTTGTAAAACAGTAGTCCATTTTTTTCCTGATAATGCTTCCCCACTGTTTTCCCTTGCTGCAAATCTGTGAGAATGTGCTGTATATTAGTATCTGTTGCATAATTGCCTTTAATCTGCTCTAGCCAGTCAGTTGCTGATCCTGTAATTGCTGCGATTGATAAATCTGTTGTTGATTGCCCTTTAAATTCCATGTTTCTAGATAAAGCATCTGCAACCTTATTATCTTTTCCTGCCTTGTATTCTACCACAAAATCATACCCCAAAAGCTTGGTGATCCATTTCTGCTGAAGTGGAGAGCCAATCTTTTGCTCCAGTAGGTACTTTAGGCTTTGATGATCTGTTTGAATTTTGAAATGGTGACCCAACAAATAAGGTCTCCATTTTTTTACTGCCAACACCAATGCCATAAGCTCCTTCTCATAGGTTGATAGCTGTAGAGCCTTCCCATGAATTGCATGACTCATATACGCTAGTGGTCTCCCCTGTTGCATCAAAACAGCCCCCACACCAATACCAGAAGCATCACATTGAATAACAAAAGGAATAGAAAAATTAGGTAAGGCTAAGACTGGAGGGTTAGTTACAGCTAGTTTTAGATCCTGAAAAGCCCTCCTTGCCATATCAGTCCATTGGAAAGAATTCTTTTTCAATAGGGCTATGAGGGGGGCTGCTATAATACCATAGCTTTGAATGAATTTTCTGTAATAACCAGTCAACCCTAAGAATCCCCTTAATGATTTAAGATTAGTTGGCAATGGCCAATCTAACATAGCTTCAATCTTACTAGGGTTGGCTCTCACTCCCTCTTTTGAAATTAAGTGCCCCAAGTAGTCTATTTCCTCACACCCAAAACAACATTTAGACTTTTTGGCAAATAATTGATGTTTTTGTAGGATCTCCAAAACAGTAGCTAAGTGTTGAATGTGATCAGAAAAATTATGGCTATAGACTAGAATATCATCAAAAAATACCAAAATGAACTTCCTAAGGTGGGGTTTGAAAATGTCATTCATGAGACTTTGGAATGTAGCTGGTGCATTTGTAAGACCAAATGGCATAACTAAAAACTCATAATGTCCCTCATGAGTACGAAAAGCTGTTTTTGGTATATCCCCTGGATGAACCCTAATTTGATGATACCCGGACCTCAAGTCCAATTTGCTGAAAATGGTTGCCCCATGCAATTCATCTAAAAGTTCATCCACAATAGGAATAGGAAACTTGACCTTTACTGTTTCTTTATTCAAGGCCCTATAATCAACACAAAGTCTCCAACTGCCATCTTGTTTTCTAACAAGCAAAACCGGGGATGAAAAAGGGCTTTGGCTAGGTCTCACTATCCCCGACAGTAGCATTTCTTGCACTATTTTCTCAATTTCTGATTTCTGAAAATAGGGGTATCTATAAGGCCCCACATTTACTGGTTTGGAATCAGGTTGCAAAATAATGTGATGGTCTTGGGCTCTAGATGGGGGTAATCCTTTAGGTTCTAGGAAGATGTCTGAATATTGTATCCACAGTTTTTTTAGTAAGGGATCTGTAGGTTCATTAATGGACAGCAATTCAGGTAATTCATTTTCTACTAGCTGAATAACCAAACCCTTCTTATTATGTCTAGAGACCTTACCAAATTTCTTTCCTCCTATTATAGAATTACAAGTAGATGCCATACCTTGCAATAGCCGTGTCTTCTCCATGATTGTGAATTCCATGCACAGCTTGGAGAAATCCCATAAAATAGGGCCTAGGGTTCTCAGCCATTGTACCCCCAGAACTGCATCACAGCCTCCTAAAGTGAGGATAAAGTAATCAATAGCATAATTGTGTCCCTGCATGTGTGTTGGAACTGCTGTAGCTTTTCCTTCACTTTCAACCATCTGCCCATTTGCCACCTTTACCTTCATCCTTTCGGTTGAATCATATAGCATATGATTCTCTTGGATAATTGAGGGGTCAATAAAATTGTGTGTGCTCCCTGTGTCCAACAATATCACCACAATTTTTTTGCCAATGTGACCCAAAATTCTCATAGTCTTTGGGTCTGGTGACCCACATAGAGCATGAATAGATATTTCAGGCTCTATTTCTTCCGGAACTACCCCATCATGATACACTGCTAGTTCTGTTGTAACTCCATTTCCAGTAATTTCGTCCTCTTCCAATTCCTCTCCTTCCATTAGAAACAACCTTGCAGTCTTGCATTTATGGCCTGGACCCCATTTTTCATCACAATTGTAGCATAGGCCCTTCTCCCTTCTTTCTCTCATTTGTGCAGGAGAGAGTTTCTGAATTGGTAGTAAGGCCCTTCTCTCCAGTTGCTGGGCTAGCCCAATAGGCCCACGGCCTTGGCTATTCAGCCCACTCGGCCCAGTTGGCCCACTCGGCCCTGTTGGCCCGTTCGGCCCAGTTGAAAAAGGACTGAATCTGGTGGTCCTCCTAAGGGCTACCACATTCTCTTCTTGCATCTTGGCTAACCCAAAAGCCATGTGTAGGTTGACAGGATTAAGCATCCTGACCATAAACCTAATAACTTCCCTTTGACCACTCAAAAAACAACTTAGCTTGTAAGATTCTGCTAACCCTCTGAGTTGGTTAGACAGAGCCTCAAACCGCCCCTTGTATTCCTCCACTGTGGAGGTTTGCTTGAGCCGAATCAATGCCTCCATTGGATCATCATATGGAGAACCCCCAAATCTGGTTTGCAAGGCCCGTACAAACCCTTCCCAGCTATTTAATCCCCCAGCTGCCTCAATATCTTGAAACCAAATCAAGGCTTTTCCTTCCATATGGAAAGATGCCAGTAAAATCCTATGATGGGGATTGGTTTGATGATAGTTAAAAAACTGGTTTGCCCTATATATCCAACCATTAGGATTGTCCCCATTGAATTTGGGAAAATCCAAACGAACAGCCCTCGTTTGTATGCCTGTATGATCTTCAAATAATGGGTTTGTAATCTGTGTAGACCCTCCCGGGTCTCCTGAATTTTGTGCTGCCTTCATTTGCACCAATGCCTCCACATGAGATGCCACCACATCTAATTTCTGTGCTAACCCCTGTACTACCTCTTGTAGTGTGTTGAAATTCTGCTGTGTCTGATCTTGTGTTTGTTTAACAGATGCAATGGAATCTGTCAATTGGGCAAATCTGGTTCCCTCAGCCATGGAAGCCGGCTCTGATACCACTGTAACGTTACTAGCAATTTTGAGAAATAAATTATGGATTTTCGAGGAATCCAAAACCTCCAAAAGCTTAATTCAGAAAGTTGATAAAATTGTTCAATACATTTTTAATAAACTCCCGATGATAAATACTAAAAGAAATAACAAATTACCTGGTTTCTAGGACCAGTATCCCAACCCAACTAATAAGCTGATCTCAGCCTAATGACTTATTCAAAGACACGTAATTTAATTCAAATAAACAACCAAAATGGACTAACCCGGACTGACTCAATTTATTAATATGGCATTGTAACTGGACTAGTTACTTCCCAACCCATGACTCAACTAATTGTCAAAACTCAATACCCAATAACCTGCCGAAATGTCCCTTCTCTGCCATGGACTTGACCCTTCTCCCACGTGGACGGTGGATGCTGTCTCGAGGTCAGCTTCCCTTTACACGTGGACGGCTGAGATTGCTTCAGACCAAGTGGCACGTGACATGAAGCCTGTGGTTTCAAATTCCAACTGATCTGTGTATAACAAGGAAACCACATGATCATTCCAGGAAGTAGATAATTAAACTAAATAAATGTGTACAAAATTTATGCCCAAGAAAATACTAGCGCGATACATGTGAAGAGATTAGAATGGAAAGATATCTTCCATCTTTATTGATCACTCCATCCTGGCATTGTCACCATTGTCGAGTTCCAACCGCAATGTTTGGTGCTAATACAGCCTTGTTTGCTAGCACTTTCACTTGAGTAGCAACCCCTTATTCTCCGCTTCTTCCACAAACCCTTCTGGGATCTTCCCTTTGTCAGAATCCCCCACCACCCACAAGAAGTGAAAAATTGCTCCTCTTTAAGCCCCATGCAATCTCTTCCATTTGCTCGTTGCTTAGAGTAGCACAGCTACCAAAGGACACGTATACAACTGATCCAGTGGGCTTAGTGCTGAGCCAATTGATAGAAAGAGATTCGTCTATTTCACAGAGACTAATACCGTAGTCATCCACATCTTCAATACGCTCGTCCAAGTAGATTGATGGGATTGTTGGTCCAATTGTCAATAATGGGCAAGCTTTTGACATTGTATCCACCACTTGAAGTGTTGAAACAGAAGATCAACAAAATATTTGTGGAGATTTGGACCCTTAATTTGCATAACATAAAAACACAACAAGTTCAAAATATTCATAATTCTGCTACCTTCACTACTGAGAGTTTCAAGTTTTAATCACTTACAGATTCACAATGTCTTGATCTTGATAGGATTGCCTACCAGCATATAAACAAGCCAACGATGATATTTTCTCATGTTGACACTTGTGCTCAGAAGATCCGACTTTCCTGCCCATAATGCCATATCTACTCCTCTATCTCTTTAGCATTCAAATGCTTGGCTCAAATTACATCAGACTTTTTTTTTTTTGCTTTGCTGTAAGTTGACCCAAGCGTCCTGTGTACTACGACAAGCGCCTGGAGTTGGTGTCCCTTTTGTGGATTCAATCAAGGACTCCAATGAAGAAAATCAAAGTTTAAGGGTTAAATTAAATAAATTAGTAATCAAAAACCTTGAGAAGGCTTGGTTCTGTTGCCACTTTCCAAGCCCGAAATCGCCTTCATCTCTTCCTTAAACACGCAATTTGTCATTGCTGAAAAGTTCTTACAACTAATAACTAGCTATAAGTTTATATTCAAACTTTACGGGATAAATAAGAAATTCGGAAATATATGTACGATAACTTTTAATGTTTTTAATAAAGTCGTGAAGGCCGATGTGGACAAGGTTGAAACACACTTTGTCCGGATATTTCTACTTAATTAATTTCTAGAAATGATGGCAATTTGGCTACGTACCTCATTTTCCAGCTTGTAGAAAGTGTTGATAAGGACCCTATCAGCCTTGTCCAAGTTTGCAAACTGACTCAAGGTCATCTTAACATTAGCAGGATATGAATCTGGCACGGCAACAAATGATGGCAAGTCTTGAAGCTCAAGGAGGAATGGTAATCCCTCGATCAACACAGGGGTTGAAGAAACTGGCAGCTTTAACACTTCATGGTAGACGTTATAAAAAATGTTATAATCTTCAGGATGTGAACTATCCTAAGAGGATTGTTATCATTTTCAAAATTGTGGGTAGCCTAGTAAGATTCCACTTGTCTATAGAATAGATTGTTGCTTTTCGTAGACATGAAAATTCCGAATGCATCCAAATCTCTCACATACATGGTCACTCGAAATCTGAGGAATTTTCAACGCTAAGATATGCTCTGTGTTTGAAAATAAAAATAAAAAAAACTATTGACATCCTTTCAATCTGCAATTTTGTGGACAGAGAAGTAGCTACGTGCTGGGTTCAATGAGGATAACACTTTGGCAGAGGCTTGTTTGATAGTAGAGATAGTACGATGTACCATGTAGGCCAAAAGACAATAATTCTGCTATTTTACATTTCGAGACTTGCACGAGAGATTTTTTAGTTAATAAATTATTTTAATGTATTTTACAACGACAACAAGAAATTTAATCAATTCGTAATTAAAAATAATGGCCAGCAATGATATATTGTTTTTATGTGGAGTTGTAGGCTTTTTTTCACAAAAAGAAAAAATGATTTTGATAAATGAGCTGGATTGGATATTATCTTACAAAGACAATCATGAAGTCCAAAACACGTGCCGAGAGAAAAATCCTCGAAACCTTAATCTCTTAATTTCTTGGCTTTTCATCTCATCTTATTAATACTGACAACAGTACTCCACAAACGAGGGGTGGAGGTGGTAGCAGTAACCAAGAGAAGATAGCTCAGGTTGAGGGAGAGATTGAGGGATGGAGGAGTCATGGAAAGGGCATGTACTGCTCGTTCCATACCCAGGCCAAGGCCATATAAATCCCATGATGCAATTCTCAAGGCGTTTGATCTCCAAAGGGATCAAAGCCACTCTTGTATGAAGCTCGGCTCCTCAATCGGCCCTGTCCATCTTGATGTAATTTCTGACGGTTTTGATGAACAAGGCTTTCCAAAAGGTGGTTCTAGCGAACTCTATCTTGAAAACCTAGAGGCAGCAGGTTCAAAAACCCTAGCTGAACTTATTGTCAAGTATCGAAGCACACCGTACCCTATTGATTGTGTTATCTACGAGCCTTTCTTGCACTGGGCCTTGGATGTTGCTAAGGATTCCGGGGTCATGGGAGCTGCCTTTTTCACTCAACCTTGTGTTGTTGATTATATTTATTACAACATTCAGCATGGATTGTTGAGTTTGCCGATCACTTTAGCACCTGTTTCCATTCCTGGATTGCCTTTGCTTGAGTCTCGAGACATGCCGTCCTTCATCGGCGTCCCTGGCTCGTACCCTGCTTACTTCAAGATGTTGCTGGATCAGTTTTCTAATACAGACAGAGTTGATTACATTCTTATCAACACTTTCTACAAGCTAGAGGCTGAGGTAATTTATGTTTTACATTCTAGCAAGCTCTCTTTAATGCATCCATTCTCTTATGCCGATGGGCCGGGGACTTCCCAGAGTTTATGGTTATTTTAATTTTAATTGAATTCCAAACAATCATAGTTGATCTTGATGCAAATCATATCAGATAAAACCAAAGCTCTGGGTAGAATAGCTCCTGACCCACCCCTGATTCCTTAGCCATTGGCCCAGCCCTACAAGCCCATTAAAAAGTTCTATCCATTTGCTATAAGATTTAGTATACAGTTCTGGAGATTAGTCTATGACAGTAGAAAAACACCACAAAATCATATTCTGTGTGTTTCTCTGTACAGGCAGTGGATACAATATCAAAAGTTTGTCCGACATTGACGATTGGACCAACAGTTCCATCAATATACTTGGACCTGCGTATTAAAGATGATGATTACTATAATCTTGATCTCTTTACATTGCAAGCATCCATTTCCACCAATTGGATCAGCAATAAACCACCGAGGTCAGTTGTATATGTGGCCTTTGGTAGCATGTCTGACCTGTGTGAGAAGCAAATTGAAGAACTTTCTTGGGGCTTAAAGAACAGTAATTACTATTTCTTGTGGGTAATAAAGGAATCTGGGCGAGTTAATCTCCCCAAAACATTTTTGGAGGACTTGGGTGAAAAAGGTTGTGTAGTGGGGTGGAGTCCTCAAGTTAGAATACTGTCAAATGAAGCCGTGGGATGTTTTCTTACACATTGTGGGTGGAACTCAACGATTGAGGCGTTGAGTCTTGGCATGCCAATGGTGGCAATGCCACAATGGACTGACCAGCCACCAAATGCGAAGCTGGTAGAGGATGTTTGGAAGGTGGGAGTTAGAGTCAAGGTTGATGAGAAAGGAATTGTGCCCAGAGATGAGATTGAGTGTTGTATCAAGGAAGTGATGGAGGGAGAGAAGGGCAGTGAGATGAAAAAGAATGCTAAGAAATGGAGAGAGTTAGCTATTGAGGCTGTTAGTGAAGGTGGTTCTTCTGACAAAAACATCGATGAATTGGTATCTAAAATTCTAAAATTGAAGAATTGAATTGCAGCTTTTTCATGTGAGAATATAATTTCATGTGATGTAATTGGAAAAAGCACATATGATTCAACACTTCCCAGCAAAAACCAAACTGCTTTTTCATTTCTGAAAGCATGGCTCTCTGCTTTTGTCACAGCATTTTTCCTGATATTTATTGTAAACGTAACTCAGTCTATGACTATATACACGTTACAATTTTTGTTAATTATTAAAGGTGTGTCAAACATGAAACTGGGCCTTGCATTTTAATATTTAGTTGTTTTCGATTATGAAAATATCTTAGGTAAACAAGTGGACAAAAGATTATGAAAGCTGGTGTGATTTATTCTTTTTTTTGGTTTTTAACCACCCGGTAATCTGGCCACAGCCGACTAATCCGGATTCGAGCCGGGAGAGACCCGTAAGGGCGACAAAGCTCTCCCACAAAGCGCCACTACATACCCAAGGAAACATTCATACGATATTACTTATGATGATTATCAAGAAATTTTGTATTGTTGTTTAATTAATCAAATTAGGATTGATAATGAAGAGGTAGTGCTCAAATTATAATCAACTAAATATTAAAAAAGCTATAATTTGAAAGAGGAGAGACAAAATTATCGAAAAACAGAGTATAAAAGTTGGATCATATGTTAAAGAAACAAAATATTCCGTTTGTCTAAGTCTATCTCTTAGGTTAAAAAACATTATTTCACAACTTAAGAAATAGAAATAGAGGAAGCTTAGATCAAAAAAGACACGAGTACTTATGAACATCAACCCAACTTGTTATTATTGTGTTTGACTAAGGCAAAGAAATATGTGGAAGTTGCATCATAGGATCGACAAGAAAAACTCAAAAGTCCAAATAAATAATAAGTGTCGGGCACCATTTGTGTCTCTTGTTTTAGGCATACGTCTTTTCGATGCTCTCTGTTCTTTCCTCCCTGTCCACTTATTCCTGTGCCGCACAGTACGCCTCCTTCTACCTTCTTCTATAACGCTTGTTTTAGGCATACCTCCAGTGTTAAATACAAGTTCCGAAGTGATTGTGGAATTAAATTAAATTAAATTAAATCTGATACAAGTGTTAAATACAGTTTCTCTATGATTGATGTGATTTTGTCAGTGACACCAGGGGCTTCAGTGTAGCTCAAATATGAGCTCTGATAGACTGATAAGCAGTGCGACATCGTGGCCTTGTAACTCTCAAAATACTTGTGAATGTTCGCTGTCATTTCTCCTTCTCTGGATTATGAAGATTAGGAAATAAATGCAGCAACATGAAGATCAGAAAGAAGTAATTGCAGAAGAATATATGCAGAAGAAAATATGCAGTAACAGAAGGATGTGGGCAATACGTGAATGCAGCAACAGAATCCTTCAATTAAATCCCTAATTAACATTTCAGATCCCAAATTGAGGAAGATATGATCCTGTGATTTGATATTATAATTGAACAATAATTATGTTAGAATTTCTTTATTAAATGTTATACTATATATTTAGCAATATATACAGAGAACCATGAATACAAAAACAGGGAACAATAGTTATTTTTGAAACACAGTACTCTTTTTTCCCAAGGCATTTTTCTAGCTCAGGCTGATGAGATCCACGAGGGCCTTCCCTCGTTTCTCTAGATATTACTGTCTTCTACTTATTGCCGGGGCCGTGAAGTTTGCGTGATGCGACCTTTGACAATGCAGTGTCCGACTTTCTACCCCCACGTATTCTCTTATTGGCCTGCTGGTCTTCTATTGACTTGGAAATCTCGGAAACGAAGACTTCCTACCGTGTGTTCTACGCAAACATCTAATTCTTTACTTTTGTCTTGTCGGGGCTATAAACATATTAACACATTTTCAACGCTTGGTGTTCCGTGATTTTATCTTATTGGAGAGCAGTATAGTGATTACATTGTACACATATCTTTAGAAAATCAAAATTATCCCGGTTCTACTATTGTTCAATGCGTGCAGGTAGGGGTAAATCAATATTTTTAATTTGCAAAAATATATGGAAAGTATAAAAATACACTAAACAATGTAATGTTAACCAGTTTCGTTGAAAAATCAAAAATACCCCTGATACAAAAGTAAGGGTGAAGACGCATTAAGGGACGAAATCGTTAATATATTGTTGTAATCCAAAATGTTTTTTGAGTGTGTAGAAAAATGAATTTATTTTTATTTTTATTTTTTATTTTAAAGTAAAAAATTGATGTTTTTAAATCGTTTTGATGTGCTGATGCTAAAAATAATTTTAAAAAATAAAAAATATTATTATGATACTTTTCTAAATGAAAAATATTTTGAAAGATATGTATATGAAATGGATTATAAATTATTAAGTATAATAAAAAAAACATTATTATGATAATTTTAATTATAAATTAGAATCCAAAATCTTTTAAGCACTTTACCCCAAATTTGAAGTCATGTAGTAAACAAGATTGATGATTGTTTTTGAAAGCTAAAAAGTTAAAAAATAATAATTATTCTAGTAATAATCATAATTGATTCCCACAATATTAACCTTTGATTAACTACCAAAAATAAAATAATAAATTTGAATATAGTGGCCTTAAATCTACATTTTAAGCTGAAAAGATTATTTAAATTAGCAACAAAAGCTTTTGGAAGAGAGTGTTTGAACTGAAATGACCATCACAGAAAGATGGTACAAACATCAGGCACCAGCACAACCTTAAACACCCAATTCGTGATCAAGGCAGAAGGGAAGGGACAGATTCTACACAGAGCTACTGGTATGAAAAACTCAAAAGAAAAAAGATACAAAAGTGAGAGAGAGAGAGTAAACTAAAACACATCGAAAAATTTATAATGTTCGAAGGATTATCTTGATTTTTGGCAGAACAAGAGTGACGCAGCCCTTTTGATCACCACCATCCACGATTAAAAGTAAAAATGAAATTTATGTTGACAAGAAAAAGAAGCAAGAATGACAGCATGAAACAGAACAGAACACCTGCTTTTCAATATCAGCTACATTACCACGTAAGATATAAATAAAGAAAATAAAATCTACAAGCCAAATGAAGAATTACCTCCAGTGTTTCAAAAGACCTCTTCAGGTACTCAACTTCAGAATCAAAAGTAGTAATATAAAGCATTGCATCAACCCTTTTAAATGCGAAGGGAACATCAAGCACTTCCTTGAGGAATTTCTCTGCAGGACCTAGCTTGAATGGTGATTCATCCTTGAAGTCTTTTAATTTGTATTCTTCTTCTTTAGTTGGAGCCATCCTTAACAAGCTTTCAAGAAGCTCTGTTCCCAGTGTATCTAAATTTCCTGTTCACATCAGTGAAAGGTTGAGCAACTGCATTGCTCTATCTCACCAATAATGCGCACACAAAAACACACTCGTCACTGTTATTAGTACTCTTAGTAGCAGAGAGAGACATTATCTAAGTAGACAAAGATTGACCCTTTGGACTAACAAGGTGAACACTGTCATGGGAAAAATAAGATCCCTCTATGAGCAGAGGTTTTACATTTGCACAACATTACCATGTTAGATAAAGAGAGATTATTCTTTTCTCACCAATTGCAAATGTATCCAACAAAGTAGGGACCACATAGAATTATAATTAACACAAAGTCACTTAATTAAAAGCACTCAGCATTTTGAATTGCTTTGTGGCAGGCGAAAAGCTTTTGTCTGAAAGGCATCCTTCCACCTCCTTAATTTAAGACTCTTTCTCGAAAGAGTACCACCACTGCCAAAGGTTTTGTCGCTGTTGCTGGTATTAGAAATGTGGCACACATCATTACATTACAAAGTCAAAAGAACCCTTAAAATGTGCCAACTTCAAGCCTGGACATTTTGAACATTTGGCATGGGTAGCAATTTCAAACCAATCTGGAGGGAAACTAGAGGAAGCAAACATTATTTAAGGTAATAAAGCAGGCATTTAACAGTAAGACTGACTCCAATGCTGCAGACAGCACAAGCACTAACAATGCATTGTAGGGATAAATTTAGACAAAATAATAAATCTGTGTAGAAATTTTGTTAAGTGAAAGTTTTCAATAAAATATATGAATTTTCAGTGGATATAAATTTTCCTGTGTGGTTGGTTTCAATGAAATAACCAGTATGAAATTATCATTATCATTAAAAAAAATATGAAGATATTTGAATTATTGAATACATTGTATTAAGATTTGTTCATTTTATAATTCAATTTAACTTAAACAAAACAAACAAAATATAAATTGTGAAAGAACCTGCATTAATAACAAAAAAAAGTTAATTTTCTATCTCCAAAAAGAAGAAAATATATATTAAAAATTCATCCCCACGTTATTGTCATTATCATTACTATAACAGTTAAAATTATTATTAACATTATTGCCCAAATAGTGGAAATCATTCAATTGACCCGAATAATAAAAAAAAAGTGAAATATCTTGTCAAAAAAACAAAAAAAAATAATCACTAAAATTATCATTATTATTGCACAAACAATAAGAATCATAAAATCATCTGATCTGAAAATCATAATAAAGAAAAAAAAGAGAAAAATGAAGCAATATTAATTTTAAAATGATCATCAAAATAAATTAAAATTTTAGAATTGAACAGAATAAAAATAAAACCCCAATAAAAAATAAAATGAAAGAAATCGAAAACAAAAACCAAAAGTTTAAATGAATGAATACGGACAAAAAATAAACATTGTCCAAGAAAGAAAAAAAATAAATCAATACTAAATAAAAAACTAAAAGAATAAGTGCCAAAATGAAAAACAATATATATAATTAATTCCAATTGAATGATAAAACTGTAGCAAATCAAAACTTATGCAAGAAGATATTAATTGTAGCAAATCAACATAAATTAAAATTTGAAAATATTAATTGTGTGTATTTTTTTTATTGTAATATAAATTTTGTCAAAATAATAAATTTATGCAGAATTCTTGTAAGGTGCAGGTTTTTTTTATAAAATATATAAATTTTAAATCGATATAAATTATGGTTTTCAATGAAAATAATCAGCATAAATTTATTATCACCAATAAAAAAGCAAGAAGATTTGGATATTTGAATTATTGAATTCATTGCATTAAGATTAATTCATTTTATAATTCAATTTAAATAATAAAAAATATAAATTGTGAAAATACCTGTAATAATCAAATTACAAAATAAGTAGTTAATTTTTTATTGAAAAAAAGACAAAAACATAAATTGAAAATCCATCCTGATATTATTTTCACTATCATCGCTATAACATCTAAAATTATTATCAACATTACTATCAAAATAATTAAAATAATTAAATTGCCCTGGAAAATCATAAAAAAAGCAAGAGAGTTTTTATAAAAAAAACAATAAAAAACCAATCACTAAAATTATCATTATTATTCCGTAAATAGTGAAATCATAAAAATCATCTAATCCAAAGAATAAATAAAAACAACAAAAAACAAAAAAAAAAATGAACAAAGGGAAAAATAGAGAAATATTAATTCCCAAATGATTACCAATATAAATTAAAATTTCAAGATTGAACCGATTAGGAAAAAAATCCCAATACAAAAAACAAAAAAAAAAACTAAAAGCATAAAAGCATAAATACGAACAAAAAATGAACATTGTCTAAGACTTAAAAAAAGACACTAAATGAATTAATATAAAAAAAACCCTCCAATAATTCAATAACAAAAATAAACAATTAATTTTCTATCCACAAAAAGACGAAAACATAAATTGAAAATTTATCCTTATGTTATTGTCATTATCATTACTATAACAGTTAAAATTATTATTAACATTACTATCAAAACAATTAAAACAATTAATTTGCCCTGGAAAGTCATTAAAAAAAAGCAAAAGATTTTTATTAAAAAACAATTAAAAAATAATCAATAAAATTATCATTATCATTGCGTAAATAGTAAAATCATAAAAATCATCTAATCCAAAGAACAAATAATTTTTTTAAAAAAAGGAATAAAGGGAAAAAATGTGCAATATTAATTTTCAAATGATTATTAGCATAAATTAAAATTTCAGGATCGAACCGATTCAAAATAAAACCAAAATAAAAAAAAAAGACAAAAACTAAAAGCATAGATGTATAAATATGAATAAAAAATAAACATTATCCAAGAATTAAAAAAAAATTAATATAAAAAAAATTCAAAGAATAAGGAACGAAATGAAAAATGACATATATAATTAATTTCAATTGAAGGATAAAATTGAAAAACAAAAAATCTTGGGACCAAAATAAATAATGCAATAATAATGATAATTGCTGTCATTTTATCAAAAAATTAGAAGAAGAGGGACTGAAATGAAAAGTTGTATATATGTTCAATTTCAATTGGAGGACCAAATTAAAGAAATCAAAACATTCGTACCGAAAAAATTAAAGGAACCACAAAGAAATCCAAAATCAAAAGAATAAGGACTGAAATTAAACGTCTTTATATAATTAGTTTTAATTGAAGGGCACAATTGAAAACAATCAAACTTTTAGTTAAAGAAATCAGAATAAAACCGAAATCCAAACCTCAGGGACCGAAATTAACTTCCTACATACATCAGGGACCGGAGCTGAATTTGGGCCCGCAGGAGAGAGAAAACCGACAACCGCCACAAAATCGTCCGCCGCCGCTTACCATAACATCTATGACCAAAACGCGTCGCGACGGCGGACAGAGGACCGGAAGGCGCACCGTTAGCAACGACGGAAAGGAATTTTTGACTGCCGGACGGAGCTGCACGCGCCGATGCAATGGCGCATTCGCGTTGAAAGCCGTTGTCGCGTCCGAACGACGCGCCAGCCGTGCACCCAAAAAAAAAATGGGCTAATTACCAAGACGCCCCTGATCCTACTGATATTCACGAAAAAACCTGTGGGGAAAATACGTCCCTGCCCCCGTTTACTGTGCGGTATTTTTTCGTTTTTGAGGGTTGTTTTCGTCGCTGCACTGTGCAAAAAATCTGGGAAAAACCAAGAGAGCCCCTGGTCCCTGTGCACTATTTTGTCGTTTCCGAGGGGCAGATTCATTAATGCACTGTTCATACGCGGAAAAAAAAGGAGCACGTGCACGCGCAAAGCACCGGGAAAAATTGCGAGTCCATAGTGCATTGTGTCTTGGTGCACAATGAAACAGCCACACCGTTTATTGTTTAGTTAATATGTATCTTGGTTAAATAATATTAAAAAACATTTATTAATTTTTAAATGTTAAATAACATTTATGAATAGTGCATCACGAACCTACAGTGTATCTTGTAAAGTGAATTTCCCATACATTTAGATTTATTGTTAATTCAATTTTCTTTGGGGTTGTCTGCAAGTAATTAGAAAATGGCTTTAATTCAATTTCTCTATCAGCTCCATTTTGCGTTGATTTTGTAATTGTCGCAAAGTCATAGAAGCTTCCTTGCCCTTCCTTCTTTTGTGGGAACCCACTCATGTAATTTCCATCGAGTACGGTTGCAAAGTCATTGAATTATTGAATATGTTCAATGAGAATGGGCCAAAGATGTCATAACATTAATTAAACACTTTTAAAATTAAGATTTTTTTTAAAAAAAGATTTCAATGCTACCCATACAAAACTATAATGTATATTAATTAATGAATTAAACACTTTTAAATTTATAATTAAAAAACACAAACCACAATATACCATATAAAAACAAATCCGTACATGAATGGATCATCTAAGCTACCTCCCTCACTCCTTTGTTCTTTACCACTTGTTATTTAAATTTGCAACAAAAGTTTTTGGAAGACTGTTAATATTTATGGGTTAAACGGAGCAATAAACAAGCTAGAAGAAATAGTTTCTCATGTACTAGACCCGAGTATAGATTTCAACTAGAAAAAAATCTAATTGATTTGCTGAGTGGAGATATTGAGGCTTGGTGGGCAGATAACCACTTAAGTATGGGGTACCTTTCTGTACTATTCCTATTCCTTGGAGTTGTTAATTAGGCAGATTACTCGTTTCTCTAGATATTAATTATGCTTCAATGGTCCCAGATACCACACGGTTTTGCCAGTCTATAGGTCCTCATGCTTTTTGCTTTCCCTTTTTCTTGGAGTTTTAATTAGACTGCTCGTTTCTTTAGATATTGCCGGGGCCGTGAGGTTTGCGTGATGCGACCTTTCCATCTTTTCTACCCTCATCTTTTCTCTTATTGACGTGGAAAATTCGAAAACGAAGACTCCCTGCCGTTTTCTACTGACTTGGTACACATTTATCATAAAATTAGAGAAAATAATTTTGATGTAATTTACTAATGAAAAATAGATTTAATTTAATTTTAAAGACTTTGTTTAAAAAAAAACAAGAAGAATAGAAAACAATGAATTCATTTGAACTTCTTTTAACTTTGTATAGATGTAGACTATAAAAAAGAATTTTAGTATGAAAACTTTGTTTTTATTGTCATATTTTATTTATTTATTTATTTCTGAATAATTATTTCTAATTTGGGTTTGTTATAACATATTAAAAATTGTTTAAAATTTTATTTTAATTATTAGATTTATTGTAGTTAATCACTAATTTCGACTCGTATATTAGTTTACAACCTAAAAAAAATTCATTAGAACTTGTCATGATAGGAACAACTAATTTTGTTCAAAAAAAGATAGGAACAACTAAGTTGTCACGTGGTTATGTGTATTTTCTATCATTAAGTGATTTTCCTGTATTAGAAAGTTTTATTTTAAAATATTTTATTTTTATTTTATTTTTTTCTTCAATTTATATTATATATCTTTTTTATTTATTTAGATCACTTATTGATTATTTATAATATTGTTGAGTTTGTTTATTATATTTTAATGCAATTTAATTTATGTGCTGAAATTCTTAATATAATTAGTTAAAAAAATTTAATTTTTGTGTGGTGTAGAAAAATGATTTCAACAACTTTAGTTGCGTGTCTAACATATATTCAATGAGAATGGGCCAACTAGCTTCCCCTTTCTATGGTGGGAAACTCTTCACGTGATTTCGGAATGCTTCAGCAATAATTCGTACGTAGAGATGACCCTTTCGTATTGCATGAGGATGGACCCAGTAGGTATATTTGAATTTAAATTTAAAGTTGGTTTCTTTGATTGAAAATCACTCTCTCACATATAATTTTTTTCAAATAAAATATTAATATAATTAAAATAAATTATTAATAAATAAAAAAATGATATTAAAATACCATTAATTGTTATGAACTATGGATTTCTGTGATTGAATTGAGAGAAAAAAGAAGATCAACACATTGATAGTTAGGGATTCGAGAGAGAGAAAGAGAAGGGAAAGTTAAATTGAATACTGTTCACAATAGAAAGTCACACATTATGTATGTCTATCCAGTACACCTTATTTATACCCATTTTATAATACGTATGTATACTTCTATACATACTCTAACATTAATCAGTTAACATTTATCTTGTAAATTTTAAAATCCTTTATTCTATATAGAAAGAAAAATACAAGGTCATCGTATATTTTATTAAAATCTATAGAGTGAGAAATTGTAGAGCAAAGAAAATTTCTTCGGGGTTGTCTGCAAGTATATATTTAGAAAATGGCTTTAATTCAGTTTCTCTATCAGCTTCGTTTTGCGTTGATTTTGCAAAGTCATAGAAGCTTCCTTCTTTGGTGGGAACCCATTCATGTAATTTCCATCGAGTGGACTTTGTGCCCATCGATTCCTTTTGTATTGAATGCCGATGGACTCAATTAGCTGGTGTTTGCAGACAATTATCGTTTTCAATGCTGAACAAGATTTAATGCTAGTGAGCCATAAAACTGGCTTCCCCTTTCTATGGTGGGAAACTCTCCACGTCATTTCCTAAGCTTCAGCAAGAATTTGTATTGAATGAGGATGGACCCAGTCGTCAGATGGTTTTTATAAAAAGAGTATTGCTCTCAAGAACAGCCCATTATTTCATTTCCCTGGAAGTTATCTCTCAATGTTGAGTGGGATGTTAGAGCAGCGTCTTGGTGCATACCCAGCCCTTCTTTTTCTAGTCATTCTAGCCGGCCACCATAGTTGCAGTGCTACAACTAACTGTGCTCCCTCTTCTTGTGGTAATATCCCTAAGATTAGCCCCCCTTTTCGATTACAAACCGATCCCATAAGCTGTGGCCGCAAAGAATATGAGCTTGGTTGTGAAAACAACCGCACAACTTTATACTTGCAGAGGGTGAAATACCATGTGCAGGCAATCGATTATTACCCTGTATTCACAATTCGACTTGTGGAGGCTGATTTTCATAAGTATGATTGCCTCTCCATCCCTCGTCATTCGAATTATCCCTCCAACTACACTCACTATTATCCGTTTCGTTATTCCCCTTACTATCCCTCTTTTACATTAACTTTGATTAGTTGCCCGAGTCCAATACCGAGTCCTCCTTTTAATTTCATAAATACTTCTTCCTGCAAAAATAGCAGTATTTATTCTCCCAGCTTCCGCCATATGGAAGGTTATTCCTATGTGATGTTTAGTGACCAAGTGATGGTTGCTGAAGTGCCGGACTTATGCCGTATAGATTTGATTTATGAAGCACCTTTAAGTTTTCAACAATTGGTAAATATTACCAATATCTCTTTGATAGATATTTTGGCCAATATGTCTTTGATAGGAGTCCATGTCCATGATATTTTGGCCAATATGTCAAAAGTCCATGATATTTTGGCATATGGCTTTGAGCTTTCATGGTTCGAGGCCGCTTGTGATTATGTCAAAGAGAACTCTGATAACGCCACCATACGCAACGACTACTGTGAACGCAGTATGTTACTCTCTCTCTCTCTCTCCCTCCAAATCACCTCATCTGAATGTACAAAATGTACCGTCTTTTTGGTATTTGATTAATTAACTGTATTTATATATAATTAAGCACTTCACTTGCTCTTCTTTATATATATATGGGATGGTTACCACTCGCATAAACATCCAACAAATCTCTCCATTACATGTAACTCAAACCCATCCAAACAAAAGTTCACATGAACTAAGTCTTCTGCACGCATGCATGCCGATTAATTATCTCTTTAAAGGATTTCAATTACTTTTATTTATTTGACTCTTTCTTTGTTTCTTTTTAAAAAAAAAAAATGAACACAGGAAAAATGAACACAGGAAACAGTGCTCCCATCAGAGCTGCAATAGGTAAGCATCTCCTTCGAATCGTTAATTATTTTTCCAAGTGCACCCACTGGATGCAACTGGGTGATTTGAAAAAATTATGATCAAAATCCTTTCAAAGAAATAACTCTGTAAACTTTTTATTTTCTTATTTGATCCTTTTTTTTTGTTTGAAATGTAGAAATAATAATTAATGACCATTTCAAATGTTAGAAACAACATATTTTGTTTCCTTTCTCCATGTACTGCTTGATGGTGTTTTATTCTATATAAATATCTCTTCCATTTTATTACAATTCCTCAACTTTTTTACTCTATTGGTATCATGCAGAATTATTCTATAAGCCCTGATGAACAATACCATGATGGCCACCTGGTCTCTTTAACAGCCGTTTGTTTTTCTTGCAGGTATTCTGACTAACGATATACTCGCTAACCTTTGTAAGAACACTTCTTCTAGTTACATAATTAAAATGTTAAACATGAAACCTAAACAAACACGATACCTTTATATATGATTTTCAGATATGTCTACACACTTCATATATACCTTTATAGTGCCCATTAATTAGACAAACAAAATAATGACATGCAAGAGTACTCTAAATGCAAAAGAACAAAACATTAACTTGATTCAAAATTTCACGTTAAAAAACGAGGAGCATGCATATATAAACTTTCAATATGAGGATTTATTGTAAAACAACAATAAAACCAAGGATGTCTATAACTTTCTTCAAAATTGTAGGGAGCACAATATGAAAATGAGTGAGAGACTTTTCCTTAATTAGGCACGGGCTAGTGTTAAGTTGGGTGGTATGTATTAGGTATGTTCCGAGTAGGAGTTCAGATGACCGAATGAACTATGAAGGTTTTTAGAAAAACTGTAGAGAAGATTTGAAAATAAATTACAAGAAAACTGCAAAGATAAATAAATAAACTTGCAAGAAGAAAAAAACTTAAATGTTAATAACAAAGCATAATTGAACAATATAAAGAAATATACATTTGTAATTGGGAGTAGACCAGAAAATTACAATTAGGAACACAAGTGGTAATTGATCAAATTAAAAAAGAATAGGAATAAGAATGAATAATTGAAAAAATAACAAGGTTAAATTTAAGAAGTTTTGCCAAAATAATATATGAATTGGTCTCAAAATGATGATTTGCTCCATCAAAACAGACATGCGTGCTCTTTCCTTCAGTTAATTTCACGAATCAATAATCTTATAATAATATTCTGAACATTGACACAACGTTTTCTTTTTCTTGAAATGTAGCAATATGGCGGCTACCGTGGTATTTCCCAGGTGAGGACTATTTTTTATCATCTCTTATTTGTCATGGTTCAATTTTGCAATATATATATATATATATATATATATATATAAAAACCGCGTGGCCATTTCCTTGTAGCATCTGGCACTGTAGCATGTGAGTGTGTGCACTGTGGATTGTAATAGTGTATTTTTGGATCGGGTCGGTTCTCGGTTCGGTTGGTTTCCCGGTTTTTCTATTTTTTTATTGTTTTTTGCACAGTGAAATAACGCTTTTAGCCCTCAAAGAAGACAAAAAACCGGTTATGGATGGAAGGGTTCCGCGGTAATTGCACACTTTCGGACCGGACCGGTCCGGTCCGCCTACCTTTTGAATATTTAATATTTTTTCATAAATGACTAATTACAGGTTTGGTCCCTAATAAGACAAAATTGTTGACTTACGCACAGGGCTACACCGGTAATTGACCATGCTTTTTTTCTTTTTTTTTTACTGTCGGCGCGTGTGTCACACCCGGCCGACAGTATTCCACCTCACGTCCTCTTTAAGCAGCGCGTGCGTGGTGATGGGGTCGCCAGAGATGGGCTACCGGCGTCTCAGTCGATGCGCCTCCGCTTGGTCTTCGTCCCGGTGCGGCTAGCGTTTTGTCCTCAGAGCGTCCGGTAGGGCTGGGCGGTGACCGAGTTAAAGCCCAGCTATAGCCGTTCTCTCTCTCACGCACATCAAAGTGCGGGAGAGTCCCCGATTTTGATGCTTTTTTCCCTGCCGGTCCATGTACTTTTAATTTTGTTTATGGTCCTGATTTTTGTTATATAAGTTTTGATTTAGTTCAATTGGGTCCTTCGATTGAAATTAATTGAATGTTTAATTTTCACTTCGATCCTCCTTCTTTTAATTTCTGGATTGGGTTTAAATAACTCAATAAATTCGGTACAGCAGTTTCAATTTTTGCAATTTTGTCCTTTGATTTAAATTGATAATAAATTTGATTTTCATTTCGGTCCTTATACTTTTAATTTTGGATTTTAATCCCTTAATATTTGATTTTCCTTTTGGGCCTTATACTTTTAATGTTTTTTTTTAATCCCTTGATTTCTTTTTATGATTTAAATTTTCTTAAAGTTTTTATGGTTTTTTTAGTCTTTCATTTATTTTATTTTTTTCATTATTAACACAATAATAATAATAATAATAATAATAATAATAATAATAATAATAATTTAATTGTTTTTCTTACTTACTCTTTTATTATTGATTTTTAGTTATTTTTTCCTCGGGATAATTTGATAATTTTTATTGTTTTGGCAGTGATAGCAACGATAATTTTTGTTTTTGTTTTATTCTTTTGTTTGATCTTTTGTTGAAGTTTTTAGGAACTTTTTTTTCTTCCATTTTTTCCCTTTCATTATTAACACAAAAATAAAATAAATAAATGATAATAATAATAATAATAATAATAATAATAATAATAATTTAATTATTTTTCTTGCTTAGTCTTTTGTTAATGTTTTTGAGGGTTTTTTTCACTCAGAACAATTTGATAATTTTTATTGTGTTGAAAGTGATAACAATGATAATTTTTAGTTTTCATTGTATTTTTTTGTTTCATCTTTTTTTGTAGTTTTTACAATTTTCTTTAATCTTTCATTCATTCATTTATTCTTTCATGATAATAATGATATTATTATTATTATTATTATTATTATTATTATTATTAATAATAATAATAATAATAATAATAATAATAATATTTTAATTGTTTTTCTTGTTTGCTATTTTGTTCATGCTTTTTATTTTTTTCCCTCAGTATAATTTGATAATTTTTATTGTTTTGATAGTAACAACAATAATAATTTTAGATGTTAAGACTCCGATGTTGCTATTGTTATAATATTTTAAATTAATATTGCTTCTTTTTCCCCTTTATTTTTTTCATT
Organism: Salix viminalis; assembly: GCA_029228465.1. Lineage (NCBI taxonomy): Eukaryota > Viridiplantae > Streptophyta > Magnoliopsida > Malpighiales > Salicaceae > Salix > Salix viminalis. The sequence goes on from CM055432.1 coordinate 384,602, forward strand.
ATTATTATTTTTATTTGCTCTTTGTATTAAATGATTTTTATAATTTTACTATCTGCATAATAATGACGATGATTTTAGTGATTACTTTTTTATTTTTTTCTTATAAAAATATTTTGCTTTTTTTTTAATGTTAGTTCGCGCTCTTTTTTGATCTTTTATAACACAATACCTACATTCTAAAAGATGTATTCTATGCTTGCGCAACAAACTATACTTAAAAATTTATACATTTTATCTCCTAATCTATAATTTTTATGTAGTTATATCACATAAATTTATCGTTGTGGATTTTTTTATGTTAAATTATATACACAAGAATGCCCGCAGCACCGCGCGGGCAATATAGCTAGTACATATATAGATAGATAGATAGATGTCTTGGATTTGATACAAATACCTTAGCCTTTTCCATTAATTTTTTTTATATCATGGCTACTTATTTATTCATCTCAATTTTACACGCTCACAATACCTTTTTTTGCTAAATATAGATGGCAAATGGATACAATATAAAAGTTTCAGTGAGTTTTTTTTTTTTATGAACCTAAAGGGTGGCCGAATAAATTTATTTATATGTGAGTTGTGATATTTGAGAACAAAGCCTATATGTCTTAGTATCCTATATGTGGTTCATGCTAGTTTTTTCACTTGATCCACACACACACACACACACACATGTGTGTGTGTGTGTGTATCCTACAATATTTCACATATTTACTTAACTCATTTTTCTGTTAATGTAGGAAAACCACAACTGGTATTCAACAATTATAAAGGTAAGGATTAGTTCATGCATGCATGTTGTAGTATGCTCACTTACAATCTTCTTCTTATAATTTTAGGAGGTTAAAATCTCAATCTTAGTTTCTCTCTTCACATTGGAAGAGATTAACAAGTAAAACAAGTTGATGAATTTCTAGAAACTTAAGGCTTATAATAGAGGAAGAGAGTGCCCAAGGCAACTGTCAAGAGCATTGCTGATCTTACGTAATATTGATGGTGTTTCTATTTGTTTTCATTCTCTTCATGTATTTATTTGACAGGAAACGGAATTTATACTGCCAAGAAGACTATCTATTCAGATTTTCCAATCATTCTCATAGTTTTGCTCATTACCCTACTTGTGCTACTTGTTGCCATCGGTAAGTATTCTCCTTTACTTTCTTGGACTAATTATGAAACAATAAATTTATGTATTAAGACGCAAAAACTGGCATAAATTCATTTTTAAGAGGTGTTTACTGGATTAATCAAATATATCATTTCTATACTCTTGATATTTTATTAAATTCACACATAAAATATCTACTCTTTGGTAATTTCTTAATGTGGTCTCTTATTTATGATTCTATCAATTTTTCTTTTAAATATGGACAAGCATAAAAAACAACATAGAGCTTCAAGGTCAAAACTTATCAAGGATACAAGAAATATTAAAAAAACCACTAAAACTTTATATCATATTAAAAAACTAAAATAAATAAATTGAAAAGCTTCTAGATAAAAAAAAAAAAAAAGAAATGGTGTTTAAAAATTTATTAAAAAGTAAAAAATGTCAATGACTTAACATATTCTTATTTTTTCTATTTTTCTCTACTATGAAAAATAATATTTACAATACTCCATGGTGTTTTTTTTTTATAATGGTTAATTTTTAAATTTTAGTTTTCAATCTGTTTTTTTTTTCTTTTCAAAATTTGGGTTTTTTTCTAATATTTCACATTAAAAAAAAAAACAATTGTGCATACAATTCTATATTCTTGACACGCGTTCACATTTAATGGAAAATTGATCAAATCACAATAGAGGGATCTTATTTAAAATACCTAGAGTAAAGGGATTGTATAAAAACATTAAAAAATATCCTGAATAAAGGTATTAATGACTCGTATTTATGAATGTTCTAACAAAAAAACAGGGAGAGATTATATGACAATGAATAAACTAACAAATCAATAAAATGACAAAAAAATGAAAACAAGATAAGTAGAAAAACTAGATATATTTTTTTTTTCCTAAAATCAATGGAATTTCAGTTAAATTTTATTTGGTGATAAGAATTTCGAATTTGAAGAAATTTTATGCTTTTGAACTAAGAAACATAATTTCATTTATAAAAGAAAAAAAAATTACATGGAAATCTAATAACAAATAATATATTTCCATAATTGATTAATGTTCTTATAATATTTTTATGCAGTGATATATCATACATTATTATTCCTTTGTGGGCTTCCATTTTTCATAACCTTTATGGTCTATAAATGGCGAAGAAGGCATTTATCAATGTATGATAACATTGAAGAATTCTTGCAAAGTGATGATCATAATCTCATACCTATAAGGTATTCTTACTCAGAGATTAAGAAGATAACCAATGGATTCAGTGACAAGTTAGGTCAGGGAGGTTATGGCTCGGTGTACAAAGGAAAGCTTCGTAGTGGACGTTTTGCGGCAGTAAAACTCTTGCGCCAAGAAAAAACTAAAGGGCAAGATTTTATCAATGAAGTTTCCACCATTGGAAGAATTCACCATTGCAATGTGGTGCAACTCATAGGCTTTACTGCTGAGGGCTCAAAGCGTGCCCTTGTATATGAGTTCATGCCGAATGGATCTCTTGAAAAGTATATTTTTTCCAGACAAGGTAGCATCCCGCTAAGCAACCACAAACTACATGAAATTTCTCTTGGGGTGGCCCGTGGTATTGAGTATTTGCATCAAGGTTGTGAAATGCAGATTTTGCATTTTGACATCAAGCCTCACAACATTCTTCTTGATGAAAACTTCACACCAAAAGTTTCAGATTTTGGACTTGCAAAATTGTATCCAGCTAATAATAGCATTGTGCCCCTCACTATGGCTAGAGGAACAATGGGATACATGGCTCCTGAATTATTTTACAAAAGCATCGGGGGCGTCTCTTACAAAGCCGATGTCTATAGTTTTGGGATGTTGTTAATGGAAATGGTTGGGAGAAGAAAAAACTTGAATGCATCGGCAGATCATTCGAGCCAAATATACTTCCCTTCATGGATTTATGACCAAGTTAGTGAAGGAAAGGATTTACTAGAAGATGAAGCCACGGAGCAGGAAAAGATAACAACAAAAAAGATGATTATAGTGGCATTATGGTGCATACAATTGAAGCCTATTGATCGTCCCTCAATGCACAAAGTTGTACAGATGCTTGTAGCAGATATTGAATCTCTACAAATGCCTCCTAAGCCTTTTATCGTTCCGCAACAGACATCAAATCTAGATAGGATCAATATGGCTGATCCAGCAAGTATAAGAGATCCATCGAACGATTGTAGCATTTATTCTTCATATCAGTTTGGTCGTTGATACAAATGCTCTCATATGTTTGTTGATTTAAATAATATGTTAATTTTGTATGTTCTCTGAAACTTCTGAAAGTTGAAATCGTACACAAGTTTGTTAAAACTTGCAATTAACTAGCTTACAAAGCATCCAATTCTCACTAGTCATGTATCAAACCTCACAATAAAACATGTTTATATTATCTTCTTCTTTCTTTGTTATTTCGATATAATAATTAATTTTAATATTGAAATATATTTCAAATTCTTGACCATACTTTTTATGCTTTAATGATGAATTATAGTGCTTGATTTATTCAATACATGACATTCATACTATGTTACTTGTGATGATTATCAAGAAACTTTGTGTTGTTGTTTAATTAATCAAACAAGAATTACTAATTAAGAAGTAGTATTCAAATTTGAAAGTTCAATTATAATCAACTAAATATTAAAAGTTTAAAGACTAAATTGAATCTTATTATGATAACTTTCAAGTTGCCACCTGTTTTATTTTCTACTTCGATTTTACATCTTTCAAGCATGCTCTTTTTCAACAAATCAAGACTAATTGATCATCAATTCATCCACAAAGAATTGTAATTAATGAGAGAAAAAAGTGATGATAAAAAAATATTTTGCAATCCATAGTCGAATTTTTCTATCAAGCCTAAAAAAATGGTTTTTCTTAAAGGACAAAAGCAAATGAGGTACAAAACTTAGCATTTCACAAACAGGTTTTACATTTCAGTTCCAGGATCAAAATAAACCACCAAAAATAGTTGAAGACAAGTGTGTACAAAACGCAAACCCAACCTGTACAAATGAACAAAAGAAAAACATAAATTTAACCTAAACAAGGAGCACAGATGAAACAAATTACACAAGCCCCATTAAAAAGCTCGACACTTCACAAACTACCACAACATTTTAGCTTCCGAAAAATCATAATTTCTCCGAAAACACAGTTAATATCACAAATTTACAACAAAACCATAAACAAAAAATGCAAAAGTTCAGAACTTGAAACAAACAAACTTGAATAGATTTTCTCCAAAATCTCAAGCTGGGAAGCAGATTTCATTTTCCTCTTGGACTTGCTTTGTCCCTCTCCTGGATGCAAAAGGCTGCATCCTCTTGAGAAATGAAACCTAATTTAAATCATCCTCTTGAGTCATTAAATAAACGAGTTGATATGCGAAGTTGGGTTTAATATAAATGCATGAAACGCATGGCTTTCTTAACAAAGCCATTCCCTATATTTGAGGAAGCCACCAATTCATGGGTTGAATATGTTTCTCTGTATATTGCCTTCTTCCCTGCCTTGGGAGAGAGATTTGACTGTATCCTTCATCACATAACACTACAGTTTTTTTTTTTCTATTTTCCTTATTAATTTTTATTTTCAACTTTATCATTTAATATTATATTTATCGAGGATTAGACTTCATATTTGTTTGCAATTTACTTTTTACGTGCTTACCTCAGTTTCATTGCCTAAATCATGGGTCTAACAACAGGTTAACTTGGTTGTCTCTGGGTTTTTTTTTCTAATAAATTTTTTAAATTAAATTCTTCAATAGTGAAAACTATACTTTATTATTTTTTTGGTTTGTTTTTAATGAATTTATCTAAATCTCATAACTCAGATTCATCGTTTTGACTAGTTAACTCAAGTTGACTCGAAATAGTTTTTATGTCCTTTTTTAATCAGATATGTTTTCAATTTTATTTTTCAATACCGTGTTGATTAAGAATCAGACTTCATAATTTATTTTATTTTTCTTTTCGTTGGGCTACTCCGGTCTCATGACTCATGCCACAAGTTTGACAAGTTGACTTCGGTTATTTTTTGTGCTTTTTTTCAATTGATTTTTTTATTTTATTCTTCTATATTTAATTCATAAAAAATGGAGCCTCGTGATTTATTTTAATTTAATTTTTATAAGGCTATTGTAGTTTGATAATTGTTCTGAATGCAAATTAACATATTAACATAAATTGATTCGAATTCATCTAATATTTTTTTTATCTCAATATTTAAAAAAAATATCATCTTAAATATTTATTTTGAGTTAAATTATATTTTTATTTCTAATAATTTAAAATATTTTAAATTCATTAAGTTGACAATAACATATAAAATAAATCATCAGACGATTAAAAAAATATATAAAAACATTAAGAATATATTAATATTTTTTATATTAAAATAAATGAATGAAAAGAAGACGCGCATCATTTTACAGACCAATGATATAGTGAGGATAAAAAACACGCACAGCATGACTATGCTCCAGTCACTGTCCTCCGGATTGGACCGTCAGAAATATTAAAATCTTGAAGAAGCGATTTAAATCTTGATATGTTGAAGCTCAGAGTAGAGACGACCAACTAGCTTCCAGTCATGCTGCGACACGTCAAAAGAGAGGTACAATTTGGATACATGTATGTATACATGCAGTAGCAGTCCTCCATAAAATGAGAAGCAAATAGACAGGTGAGGTGAAGAGAAATGAAGAAGCAAAAAATAATGAGTGATCAGAGCCATGTTCTGGTCATACCCTATCCTGCTCAAGGTCACATTAACCCAATGATCCAGTTCTCCAAACGTCTAGCCTCCAAAGGACTCCGGGTAACAGCAGTCATCTTCTCCAGCCAGGCGGTGCTCGAGCATACCCAACTTGGCTCGGTCGAAGTTGTAGCCATAGATTTTCACATTTACGAGGCAGCCAAGATTTCGGTGGATGACTACCTGAAACAATTCCAAGCTACGGTGACACGAAAGTTGACAGAACTCGTTGCAGAACTAAACACTTCTTCTGGGTTTCCAATAAGCTGCCTTGTGTATGATTCCCTGATGCCTTGGGTTCTAGAGATAGCCAGACACCTTGGCCTCATTGGGCTTCGTTCTTCACACAGTCGTGTGCTGTTGACACTGTCTACTACCACATTCATGAGGGGCAGCTTAAGATTCCACCAGAGAAGTTGCTTCTAACATTTTCAAGTCAGCCAGTCCTGGAAATTACAGATCTCCCATCATTTGTGCAAGGTCTGGAGTCAAAACCAGAATATTCGTCTTTATTGAACATGGTGATTAGTCAATTTTCGACTTTCATGGAAGCTGATTGGATCTTTGTCAACACTTTCGAAGCCCTCGAGGAAGAGGTACCCCTAATGATAAACCTTCACTTCCACCTATACGTCCAACACTGCGAAGATCACTCCGACGTGGCAAGAAGAATCCCAAATATGATGATTGACCGCGAGTTTCATGCATCAAGACGTGGGGGAAAACAGGGGAGACGAGGTCACGTGCTAATGGCCACTACTCATGCCACGATGGGCAATTTATTGCTTTGGATTATTTGCTTCAGTTATTTGAATTAGTATTTGCTTCTGTAAGTGATTCCCTAGCTTTTAGGAAGTTTGTTAATTTGTGGCTTATTTATAGATTGACAACCAAACAAACAGGACAAGAAATATTTTACACATTAAACACTTGTATCTGTGGTTTAGCTTTCACCCGGAGAAAGCCATCAATTATCACGTTATCTTTATTCAGAAAGAAAGCAGTGTTGGAAGATTTATCATTGGTATCAGAGCCTGGTTTGGGCTAATTATCATGACTACCAACAAGGAACGTATTGAGAATTTAGAAGTCGGGCTTGGGGGATTGCAAGAGGGTGTGCACAGAATGGAGATGGGAATGTCAGATAAACTCATTCAGTTGGAAACCACGATCAATCGCCTATCTGAAGTGTTGTTGTCCACCAAGACGAGTGCCAACTTTGACATCCATGAACCAGACCCATATCCTCGTCAGGCGAGGGAAACTCAGGAAGCACATCGTTTGGTTGTGTCCTCCAAAACAGTCAAACTTGAGTTTCCAAGATTTGAGGGTGGCGACCCAACGGAGTGGTTTGCGCGAGTAGACCAGTTCTTCGAATTCCAAGCCACAGCCGAGACGCAGAAAGTCATGCTAGCATCATTTCACTTAGAGGGTGAAGCTAACCAGTGGTGGAGATGGATGAGCCGGACGTTTCGAGAAGAAAACCGAGCAGTGACTTGGGCTGTGTTTGAAGAGGAGCTTTGGGCTCGCTTTGGGCCTACAGATGGAGAAGACTTCGATGAAGCCTTGTCCCATATCAGACAAGATAAATCACTCCGGGAGTATCAACAGGAATTTGAGAAGCTGGGCAATAGAGTTCAAGGATGGACTCAAAAGGCTTTAGTGGGCACTTTTCATGGGTGGGCTAAAATCAGAAATTGCTGAAGGGATCCGAATGTTCAAGCCACGCACATTGAAAGAAGCCATTAATCTCGCTAGAATGAAGGATGAGCAGCTGGCGCGACAACGAAGGTTCACACGACCCACACAATTCAATCGCCAGCCAACAATTGCTCCCGTGACTGCCAGTGCCAAGCCAGCCTTCCCAGTCAAACGACTATCTTGGGAGGAAATGCAGAGGAGGCGTGCCATGGGATTGTGCTTCAATTGTGACGACAAATTTGCAGCAGGCCATAAATGTCGAGGTCCTCAATTACTGTTATTAGAGGCAGCAGGTAACACCAACAACAACGTGGGATATGAAGAGGTGACAGAGGAGCAGCTAGAAGAAGGTGATGCCATAGAAGAACCGGAGCCTCAAATTTCATTGTATGCATTGACTGGATGGTCATCACCAAAAACAATGAGGGTAACAGCCCGGGTTGAGACATTGGAGGTAGTGGCTCTTATCGATAGTGGGTCGACCCACAACTTCATCAGTGACCGTGTGGCACAATTGCTGCGATTGTCGGTAATTCCTACTGACCCATTTCCAATACGAGTCGCCAATGGAGAGAAGATCAATTGCCGAGGAAGGTTTGAAAAGGTAACAGTTCACCTGCAAGGCATACCCTTTATGCTCACCCTTTATGCTCTACCTATAGCAGGCCTTGATCTAGTGCTGGGTGTACAATGGTTAGAAATGTTGGGACCAGTTGTGTGTGACTGGAAGCAACTTACGATGGAATTTATGTGGCAAAATACACAACAGCAATTACAAGGGATAGACATGGGAACAATCCAGGAAGCTACGGTGAAGGAGCTGTCAAAAGAATTTCGACAAGGGCATTCACTTTTTGCAATATGTCCTTATTCTGTGAAAACGGAACCACAAGGAAACATGCATCCAGCCATGCAGAAATTGTTGACATAATACCAGGATATTTTCTCCGAACCTACACAATTGCCACCCCAAAGAGAAGTAGATCACTGCATCACCTTAAAGGAAGGGACGGAGCCAGTCAATGTCCGTCCATACCGGTATGCTTATTTCCAGAAGGCTGAAATTGAAAAACAGGTGCAAGCAATGCTAAATCAAGGTATCATACGGCCAAGCACTAGCCCTTTTTCTTCTCCGGTATTGCTGGTCAAAAAGAAAGATGGAAGCTGGAGGTTTTGCACGGATTACCGATCACTCAACTCGGTAACTATCAAGGATCGTTTTCCGATCCCAACCATAGATGATATGCTTGATGAATTGCATGGCGCTACTTATTTTACGAAATTGGATCTCCGAGCAGGATACCATCAGGTACAGGTTCACTCTCCAGATATTCCTAAAACAGCTTTCCGAACACACAATGGGCACTATGAATATTTGGTCATGCCTTTTGGGCTCTGCAACGCACCTTCTACTTTCCAGGCCATCATGAATTCAATCTTTCGGCCATATCTAAGAAAATGCATACTTGTTTTCTTTGATGATATTTTAATTTATAGTCCTACGTGGGAGACACATCTGCAACATGTGGAGACAGCATTGGAGGTGCTGCGGCAACACAGTTTCTTTATTAAAGAAACCAAGTGTGCTTTTGGCCAACATGAGCTTGAGTATCTTGGTCATATAGTTACACAGCATGGGGTTAAAGTCGATATGAGCAAAATAGATGCAATGGTGGCTTGGCCTCAACCCACAAGCATCACGGAATTGAGGGTTTTTTTGGGGCTCACGGGCTACTACCGTAAGTTCGTCAAACATTATGGGGTCATTGCAAGGCCTCTCACGAATTTATTGAAGAAAGGCCAATTCTTGTGGGACGCTGCCGCAAAAGAGGCTTTCAAGGCTCTAAAGCAAGCCATGACCAGTACACCCACTTTGGCGATGCCCAACCTCAATCAATCTTTCATTATTGAAACCGATGCATCGGGGACAGGAATCGGGGCTGTGCTTTCTCAAGATGGGAAGCCAATTGCTTACATGAGTAAGGCACTGGGCATTACCAAGCAATCCTGATCAATTTATGCAAAAGAGATGCTGGCAATCCTTGAAGCAATACGCACCTGGCGTCCTTACTTGCTGGGGAGAAAGTTCATAATTCGAACTGACCAGAAGAGCTTGAAACATCTCCTAGACCAACGAATAACTACTCCGGAGCAGCAGCAATGGGTGTCCAAGCTACTAGGCTATGATTATGAGATCCAATATCAGCCCGGTAAAGAGAATTCCGCAGCAGATGCACTCTCCCGTAAGCCAGGAAGTCCGGTCCTACATCACTTGTTTGCACCGTAGATCAGTATTTGGGAGGACTTGAAGAATGCGTCACGCACGGACACCTACATCACTCAACTGATGGACACTGCCGTAGCACAACCTGATTCCCACTACAAATTACGGGATGGACTGGTGACTTATAAAACCAGAATTGTGGTCCCTCGTGACCAAGGGCTGCGACGTAAACTCCTTGTGGAATTTCATGACAGTAAGGTGGCTGGACATTCAGGTGTCTTGCGAACCTATAAAAGGTTAGCACAGCAATTTTATTGGCCTTCTATGTATACAGATGTCCAGGAATATGTCTCTTCATGTGAAATTTGCCAAAGAACCAAGACGGAATCCCTTGCCCCAGCCGGTCTTCTCCAACCTTTACCAATACCATGCCAGGTATGGGATGATATAACACTTGATTTCATTGAAGGGCTGCCACGATCCCACGGTAGAGATACAATTTTCGTGGTTGTGGACAGATTAAGCAAATCTGCGCATTTTATGTCCCTCTCGCACCCTTTCACAGCAAAGGTAGTAGCTGAACATTTTATTGAGGGGGTTGTCAAGCTACATGGAATCCCCAATCAGTAATTAGTGACCGTGACCCTGTGTTTATTAACAAGTTTTGGCAGGAATTCTTCACTATGTCGGGCACAAAACTCAAGCTTTGCTCAGCTTATCACCCCCAAACCGACGGACAAACCGAAGTTGTCAATCGCTGCCTTGAGCAATATCTACGTTGCTTCGTTCATCAATGGCCGAAGAAGTGGACTGAGTACCTTCCATGGGCAGAATTATGGTACAACACCACTTATCATATTTCTACGGGCATGACGCCATTCCAGGCTCTCTATGGTCGCCTCCCACCTGTCATTCCTCTCTACCAAATCGGCCAGTCACCAGTTCAGGAGGTTGACCAACAATTAACTCATAGAGATGAATTGTTGAGCCTGCTGAAGTCTAACCTTGCAATTGCCAGAAATCGCATGAAACAAGTAGCTGACAAGAAGAGACGGGAAGTGGATTTGCAGGTTGGTGATATGGTGCTTTTAAAGTTGCTCCCGTATAGACAACAAACTGTTTTCAGGCGTGCATACCACAAGCTTGCCAGTCGTTATTTCGGGCCATACCCTATCATCCAAAAAATTGGCCAAGTGGCTTACAAGTTGCAGCTACCAGAAGGGTCCCGTATCCATCCAGTGTTTCATGTGTCATTACTTAGAAAATTTATTGGGGATGCTCATACAAGTTGTCTGGATTTACCACCTACCGCAGCAGATGGTGGTTTCCTATTGGAGCCACAACAGGTCTTAAAAACACGCTGGGTCAAACATGGGAACAAGTTCACTTTGGAACATTTGATTCAGTGGAGTCGTTTGCCAATAGAAGATTCTACATGGGAAGATGCCACAATCCTTCAACAACAATTTCCTCATTTGGACCTTGGGGACAAGGTCCCACTTCCAGGGGGGGATATTGATAAACCTTCACTTCCACCTATACGTCCAACACTGCGAAGATCACTCCGACGTGGCAAGAAGAATCCCAGATATGATGATTGACCGCGAGCTTCATGCATCAAGACGTGGGGGAAAACAGGGGAGACGAGGTCACGTGCTAATGGCCACTACTCATGCCACGATGGGCAGTTTATTGCTTTGGATTATTTGCTTCAGTTATTTGCTTCTGTTATTTGAATTAGTATTTGCTTCTGTAAGTGATTCCCTAGCTTTTAGGAAGTTTGTTAATTTGTGGCTTATTTATAGATTGACAGCCAAACAAACAGGACAAGAAATATTTTACACATTAAACACTTGTATCTGTGGTTTAGCTTTCACCCGGAGAAAGCCATCAATTATCACGTTATCTTTATTCAGAAAGAAAGCAGTGTTGGAAGATTTATCACCTAATGATCTCCCCTATATGATCAGTGCATGTTTTTATCCGTGTTAAAGTAACCATCTTATCTAAAAATTTAATTTGTTAGGTTTAGGTGAGCCGTGCAACCAAATGAGCAAGCAGTCAAAAAACTGATTGACAGACAAAGCAACATGAACGAAAGCAGCAATGCTTCAAATACCTCTTTAAATTATTTGTTCTTTGTTAATAAGATGGCAACATGCTGCTTTTACTAATGCAAAACTCAAAATTTGCTGATTTCCATCAGGCGGTAAACTGGTTGGCAAGCCAAAGGTCAATAAGGCCGATAGGTCCAATGATCCCATCTTTTTACTTGGATAAGCAGCAGGAGGACGATAAAGAGTACAGTCTCAGCCTCTTCAAACCTAATCCGGACGGATGCAATGAGTGGCTGGATTCAAAGGAAACTGCCTCAGTGGTTTACGTGTCATTTGGAACCTTGGCTGCACTGGGAGAGGAGCAAATGGCAGAAGTTGCTTGGGGCCTAAAGAGGAGTGGCTGCTGCTATTTGTGGGCAGTCAGAGAATCGGAAAGGAAAAAACTTCCAATCAAATTTGCGGAGGAGTCATCAGGGAAGGGTCTGGTTGTGACCTGGAGCCAGCAGCTAGAGGTTCTGGCTCACAGGTCGGTAGGTTGCTTCATGACACATTGTGGGTGGAACTCAACACTCGAGGCGCTGAGCTTAGGAATGCCAATGGTGGCCATGCCACAGTGGACTGATCAGCCAACAAATGCAAAGTACATTGCCGATGTTTGGCAAGTAGGGGTTAGAGTGAAGGCAAATGAGAAGGGGATCGTCACTGAAGAGGAGGTAGAAAGGTGTATACGGGAAGTCATGGAAGGTGAAAGAGGGAATGCGATAAGAAGGAACTCTGAGAAATGGATGAAACTGGCCCAAACAGCAGCTGATGAAGGTGGAAGCTCTGATAAGAATATCACGGAATTTGCAGCTGAGGTTGCGTGCAAGTCCAAAGGAATCATAGAGTGATTCCATGATGGGCTACTATAAGATGCCATTTCAATTTTTTATGAGCTTTTCAATCTGTTCTTGTAAAAGATGATGTAGACATCAAAGCATCTTCATGGGGTGATTGTGAATCCACGGATGGATTAGTGAAAAGATGTTATTGGCATCATTAAATTTGATCAGAATTTCTCATGAATCAACAATATCACTGCTTGTTGGTGTTCATGTAATATAGCTGTCAAGACATCAACAATATAGCTTCTTCAGCCACACAATATATATCCTTACTGGTTGCGTCCCAAAATTAATCACCATTATTGAGACAGGGAATGATTTTATGGAAAAAGGGCCCTCTGATCATGTCCGAGACTAGTTGATTCATGAACAGTGGACTTCTTTTTTGTTTTTTATCAAAAAAATATTATGTGGACGTGAATGCTGATAGATAATCATGAAATCATGCATTGATTGAGAGACAATCATCGAGCTTTCATGTATAATTATCTCTTTTTGCTATCTTCTTTTCATACTCTGGCGTCTCCTGGTACTTCTTGTTAGAATTCTGGAGAAAAACTCAAATTTCAGATATGAACAAGTACTGTTCAAATCTGTACGGACAAATTGTAAAATTTGTGAAGAACTGTTACTGTAGAGATCAAGAATTGGGATGGAAAATTTCCAGAAAATAAGAACTCGAGATTTTTGTCAATTTGATCAGAAAGAACAAACAAACATTGGCAGAATATTTCGTATTGTTACTGCCATCCCATTGATTTTATTTATAGGAATCAAAACATTACAACGGCTATAATTCAGAAAGTTCTGAATTGATAAAGTCAACAAAATACAAAGTCAACCTTTAACTGAATTAACTAACAAAGTTTGACTATTTGACTAACACAATATGAATTAGAACAGAACAAAATAAACGTGATTACAATGTCTTCGATACTTCAATTCTTCATCTCCTTCAGCTTGTGATCATCTCTTTCAGCTTGTAATCCTGTGCAGGTCTGGAATCATAATTTCCAGATTTCAACACTTCTTTCCTTCAAAAACTTGCTCATAAACCCATGAAGGAAAGTAAACTCGGCTTGCATAGTCTACCAATTAGCTGCTTCAGTATACGACCTTCGTCCTTCCCAGTTCATGAAGATTTAATAGTAGGACATGCAATTACTAATAAATTAATCAAATGTTTTCGAGAAAATTCTTTTGGTGCATGCAGAGGTTGAGTTTTATTCTTTTATATCTGGGACTTGCTGTAAAATTCTTCTTACTTCATACTGCATGTTAATAGGATCGCGAAATCCATTTCACTGAAGCAGGTGGATGGTGGATATTTCCTCCGCTTGAGAACCTCTGATAATCTGTCAGTTGCTGCACATGTTACATGGCTGAGCTTACGAATTTATTTGTTTTTATATTGAAATTTGAAAAAAAATAGAAGAAATATTAGTAAAGCCACAAAATACCTTAGTTTAGCTTCTGATAGATTTACAAGATGGGTCGACTATGCTGCCATTACTTCTTTATTATGTCCTGACATGTTCCCTCGGGTATGTTACATATTAAGTAAACAAATCCGAATTCTTCGAGTAAATAATATATTTAGGTACAAAATAGGAGGCCAGCCAAAAAAAAGGGTGACGGACAAGATGCAGCAGCTCAATTCAAATAGTCTGCTGCACGCACCACTAATTTCCATAAAGCATTCCAGCGGGAGATTCAACAGAATCACATGGAGTGTGTTCTTATGCCGATAAAGATAAACTTTCATCATCATCTGATGAACTGTAGTGATGCCTTCCGGTGAGACCTGGAAAATCCGGAAAGGGCGAGCTTCTTCCTTTGCTGAGTTCCCATGGAAATACTCAGTTATTTCCTTCACCAGAGAAAGGGCAGCCTTTTCTTGTGCTTGAAGCATTACAATTTCTTCTTCTGCCTTCTTCATGAACCCGTTCATTGACTCTGAAAACCTCCAGCTACTCTCCTTCAATGCAATTTCTTCATTTAATTTCAGAACTTCTGTAATTTTTGTAATTCCAGAGGCTAGTTTTGCAACTTCACTGCTAAGCACATCCGAATCCATTGCAGCAGCTTTCTTCACATTCATAAGCTCTCCACCCAAACCTGAAACTACTTGCAGGCCAAGCTTCCTAAATTCAACTTCATCCTGAAATGCAGATATTGGGGTTTTCTCGGCTGTTTGATTCTGGTTCGTACCAAAAAGACAAGAGCCTTCCAATCTGATGATTTCCTGAACAACAAAATGCAAGAGAGTGGTTTTCCCATCAGTGCCTTTAATATCTACAAGCTTAAGGAGCGTGTCAAGCTTGAAGGCGTGCGCATCACCACGATTGGTGCCAACATTCATACGGTTCCCAGTCTTGAGAACTGCTTCCAGAAGTTTCAGGAACATTCTGCTGTTCCTTAATTCTTCGCAAGCTGCCTGCAGAACAAGGAAGATATATGAGCAGCAGCTGGAAGATTGCAGCAATAGGAAATGATCATGTGCTCAAGAGAATAGATAATGAACTGCAAGAGAAGCCCCTTAAATGGTATCCAAGTCAAGAAACACATGTGCAAAAAGAACACTCTGAAAAACACAATTTGATCCTTGTCATTCTACATTTGAAGCCAGCTAAATGACAGTACAGTATTTGGGAAAAAACTGGGTCATGTCAGCATGTATTGCTACAGTGTTATAAATCTCTCCCCTATCAAACCAAATTGCTGGATCTTAGCAAGACTTGGGGACTCCTGGAAAATAAGGAAGTGATATTGTTATTTTGCAGCTATTTAGAGAGAGAGCATGAAAAAATCATAATGAATGAATGTTGAGCTGAATTCATGGAATTCTGCTTCTATCTCCCTTTTCCCCTTCTATTTTCTCACTACCTGTAAACACCATGACTGGAAACTTGGCTACCAGCCATTTCCATCACTATGGCACCTCTGGATGTTATAATGTTTGAAGGATTATCTTGATTTTTGGCAGAACAAGAGTGACGCAGCCCTTTTGATCACCACCATCCACGATTAAAAGTAAAAATGAAATTTATGTTGACAAGAAAAAGAAGCAAGAATGACAGCATGAAACAGAACAGAACACCTGCTTTTCAATATCAGCTACATTACCACGTAAGATATAAATAAAGAAAATAAAATCTACAAGCCAAATGAAGAATTACCTCCAGCGTTTCAAAAGACCTCTTCAGGTACTCAACTTCAGAATCAAAATTAGTAATATAAAGCATTGCATCAACCCTTTTAAATGCAAAGGGAACATCAAGCACTTCCTTGAGGAATTTCTCTGCAGGACCTAGCTTGAATGGCGATTCATCCTTGAAGTCTTTTATTTTGTATTCATCTTCTTTAGTTGGAGCCATCCTTAACAAGCTTTCAAGAAGCTCTGTCCCCAGAGTATCTAAATTTCCTGTTCACATCAGTGAAAGGTTGAGCAACTGCATTGCTCTATCTCACCAATAATGCGCACACAAAAACACACTCATCACTGTTATTAGTACTCTTAGTAGCAGAGAGAGACATTATCTAAGTAGACAAAGATTGACCCTTTGCTCTATCTAACAAGGCCAACTATGATAAACTTGGGCTGGACTGGACTGTCCAGCCCTGATGGGCCGAGAGGCCCATCAACTTTGGCAGCTGGGCCGGACTGAAACCCGGCCCAAACGACCCAACGGAATTCACTCCCCCAGCGCGCGAGGAAGAAAACAATGAACAGTAAAATAGTCGACCACGACGAGAAATCATCACCTCGATCTCCTCTACCCAACGGTGCTAACAGGTAAGCCTCTCGTTCATTGTCTGGATATCGTAACCGGTGCTAACACTTTTTGAGCCTACAAATATCTTTTTTTTTTTCAACTCGCACGTTAGCTTAGATCAGTTAATTACTAATTATTAAACATGTCTAAGTCCCCTTCATGCTAAAATATTAAAGCATCAGCATCCTTCTCTAAATCTTCTTTGAAATACCTATCCAATTCAAATTTATTTGTTCTGAATTAACTTCTATGATGTTGTGATTTGAGTTTAATGTTTTTTATTGTTTTGGTGTTTAAACCGTTTTGAGTCAAGATTTTAGTTTTTTGTGTTTCAATCCAGTTTGATTCATTTTTTGTGTTTGATTTGTTTTCAGGTTATCTATATTAAAAGAAAAATATTTATTTTAATATATTTATAAATAAAAAATATTTTTAAAAATAACATAAATCACACTTTGAAACAATCAATAAAGCTCTCAACTGAATCAAACACGTATAAATTTGTTAAAGAAAGAAAAAAGAAAAACTAAAAAGTCCAAATAAATAATAAGAGTGTCGGGCACCATTTGTGTCTCTTGTTTGAGGTATACGTCTCTTCTATGCTCTCTGTTTCTTTCCTCCCTGTCCAGTTATTCTTGTGCCACACTGTACCCCTTCTAGCTTCTTCTATAACACTTGTTTTAGGCATACCTCGTGTGCTAAATACATGTTCCGAAGTGATTGTGGAAAATTGAAATAGCTAACATATCACGGGCTGTAGAAAAGAGAATGAAAAATATATGATTATTAAGTACTGTTTGGCACTACATTTCAAAAATATTTAAAAAAAAATTATTTCTTACTTTAAAAAAAAAAAAATTTGATGTTTTTAGATCATTTTAAAAATATATTTTTTTTTAAAAAATAATCATAATATTTTTTTGAATAAAAAAGACTTTGAAAAACAATCTCATTCACACTCTCAGACATGCCCTAAGTCCCCATCATGCTAAAATATTAAAGCATCCGCATCCTTCTCTAAATCTTCTTTCAAATACCTATCCACTTCAGATTTATTTGCTTTTCATTGTTTCTAAAAATATTAAACTAGTGAGCAGTCATGTTTGATTTATAATAACAAAAACATTAATTAAACACTTTTAAAAATTAAGATTTAAAAAAAAAGATTTCAATGCTACCCATACAAAACTATAATGTATAATAATTAATCAATTAAACACTTTTAAATTTATAATTAAAAAAACACAAACCACAATATACCATGTTAAAACAAAACCTTACAGCTTGAATGGAGCATCTAAGCTATCTCCCTCACTCCTTGTTCCTTACCACTTGTTAGTAAGGCCACACTTGCTTGCTGAGGCGTTGTGTTAATAAATTGATGAAATTGTTAATAAATATTTGAAAAACTCGTTCATGGAGAGCCTGTGATTTCTATACTATTCCTATTCCTTGGAGTTTTAATTAGGCAGACAACTCGTTTCTCTAGATATTAATTACGCTTCTATGGTCCCAGATACCACACTTTTTTGCCAGTCTACAGGTCCACATGCTCTTGCTTTCCTTTTTTTTTATTATATAGTTCAGAAAATAATATCGAAAACTAATTAACATCTATTCTCCTTTACTTTTTATTCGTTTACTATGATTTCCATGTTGGAATTATGAGAGAAGACAAATGAAACTTGCGATTAAGGTTCTGTTTTGCCATGCAGAATATTTATAGGAATTGTTTTTGAAAAAGTTATAAAAAATATTTTTTTTTTATTTTTTATTTTAAATTAAAAAATTAGTGTTTATAGATAATTTTCATATGCTAATATCAAAACTATTTTTTTAATTAGGCAGACAACTCGTTTCTCTAGATATTAATGAAGCTTCAATGGTCCCAGATACCACACGGCAAAGTCAACAGGTCCACATGCTTTTGCTTTCCTTTTTCTTGGCTCGTTTCTCTAGATATTGCCGGGGCGTGAGGTTTGCGTGTGCGACCTTTCCAACTTTTCTACCCTCATCTTTTCTCTTATTGACTTGGAAAATTGGAAAACGAAGACTACCTGCCGTCTTCTACGTACTGACTTGGTACACATTTATCAAAAAATTACAGAAAATAAATTTGATGTAATTTCCTAATGAAAAATAGATTTAATTCAATTTTAAAGACTTTGATTTTTTTTTATAAAAAAAAGAAGAAGAAAAGGAAACGATGAATTCATATGAACTTCTTTTAACTTTGCATAGATTTAGACTATATGAAAGAATTTTAGAATGAAAATTTTGTTTTTATTGTCATATTTTATTTATTTATTTATTTCTGAATAATTATTTCTAATTTAGGTTTGTTAAAACATATTAAACATTGTTTAAGAGTTTATTTTAATTATTAGATTTATGTTAATTAATTAATAATTTCAACTCGTACGTTAGCTTACAATCTAAAAGAGATCCATTAGGACTTGTCATGATACGAACAATTAATTTTGTTCAAAAAAAAGATAAGAACAACTAAGTTGTCATCTGGTTTCTGTGTACTTTCTACCATTCAGTAATTTTCTTGTATTAGAAAGTTTTATTTTAAAATATTTTATTTTTTTATATTTTTTTTCTTCAACTTATATTATATATCTTTCTTATTTATTTAGATCACTTATTGATTATTTATAATATTGTTGAGTTTGTTTATTATATTTTAATGTAATTTAATTTATTGGCTGAAATTCTTAATATGATTAGTTAAAAAAAATAATTTTTGTGTGGTGTAGAAAAATGATTTTAAAAACTTTTGTTACCCTTTTCGATTACAAACCGATCCCATAAGGTGCGGCCTCAAAGAATATGAACATGGTTGTGAAAACAACCGCACAACTTTATACATGGAGAGTGTAAAATACTACATCCAGGCAATCGATTATGACCCTCTATTCACAATTCGACTTGTGAATGCTGATGTTCAAAAGGATGGTTGCCTCTCCATCCCCGTCATTCTTTTCGCTTTAAAAATACATCTAATATAAAATCTCCTTATCAAATAGAATATTTTGAAACCAATATTGAACCTTCTCTTACCTCTCTCAAACCAAGAGTGAAAAAATTAAAAAAATAAAATCGAGGATCAAAATTAATCTTGCCTCTTAATTTTGAAAACTGAAGGGACCCGGCATTTATAACTTGAAAAATATAGGAGCTGAAATAAACATTTCACCTAAACTTTGTTAAAGTCACCCAAACCTTCCATATGTTTTCATTTTGGTATCCCATCTTTTAATTCCATTACTTCCCATACATTTAGATTTATTGTTAAAGTTAATAGTTAATTTTATGTAGGGCAAAGTCGGTTCATAAATATATATTAATGGAGAGGATGGGCCCAAGGAAAAGTTTTATATAAAACTGGCTTCCCCTGTCTATGGCAGAAACGCTTCACATTTGCAACTGAGAGCAATAATTCCCATTATTTCATTTCCCTGCAATGTTGAGTGGGATGTTAGAGCAGCGTCTTGGTGCATACCCAGCCCTTCTTTTTCTAGTCATCCTAGCCGGCCACCATAGCTGCAGTGCTACAACTAGCTGTGCTCCCTCTTCTTGTGGTAATATCACTCATATTAGCTACCCTTTTCGATTACAAACCGATCCCATAAGCTGTGGCCGCAAAGAATATGAACTTGGTTGTGAAAACAACCGCACAACTTTATACTTGCAGAGGGTAAAATACTATGTTCAGGCAATCGATTATGAACCTGATTTCACAATTCGACTTGTGGAGGCTGATTTTCTGTTAGATTTTAATGAGATTAGCTTTGAAGATATGAAGATAAGAAGATAAGAAGTTTTTAGCTATAGAATTCTAAATAGTTTTTATGATTATCTTTGATAGGATTTATCATCATAAATCCTATCCTTATCCAATAATCTCTCCTATCTATTGAGAGTTCTAGTTTATTTCAATTTCTAGTTTTTGTAAGCCTATAAATAGGCAAAGTTTAAATTGAATAAATCGAATGAATGAATGTCTCATTCCAATATTTATGATTTTATGGAATGAATGAATGTCTCATTCCAATATTTATGATTTTATGGAATGAATGAATGTGATTCATTCCAATATTTATGATTTTATTTTTTGTTCTTCAATTTCTATCAATTTCAGATTTTATAGATTTAAGATTTCCAACAATTGGTATCAGAGCAGTTTTCTTACGGGACTGTGGGATTCAAGGATTATTCTCGCAGATTGATGGATGTTATGAATCAAATGAGGCTGCTTGGAAAGGTGATTGAAGATCAAAAGGTGGTAGAGAAAATGATGGTTTCTTTGCCACAGAAATTTAAAGCTCAAACTCATATTTGTACTGTTGACCGTGTGAAATGGTACACGAAAACAGGAGGAGCAAAATTTGAAGTTTATGCTGATTTTGATTTGGGACAAAACAGAGTTGATGAAAATCCAGCTCAGTTTGATGTGATGACCATGACACTTCCTCTAGCAAGATTGGAGTTCCTAAAGATGAAGTTGGGGATGTCCAAAGCAAATCTCAAGGAGGAGTGTTAGATTTTAATGAGATTAGCTTTGAAGATATGAAGATAAGAAGATAAGAAGTTTTTAGCTATAGAATTCTAAATAGTTTTTATGATTATCTTTGATAGGATTTATGATGATAATCTCTCCTATCTATTGAGAGTTCTAGTTTATTTCAATTTCTAGTTTTTGTAAGCCTATAAATAGGCAAAGTTTAAATTGAATAAATCGAATGAATGAATGTCTCATTCCAATATTTATGATTTTATGGAATGAATGAATGTCTCATTCCAATATTTATGATTTTATGGAATGAATGAATGTGATTCATTCCAATATTTATGATTTTATTTTTTGTTCTTCAATTTCTATCAATTTCAGATTTTATAGATTTAAGATTTCCAACAATTGGTATCAGAGCAGTTTTCTTACGGGACTGTGGGATTCAAGGATTATTCTCGCAGATTGATGGATGTTATGAATCAAATGAGGCTGCTTGGAAAGGTGATTGAAGATCAAAAGGTGGTAGAGAAAATGATGGTTTCTTTGCCACAGAAATTTAAAGCTCAAACTCATATTTGTACTGTTGACCGTGTGAAATGGTACACGAAAACAGGAGGAGCAAAATTTGAAGTTTATGCTGATTTTGATTTGGGACAAAACAGAGTTGATGAAAATCCAGCTCAGTTTGATGTGATGACCATGACACTTCCTCTAGCAAGATTGGAGTTCCTAAAGATGAAGTTGGGGATGTCCAAAGCAAATCTCAAGGAGGAGTGTTAGATTTTAATGAGATTAGCTTTGAAGATATGAAGATAAGAAGATAAGAAGTTTTTAGCTATAGAATTCTAAATAGTTTTTATGATTATCTTTGATAGGATTTATGATGATAATCTCTCCTATCTATTGAGAGTTCTAGTTTATTTCAATTTCTA
The DNA here is from genome assembly GCA_029228465.1 of Salix viminalis. Taxonomy (NCBI): domain Eukaryota; kingdom Viridiplantae; phylum Streptophyta; class Magnoliopsida; order Malpighiales; family Salicaceae; genus Salix; species Salix viminalis. The sequence goes on from CM055432.1 coordinate 406,590, forward strand.
GTTTTTGTAAGCCTATAAATAGGCAAAGTTTAAATTGAATAAATCGAATGAATGAATGTCTCATTCCAATATTTATGATTTTATGGAATGAATGAATGTCTCATTCCAATATTTATGATTTTATGGAATGAATGAATGTGATTCATTCCAATATTTATGATTTTATTTTTTGTTCTTCAATTTCTATCAATTTCAGATTTTATAGATTTAAGATTTCCAACATTTTCAAAAGGATGATTGCCTCTCCATCCCTCGTCATTCGAGTTATGCCTGGATTGCCTTCAACTACGATCAGTATTATCCGTTTGGTTATATCTCTTACTCTGGAATTACATTAACTTTTATTAGCTGCCCAAGTCCAATACCGAGTCCTCCTTTTTATTTCATAAATACTTCTTCCTGCAAAAATGGCAGTATTTATTCTCCCAGCTTCCGCCATATGGAAGGTTATTCCTATGTGATGGTTAATGAAGTCTATGTGAGGGTTGATGAAATTGCTGAAGTACCGGACTTATGCCGTGTAGATTTGATTTATGAAGCACCTTCAAATATAGAATATATTATTTGGCATATGTCTTTTATAGAATTCAATGATTTTTTGGCCAATATGTCTTTGATAGAAGTCCATGATATTTTGGCATACGGCTTTGAGCTTTCATGGCGGGAGGCTGCTTGTGATTATGCCAAAGTGAACCATCTCTACCTTGAAAGCTACTGTACACGCAGTACGTAACTCTCCCTCTCCCTCTCTCAAATCACCTCATCTGAATGCATAAGAAGTAAATGTTTGGTTGGTATAAAATGTACCGTCCTTTTGGTATTTGATTAATTAACTGCATTTATACTTTGCTTTTTTATATTAAACTAGCTGAAAAAATATATGGTTAAATGTGTTTTTTAATTGAAAATATTTCAAGATATAAAATTATATATATAAAAACAAAAACCACTTAAATAAGAATTAATTAGGAAAAAAACCATTCTAAAAATCAAAAAGTACAACAATGCGAAGCATATCTTTAACCTCTTGCTATTTTGATGATTTGATCATATCTTTGCAATCAATCTGTATACATCGAAATTATTAAAATTACATAAGTTAATTCAATTTAAATAATTTCTTTATATATTAACAAAACAATTCTAGTTAATCAAAGGTTAATAATTGCATTATTAAAATTGAAATTATTAATGCAATTCTAGAACCATAATGCAATTCTAGTTCTGTACTAAAATTGAAATTTCATAAACCAAAGTCTATTGGATATGGAATTTACAGGTAGATGTGGGTTTAATAATTGTGTTACACATAACATAGCTTTAAGTTTTCTGCACGCATGTATGCGGATTAATAATCTCTTTAAATGATTTCATTCATTTGACTCTTTCTTTCTTTAATTTTTTTTTAAATGAACACAGGAAACAGTGCTCCCATCAGAGCTGCAATAGGTAAGCAGCTCCTTCGAATCGTTAATTGTTTTTACAGGTCCACCCACTGGATGGAACTGGGTAATTTGAAATAATTGTGATCAAACTTTTTATTTTCTTATTTGATACTTTTCTTTTGTTTGAAACGTAGTAGTAATAATAATAATAATAATAATAATAATAATAATAATAATAATAATAATAATAATAATAATAATAAATAATAATAATAATAATAATAATAATAATAATAATAATAACCATTGCAAATGTTAGAAACAACACTTGCAATGAAGAAACAACATCTCCTTCGGCTTGATGGTGTTTTATTCTATATAAATATCTCCATGAAGGCCACCTGGTCTCTTTAACAGTTGTTTGTTTTTCTTGCAGCTTTTCTGGCTAATCATATACTCGCTTACCTTGGTAAGAACACTTCTTCTAGTTACATAAAATGTTAAACATGAAATATAAATAAAGTGTAAGACATTAAAGGTGTGGATTGGAGAGATATAGATCCTTAATTAGAAACTTCAACATTCAAGAATACAACGTAATCTTTCTATCTATAACTTGAGAAATTACATGTAAGATGGTACTAGCTAGGTTGAGTATGAAGTGAGTATATATATCCACTCTACCCATTTCAATGAGCATGTCAAATGAGAAAGAAATTAGAGATGTTTACGCACTTCATACTCTAAATGCAAAAGAACAAAAAAATTTATGTTATTTGAATATCAAAAAAGACTTGCGTGCTCTTTCCTTCAGTTAATTTCACGAATCAGTAATCTTATAATAATATTCTGAACATTGACACAACGTTTTCTTTTCCTTGAAATGTAGCAATATGGCCGCTAAACAGGTATTTACCAGGTGAGGACTATTTTTTATCATGTCTTATTTATCATGGTTCAATTAAAGAATATATATATATGTCTTGAATTTGATACGTATACCTTAGCCTTTTTCCTATAATTTTTTTTTATATCATGGCTTGTTCTTTATTCATCACAATTTTAGATGCTGACAATACCCTTTTTTTGTTGTTGAATATAGATGGCACCTGGATATACTATAACAGCTTCGGTGAGTTTTTTATTTTTGTATGTATGTATGGATCCTACAATATTTCACATATGTACTTCACTCCTTTTCTGTTAATGTAGAAAAACCACGACTGGAATTCAACATTGATAAAGGTGAGGATTAGTTTATGCATGCATGTTGTAGTAGACTCACTTTCAATCTTCCACTTACGAGGTTAAAATCTCAATCTTAGTTTCTCTCTTCACATTAGAAATAATTAACAAGTAAAACAAGTTGATGAATTTCTTGAAACTTAAGGCTTATTGTAGAGGATGAGAGTGCCCAAGGCAACTGGCAAGAGCATTGTTGATCTTATGTAATATTGATTGTGTTTCTATTTGTTTTAATTCTCTTCATGTATTTATTTGGTAGGAAACGGAAATTATACTACCAAGACTATCAATTCAGATTTTCAAAGCATTCCCATAGTTTTGCTCATTACCGTACTTGTGCTACTTGTTTCCATCGGTAAGTTTTTCTAAACTTTATTGTTTGTATTATAGAGGCACATAAACACCGGCATAAACTAACAAAATCAATAAAATGATAAAAAAATGAAAACAATATTGGCAGAAAAACCAGATATTGTTTTTTTTTTGTTTTTCATTTTCCCTAAAATCAATGAAATCTCAGTTAAATTTTATTTGGTGTTAAGAATTTCAGATTTGAAGAAATTTTATGCTTTTGAACTAAGAATCATAATTTCATTTATAAAATAAAAAAATAAATAAATTACATGGAAATGTAATAACAAATAATATATTTCCATAATTGATTAATGTTCTTATAATATGTTTATGCAGTGATATATCATACATTATTATTCCTTTGCGGGCTTCCATTTTTCATAACCTTTTTGGTCTATAAATGGCGAAGAAGGCATTTATCAATGTATGATAACATTGAAGAATTCTTGCAAAGTGATGATCATAATCTCATACCTATAAGGTATTCTTACTCGGAGATTAAGAAGATAACCAATGGATTCAGTGACAGGTTAGGTCAAGGAGGTTATGGCTCGGTGTACAAAGGAAAGCTTCGTAGTGGTCGTTTTGCGGCAGTAAAACTTTTGCGTCAAGAACAAACTAACGGTCAAGATTTTATCAATGAAGTTGCCACCATTGGAAGAATTCACCATTGCAATGTGGTGCAACTCATAGGCTTTGCTGCTGAGGGATCAAAACGTGCCCTTGTATATGAGTTCATGCCGAATGGATCTCTTGAAAAGTATATTTTTTCCAGACAAGGTTACATCCCACTAAGCAACCACAAACTATATGAAATTTCTCTTGGGGTGGCCCGTGGTATTGAGTACCTGCATCAAGGTTGTGATATGCAGATTTTGCATTTTGACATCAAGCCTCACAACATTCTTCTCGATGAAAACTTCACTCCAAAACTTTCAGACTTTGGACTTGCAAAATTGTATCCAGCTAATAATAGCATTGTTCCCCTTACTATGGCTAGAGGAACATTGGGATACATGGCTCCTGAATTATTTTACAAAAGCATCGGAGGAGTCTCTTACAAAGCTGATGTCTATAGTTTTGGGATGTTGTTAATGGAAATGGTTGGGAGAAGAAAAAACTTGAATGCATTGGCAGATCATTCGAGCCAAATGTACTTCCCTTCATGGATCTATGACCAAGTTAGTGAAGGAAAGGATATACTAGAAGATGAAGCCACGGAGCAGGAAAAAATAACAACAAAAAAGATGACTATAGTGGCATTATGGTGCATACAATTGAAGCCTATTGATCGTCCCTCAATGCACAAAGTTGTACAGATGCTTGTAGCAGATATTGAATCTCTACAAATGCCTTCTAAGCCTTTTCTCGTTCCACAACAGACAACAAATGATGATCATAGAATCAATATGGTTTATCCACCAAGTTTAAGAGATCCATTGAATGATTGTAGTATCGATTCTTCGTATCAAATTGGTCGTTGATAAAGGCTCTCAATCTCAGTTTCTCAATCTACAAGTTGATGAATTTCTTGGCTTATAGGCAACTGTCAAGTGCATTGCTCTACATAATATTGATTGTGTTTCAATTTGTTTTCATGTATTTATTTGTCATGAAACATACTTCATACGAAGACTATCTATTAAGATTTTCCAATCATTCTCATAGTTTTGCTCATTACCCTACTTCTTTCAATCGGTAAGGATTATCCTTTGCTCATAAAGCAAGACTATCTCTTCAGATTTTTCAATTCAATTCTATTTACTTATTTTCTTGCAAACCGATCAAATTTATATTGTTTTAGCCTCAGGTTAAATATGTATTAATATCCTTATTTTCTCTTAATTATAAACAATGACTTATAATGCAAATGAATGAATATCTTTTAATCATATAAAAAATCCAGAGTGTTTTGATTTATTTATTATAAACTTTATTGTTTATATCATAAAGGCATATAAAAACTGGCATGAACTCATTTTTAAAAGATATTCCATTTCTATACTCTCGATATTTTCTTAAAGTCACCCATATATATTAAACTCATAAAATATCTACTCTTGATATATTTTTAATGTGGTCTCTTATATTTTATTCTATAAATTTTTTCTTTAAATATGGATAAGCATAAAAAAAACATAGAACTTTAATCTCAAAACCTATCAAGAATACAGGAAATATTTAAAAAAATAAAAAAAAACTTTATATCATATTAAAAACTGAAAATAAATAAATTGAAAAGCTTCTCGAAAAATAAATGGTATTTAAAATTTTATCAAGAATACAACAAAATAAGTGTTGGGGTGGATGGATTTGCAGTGGGAGGTTGATTTGTGATAAAATAAATTCTGATTTATTTCAATTGGGTCTTTCGATTGAAATTAATTATATATTTAGGTTTCACTTCGTTCTTTTTTCTTTTAATATCCGGATTGGGTTTAAATACCTTAATATATTCAGTACAGAAGTTTAGATTCTTGCAATTTTGTCCTTTGATTGAAATTGATAATATATTTAGTTTTTATTTCGGCCCTTATACTTTTAATTTTTTATTTTAATCCCTTTATTTTTTTTTATATTTCTGGAATAATCTCTATTTTTGTCCATGTATATATAAGTGTGCTCTTAGCTTTGGTTTTTAATTTTTATTATTTCTTTATTTGTTGAGGTGATATTTTTTTTGAAAATTGATAATATATTTTTAGTTTATGTCTATGACATTTGAAAATTGACATTTCTGTTTTTTTTTCTCTTTGTTTTTTCTTTTAGTTTTTTTATTCATTTTTTTTTATTTTCAAGTCAAATGAATATTTTTCACATGATAATTTTTATTTTTATTTAATCATCTTTTTTATCTTTTGTTAAAGTTTTTAGGATATTTTTAGTCTTTGATTTAATTTTGTTAAAGTATTTAGGAATTTTTGAGTCTTTCATTATTAACACAATAATAATAATAATAATAATAATAATAATAATAATAATAATAATAATAATAATAATAATAATAATAATAATAATAATAATAGTTTTATTTTTAGTTTTTTTTCTTGCTTACACTTTTGTTAATATTTTTGAGTTTTTTTTATTTCGGTGTAATTTGTTAATTTTTATTGTTTTGACAATAATAATAATGATAATAGATGTTGAGACTTCGATGTTGCTATTGTTATAATATAATGTGTTAATTTGTTTTATTATATTAAACTTTGCATATATAGATATTATATTTTATTTTTGACCTATCAAATCCATTTAATTTCTTTAATCCCAATAATTATAAAAATTGTTTGCTCAGCCTGTAACGTAGTGCGAGTAAGTTTTTTAATTTTCAAGTCAATTATTTTTTTTTTCAGTTAATAATTTTTATTTTTTTATCACTTATATTATTTTTTTTGTTTTCTCTTTTGAAAGTTTTTAGGATTTTTTTAGTCCTTGATTTAATTTTGTTTTCATTGTTAATGCAATAATAATAATAATAATAATAATAATAATAATAATAATAATAATAATTTTTGACTTTTTTTTGTGCTTACTCTTTTGTTAATGTTGTTGAGTTTTCTTTTTCATGGGGTAACTGAATAATTTTTTTTTATTTTCTCTCTTGTTGAGGTAGTATTTTATTAAAAATATTAATTCTTAAATTTTAGTTTGTGTTTATGATCATTTGAAAATTGATATTTCTTCTTTTTCCCTCTTTGTTATTTCTTTTAGTTTTTTACTAGTTTTTTTTTTATTTCAGGTCAAATGATTTTTTTCAGCTGATAATTTTTATTTTTGTTTTATTATTTATTTATTTTTTGTTTGCTTTTTTTGTTAAAGTTTTTAGGCTTTTTAGTCTTTGATTTAATTTTGTTTTTTTTCATTATTAACATAATAATAATAATAATAATAATAATAATAATAATAATAATAATAATAATAATTTTAGTTTTTTTTTGTTGCTCCACATAAAAACAATATATCATTGTTGGCCATTTTTTTTTAATTACGAATTGATTAAATTTCTTGATGTCGTTGAAAAATAGCAGGATTATTGTCTTTTGGCCTACATGGTACATCGTACTATCTCTACTATCAAACAAGCCTCTGCCAAAGTGTTATCCTCATTGAACCCAGCACGTAGCCACTTCTCTGTCCACAAAATTGCAGATTGAAACGATGTCAATAGTTCTTTTTATTTTTATTTTCAAACACAGAGCATATCTTAGCGTTGAAAATTTCTCAGATTTCGAGTGACCATGTATGTGAGAGATTTGGATGCATTCGGAATTTTCATGTCTACGAAAAGCAACAATCTATTCTATAGACAAGTGGAATCTTACTAGGCTACCCACAATTTTGAAAATGATAACAATCCTCTTAGGATAGTTCACATCCTGAAGATTATAACATTTTTTTATAACGTCTACCATGAAGTGTTAAAGCTGCCAGTTTCTTCAACCCCTGTGTTGATCGAGGGATTACCATTCCTCCTTGAGCTTCAAGACTTGCCATCATTTGTTGCCGTGCCAGATTCATATCCTGCTAATGTTAAGATGACCATGAGCCAGTTTGCAAACTTGGACAAGGCTGATAGGGTCCTTATCAACACTTTCTACAAGCTGGAAAATGAGGTACGTAGCCAAATTGCCATCATTTCTAGAAATTAATTAAGTAGAAATATCCGGACAAAGTGTGTTTAAACCTTGTCCACATCGGCCTTCACGACTTTATTAAAAACATTAAAAGTTATTGTACATATATTTCCGGATCAAGTGCGTATTTAGCTTGGCTGAGAAAGAGGCCCTTGTCTTTTTGAACAACCTCAATCCCTAAGAAATAGTGTAAATCACCGAGATCCTTCATAGAGAATTCATTGGCCAACCGATCAATTAGAGAATGCAGCAAAGAAGTATTGTTTCCTGTGATAACCATATCGTCATCATATAGAAGAAGATAAACAACACCATGAGAATTGTGATAGACAAAGAGAGAGGAATCAGCACGGCTGGCAATAAATCCAAGACGAAGTAAAAATTGGCTAAAACGCTGAAACCATGCTCGAGGAGCCTGTTTAAGACCATAAAGAGCACGTTGTAAGCGACAGACATGTGTTGGGAACTATGGATCAATATAGCCAGGGGGCTGTTCCATATAGACTTCCTCGGAGAGAGACCCGTGAAGAAAAGCATTTTTCACGTCAAGTTGATGTAGGGGCCAACGATTCATAGCAGCAAGTGACAAAATGATGCGAACAGAAGCAGGTCGAACAACAGGACTAAAGGTTTCTTCAAAATCAATCCCAGGTTTTTGAGAAAAACCTTGTGCCACTAGACGAGCTTTGTGACGCTCAATTGATCCATCAGCATTAAGTTTGGTCTTAAAGATCCATCTACAACCAACAACATTATGATCAGCTGGACGAGGAACTAATCTCCATGTGTTATTGTGCTGAAGTGCAGCAATTTCAGCATCCATTGCCGGAAGCCATGCTTTGGATTTTTTCACGGTGACTTTAAAAACCCCGAGGCTCTTTGACTGCAAGATGTACCTGAAACCATAACGGAGCAGTGAATGCACACAATGAATGAATAATACGAGGCTTGACAATACCATCCCGAGCATGGGTAACCATGGGGTGAGTGGAGGTGGACGGTTGGATAGTAGTAGAAGGAACAGAGGGAGGGACTTCCAAGGCTATTTCATGTGAAGAAGGCTGAGAGTGTGTGAGGGGAGGCATGATAATGGGAGTTGAGTCAGCACAAGGAGCACAGTGAGTAGGGGTCTGATTGCAAACTAGAGTCCCACCTACAGGAGAGGAATTTTCACAACGAGGAGAATTGTCACAAGTTTCAGTAAAAGTAACATAGTCAGTACCAACCGAGGAAGGAATAATAGAGGTAGCATAAGGAAATTGATCTTCAAAAAATTGTACATGGCGAGACACATAAACTCTATTGTTTTTCTTATCTAAACAACGAAAACCCTTATGAAGTGAGCTATAGCCAATAAATACACAAGGAATAGAACGAGGTGATAATTTATGAGGCATATAATCACATAAAAAAAGAAAACAAAGACAACCAAAAGTACGAAGTGAAGAGTAGGAAGGGATTTTACCATATAGAATTTCATGAGGAGTTTTGCCATCAAGAACTGGTGACGAGAGTCGGTTGATGAGATAGCATGCTGTGGAAAATGATTCAACCCATAGATGAAGGGGAACATGTGAATGAAACATCATAGTGAGACCAGTTTTTGTGATGTGACGATGTTTTCTCTCCGCAATACCATTTTGATTAGGGGTATAAGGACAAGCTATGCATTGAACAATGCCATGTTCACGAAGAAAGGAAGTAAAACGATGATTGGTGAATTCGGTTCCTCCATCACATTGAAAGGATTTGATTTGACAATCAAATTGATTAATGACAAATTGGTGAAATTGGACAAAGATATCAAAGAAATCAGATTTAAGCTTTAAAGGAAAGAACCAATTAAAGCGTGAGAAATCATCTATCAAAACACAATAATATCTATAACCGGATGGGGAAGGAATTGGTGAGGGTCCCCATAAATCACAGTGAATCCGTTCAAATAAAAAGGAGCAACGTTGATTCAAATTTGGAAAAGGCAATCGATGACTTTTTCCTAATTGACAACCAAAACACGGTTTTGAATCAAAAGTGTTCTTATCAGAAAATGTGATTACACCATGCTTATTCAAAGAGGAAATAATGCGAGAAGAAGGATGTCCTAATCGTGCATGCCAAATGACATAAGATGCACGAGAATTACATAAAGAAAGACTGGTAAAAAGACTTGCATGGCCACGATCAAGAATATAGAGTCCGTTTTCACAGCGCCCGACTCCCATCACTGCTCTTGTTGCCAAATCCTGTATGATAAAACCCGAAGAAGAGAAAATCACTAAACAATTATTCTCACGAGTTAACTTACTGATGGATAAGAGATTTTTAGTGATATGAGGAACAATTAAAACATCAGACATTTTTAAAATACGAGAAGCAACAAGAGAGGATATAGAACCAATACGAGAAATAGACAAGGATTGACCGTTACCCACAACAACCCTTTGATTACCAGTATAAGGGACAGATTTATCAAGTGCAGTAACATCATTGGTCATGTGAGAAGTAGCCCCCGTGTCTGTGTACCACTCGTTATCTTGATTATCATCAAGAGTGGTAGTAACAAAAGCTTCAATTAAGCCGTCAGCTTTAGCTTTCTTCAACAGTTTACCAAGTTTATGGCATTTCTTGGTAGTATGACGATCTTTGCCACACCATTGACAGGTGGCTGCAAAAGGCTTAGCAGATTGGCCTAATGCTGGGAAAGGAGAAGCTGATTTGAAACGATTAGAGGAGGAACGTTGAGCAACCATAGCTGTCTGAGAAGAAGAGTCCCCCAAAAGTGACCGAGAAAAAAGCTCATGATTGAGAGCTCTCGGGACCAGATTGGCAAAAGAGGGCAGTGGCAGCTGAGACAACATAGAGGTCGAAAAGATTTTAAAATCATGACCAAGGCCACGCAGAAACCAATGCACTTTATCTGTATCATCAACTGGTTTCCCAATAGCACTAAGCTGATCACATAATGATCGAAAGGAGCGTGCATATTCAGCAACACCACGAGAGCCACGCTGCATCAGTTGAAGTTCATCTTTCAATTGAAGTTCTTTGGTTTTTGAACTGTGAGAAAATGAAATTTCAAGAGTGCAATTAATAACTTCAGCCATACATTCTTAGTAAGTGAGGCATACAAAAGGCTAAGTAAAATACGATCCTGTGTGTGCCATTTTTTGTAGGCAGGGTTAGGAGCAAGAGCATCTTCAGCTTGGATTTGGGCAGCAGGTGCAGACAAAGACCCATCCAAATATCCCATAAGATCCTGACTTTCAAGAAGAGGAACAAATTGGCGACGCCATAAAAGATAATTTGTGGGGTTGAGTTTGATGGTTACCATATGTACCAATGTGTTGAGCGGAAGCAGAGAAGAGCTGTTTTCAGCCATGAAAAAAAATTAACCTAACAGCTCTGATACCATGTAAAGTAAATGCCTCAAGCTCAAATGCTTTGAGGAGATCTTTATTTATAGACTCAAGAGAAGATACATAGCAGCTGTACAGATATGTAACGGAAAGTCTATAATACAAATATAGCAACAAATATGTAATGAAAGCTAATTGCTACAATTATGGAGAATCACTAATATCTTGGTCATGATCAGAGGAATCTGAGTTTCCTCTAATAGGATGGAAGGAATATCTGTCGTGGATCGACAATAAATTGTTATTTCTAGTAGAAAGCACCACATATGGCCTTACATGTCCCTTTTCTTTTCTTTTATGTCCACTTGATTATAATATTATAGTAGTCATTTATCCAATCTAGGTAAACTTTGTCAGAAATGATGCCCTCCATATAAAATTTATTTTAGAATACAAGTTCACGACATATTTAAAAAGAAAGATTTATTTATCCAAAACCAAAATCAAATGCTAGAAACCATTGAATCTTTAAATCATATTAGAGCCTCTAAAAAGCATTCTATCTGTGAAATATATTATTTTATTTGAGCATAAATTTAGAATTCCCTAACAATTCTAATAAGTGAGCTCACTCAATAATAAAATTACTTGATTGATATCATGTTTCAAAAATAAATAATTTTTTATAGAATTTTTAAAAATAAAAAAAAAATCATTTTAGTATATTTCTAAAAAACACTTTAAAAAATAATCTCAATCACATATTTATATAAATTTGCTAAAAAAAGAAAAGAAAAACTCAAAAGTCCAAATAAATAATAAGAGTGTCGGGCACCATTTGTGTCTCTCGTTTTAGGCAAACTTCATGGGAATATTATTGTCAACATAGGAGCTTTAATGCAATCTTCATGGAAAATTCAAAAACAAAGACTCCCTATTGTCTTCTACTTACTTGGTACAGTGCTCTGAGCATGCACTAGCCTTCTATGCTCTCTGTTTCTTTCCTCCATGTCCGCTTATTCCTGTGCCACATAGTACCCCTTTTAGCTTCTTCTAGTTTCCTTTCTGTCTCGATCAGCAGCACGCCATACTATGAAAAAACCCATTATTTCTTTGAGCAAATCGCATTTCTTTTATGCCCACAACATTATCAAGAATGCATCATTCAGTTCCTCTCTGTTTTTTTCGAAAAACAAAATATTAGTTTGCTGAAGATTAACCTTTGAAGAAAAAGTATTTAAGATCGTGAAAGTGTATATGTAAGTATTATACAGTAAAACTTTGCAGAAGATCAGCAAGTCTTCCAGCTTTTAAAGGTATGGTACATTCTTTTCTGCCGATGGGCCGAAGACTTCCCAAAGTTTATGGCTATTTTAATTTTAATTGAATTCCAAACAATCATAAATGATCTTGATGCAAATCATATCACATAAAAGGCAAAAAAGCTCTTGGTCCACCCCTGATTCCTAAGCCATTGGCCCAGCCTTACAAGCCCATTAAAAATTCCATCCATGTGCTATAAGTAAGATTTAGTATACAGTTCATGTGCTATCAAGTGTTGGAGATTAGTCTGTGATTGACATGCAACTAATCATATTCTATGTGTTTATCTGGACAGGCAGTGGATACAATATCAAAAGTCTGTCCAACATTAACGATTGGATCAACAGTTCCATCAGTATACTTGGACCAAAGTGGGGTTGGAGGATGGAATTTTGTTGTTAGATTATGGCTATATCTTTTGATATAGATTTTAATTAAATATATAATTATAAATTAGAATCCAAAATCTTTTAAGCACTTTACCCCAAATTTGAAGTCATATGGTAAACAAGATTGATGGTTGATTTTGAAAGCTAAAAAGTTAAGAAAATAATTATTCTAGTAATAATCATAATTGATTCCCACAGTATTAACCTTTGATTAACTACCATAAATCAAATAATAAATTTGAATAAAGTGGCTTTTGGAAGAGACTGGTAATATTTATAGATAATACTCAACAAAATCTAATTTATTTTTTTTATGTAGGATAATGTTCTTAAAAAGAATTTGGATTTCACCAAAAAAAATATCAACTAAGTGTTTGTTTAGATCAATTTCTTATTCATATGTAATTTATTTAAATAATATTAATGTTCAATGTTAAAAAAACATTTATTAAAAAAATAAATTTTAACCCTCTAAAGCGAATATATCCCACTTTTATTTTCAAATATACCGATTAACTATATTCTTTTTTATTGAAGTACTAACATCACCACATACATAGATTTCTGCCAAATACTAACATCTAGATTCAATCTCGAAACCTAGCCTCTTACATATATGGCGTCTGGCTCTCGAGTTCGCTTATCGAATCATCTCCATCACCCAGTTCATCTTATGCAGCAACATTGATAATTCTCATATGAAAATATTCTTCTTTGTAAGAGCTAGATTTCCAATGAACGCAATTATCTTTCACATAAATATCATTGAATATGTTGGAATTCCAAGGTGCAAGCGTGGAAGATATTAATAATGTAATTATCGTATTAAATTGTTATAAACTAGCATACTATACTCATTTCTCTAGATATTACTGTCTTCTACTTATTGCCGGGGCCGTGAAGTTTGCGTGATGCGACCTTTGACAATGTAGTGTCCGACTTTCTACCCCCATGTATTCTCTTATTGGCCTGCTGGTCTTCTATTGACTTAGAAATCTCGAAAACGAAGACTTCCTACCGTTTGTTCTACTCAAACAGTTAATTCTTTATTTTTGTCTTATCGTGATTACACTGTACATATATTTTTAAAAAATCAAAATTACCCCAGTTCAGCTACTGTTCAATGCGTGTTGGGAGGGGTAAACTAATATTTTTAATGTGCAAAAATACACGAAAAATATAAAAATACCCCAAATAATCTGGTAATGCTAACTAGTTACGTGGAAAAATCAAAAATACCTCTGATACAAAGGCAAGGGCTGAGGCGCACTGAGAGGTGAAATCATTAATATACTTTTATAATCCAGAATGTTTTGTGAGTATGTACAATGTTTAACCGATCTCTTTTAGCTTTTCTTCTAATATCACGGGCTGTAGAAAAGAGAATGAAAAATCTATGATTATTAACGTCTTGTTTGACATTGTATTTTTAAAGTATTTTTGAAAAAATTTGAAAAAAAATTATTTTTATTTTATACTTTAAATTAAATTTTTATGTTTTTAGATCATTTTGATGTGCTGATGTTAAAATAATTTTTTTTTAAAAAAAATATTTTAATACTTTTCTAAATAAAAAATATTTTTAAAAATAGCCTGAACCACACTCTTAACACATGCCTAAGTCCCCTTCATGCTAAAATATTAAAGCATCCGCATCCTTCTCTAAATTTTCTTTCAAATACCTATCCAGTTCAGATTTATTTGCTTTTCATTGTTTCTAAAAATATTAAACTAGTGAGCAGTCATGTTTGATTTATCATACCAAAAACATTAATTAAACACATTTAAAAAAAAGATTTCAATGCTACCCATACAAAACTATAACGTATATTAATTAATCAATTAAACACTTTTAAATTTATAATTAAAAAAACACAAACCACAATTACCCTCACTCCTTGTTCTTTACCACTTGTTAGTAAGGCCACACTTACTTGCTGAGGCGTTGTGTTAATAAATTGATGAAATTGTTAATAAATATTTGAAAAACTCGTTCATGGAGAGCCTGTGATTTCTATACTATTCCTATTCCTTGGAGTTTTAATTAGGCAGACAACTCGTTTCTCTAGATATTAATTACGCTTCTATGGTCCCAGATACCACACTTTTTTGCCAGTCTACAGGTCCACATGCTCTTGCTTTCCTTTTTTTTTATTATATAGTTCAGAAAATAATATCGAAAACTAATTAACATCTATTCTCCTTTACTTTTTATTCGTTTACTATGATTTCCATGTTGGAATTATGAGAGAAGACAAATGAAACTTGCGATTAAGGTTCTGTTTTGCCATGCAGAATATTTATAGGAATTGTTTTTGAAAAAGTTATAAAAAATTTTTTTTTTTTATTTTTTATTTTAAATTAAAAAATTAGTGTTTATAGATAATTTTCATATGCTAATATCAAAACTATTTTTTTAAAAAAAATATATTATTTTTTATTTTTAATAAATGAATTATTAATGTTATATAAGAAGCATGTGGCTGAAAATAATTTTCTTCTACTTGTTGCCGGGCCGCGAGGTTTGCGTGATGCGACCTTTTCTCTTATTGGCCTGCTAGTCATCTATTGACTTGGAAAAATCAAAAACGAAGACTTCCTACCGTGTGTTCTATTGACTTGGTACAGTGGTCCGAGCATCTTTTGTGTTTTAATTAATTAATTAAACACTTTTAAATTTATAATTAAAAAAACACAAACCACAATATACCATATTAAAACAAAATCTTACAGCTTCAATGGACCATCTAAGCTACCTTCCTCACTCCTTGTTCTTTACCACTTGTCAGTAAGGCCACACTTGCTAGCTGAGGCGTAGTGTTAATAAATTGATGAAAATGGAAGCACAACAAGATAACATTAGAAGATGAATGAGCTATACTTAAAACATAAAAACAACTCTAAAATTTCATTTCCTTTCTCAAATAAAAATATTATCAAGTTTGTGTTTTTTTAATAATGTTTTTATATGCATTTTTTCTAGTCTACACTGTGCTTGGGAACTTTTGCGGGGAGAGAAAAGGAGGAGAATTGTGGAAAATGAAGGGACGTGAGGGAAGAAAATAGTACTTGGAATTGTGGTCTGATCATTTTGATATAATAATATCAAAAATAATTTTAAAAAATAAAACTTTATTATTATATTTTTTTAATGAAAAACACTTTAAAAAACAAACTCAAACATTCTCAAACATGCCACAAGTTCCCTTCATGCTAAAATATTAAAGCATCCCCATCCTTCTCTAAATGTTCTTTCAAATACCTATCCAATTCAAATTTATTTGTTTTTCAATGTTTTTAAAAATATTAAACTAGTGAGCAATCATGTTTGATTTATCATAACAAAAAATCAATTAAACACTTTTAAAATTATAAGTTTAAATTTGAATATAGTGGCTTTAAATCCATATTTTAAGCTGCAAATATTATTTAAATTTGCAACAAAAGCTTTTGGAAGAGACTGTTAATATTTATGGGTTAAACTGAACAAATAACAAGATGAAAGAAATAGTTTTTCATGGACTAGACCCGAGTTTAGATTTTAATTAGAAAAAATCTTTTATAACCTAAAATATTATTTTACAATAAACCTAAGCCTAATTCCAAACATTATTTTGTATAAAAGCCACTAGCATTCATTTGTGGTTTAAGCCTTTGCCTAGGATCTCCTGGGTGTTTTTTGAATCCAATTTTAATTCTTCAACCACACAAATCATAAACACTATAATTTTTTTAATGTAGGATAATGTTTTTAAAAAAAAATTGGATTTCACGAAAAACAAATATCAACTAAGTGTTTGTTTGTTTAGATCAATTTCTTATTCAAGTAATTTCCATCGAGTGCGGTGACAATATATTCAATAATTCGTAGACTTTGTGCCCATCGATTTAATGCTAGTGAGCCATAAAACTGGCTTCTATGGTGGGAAACTCTCCACGTCATTTCCTAAGCTTCAGCAAGAATTCGTATTGAATGAGGATGGACCCAGTAGCCAGATGGTTTTTATAAAAAAGAGTATTGCTCTCCATGAGGATGGACCCAGTAGCCAGATGTCTTCTTCTTATTGCCGGGGCCGTGAAGTTTGCGTGATGCGACCTTTGAACAATGTAGTGTCCGACTTTCTACCCCCATGTATTCTTTTATTGGCCTGCTGGTCTTGTATTGACTTGGAAAACTCCGAAACGAAGACTTCCTACCGTGTGTTCTACTCAAACAGCTACTTCTTTACTTTTATCTTATCGTGATTATACTGTACATATATTTTTTAAAAATCAAAATTATCCCAGTTCAGCTACTGTTCAATGCGTGTGGGGAGAGGTAAACTAATATTTTTAATGTGCAAAAATACACAGAAAATATAAAAATACCCCAAACAATCCGGTAATACTAACCAGCTATGTGGAAAAATAAAAAATACCCTTGATACAAAGGCAAGGGCTGAGACGCACTGAGAGATGAAATCGTTAATATATTGTTGTAATCCAGAATGTTTTGTGAGTGTGTGTGCAATGTTTAACCAATCTCTTTTAGCTTTTCTTTTAATATCACGGGCTGTAGAAAAGAGAATGAAAAATCTATGATTATTAAGGTCTTGTTTGACATTCTATTTTAAAAGTATTTATGAAAGAATTTGAAAAAAAATATTTTTATTTTATATTTGAAATTAATTTTTTTAATGTTTTTAGATCATTTTGATGTGCTGATGTCAAAATTATTTTTTTAAAAAAATATTCTAATACTTTTTTGAATGAAAAGTATTTTTAAAAACAACCTCTGTCACACTCCTAAACATGTCCAAGTCCCCTTCATGCTAAAATATTAAAGCATCCGCATCCTTCTCTAAATCATCTTTGAAATACCTATCCAATTCAAATTTATTTGCTTTGAATTAATTTGTATGTTGTTGTGATTTGAGTTTAATGTTTTTTATTTTTTTGGTATTTAATCCGTTTCGAGTCAAGATTTTAGTTTTTTGTGTTTCAATCCAGTCTGATTCATTTTTTGTGGTTAGATTTGTTTTCGGGGTTATCCATACTAAAAGAAAAACATTTATTTTAATATATTTATAAACAAAAATTAATTTTAAAAACAATGTAAATCACAGTCTGAAACAATCAGTAAAGCTATCAACTGAATCAAACACGTATAAATTTGTTAAAGAAAGAAAAAAGAAAAACTCAAAAGTCCAAATAAATAATGAGAGTGTCGGGCACCAATTGTTTTAGGCATACGTCTCTTCTATGCTCTCCGTTTCTTTCCTCCCTGTCCAGTTATTCTTGTGCCACACTGTACCCCTTCTAGCTTCTTCTATAACACTTGTTTTAGGCATACCTCTTGTGTTAAATACAAGTTCCGAAGTGATTGTGGAATTAAATTAAATTAAATCTGATACAAGTAATGAGACTTTCTCTATGATTGATGTGATTTTGTCAGTGACACCAGGGGCTTCAGTGTAGCTCAAATATGAGCTCTGAGAAGCAGTGCGACATCGTGGCCTTGTAACTCTCAAAATACTTGTGAATGTTCGCTGTCATTTCTCCTTCTCTGGATTATGAAGATTAGGAAATAAATGCAGCAACATGAAGATCAGAAAGAAGTAATTGCAGAAGAATATATGCAGAAGAAAATATGCAGTAACAGAAGGATGTGGGCAATACGTGAATGCAGCAACAGAATCCTTCAGTTAAATCCCTAATTAACATTTCAGATCCCAAATTGAGGAAGATATGATCCTGTGATTTGATATTATACATTGAACAATAATTATGTTAGAATTTCTTTATTAAATGTAATACTATATATTTAGCAATATATACAGAGAACCATGAATACAAAAACAGAGAACAATAGTTATTTTTGAAACACAGTACTCTTTTTTCCCAAGGCATTTTTCTAGCTCAGGCTGATGAGATCCACGAGGGCCTTCCCTCGTTTCTCTAGATATTACTGTCTTCTACTTATTGCCGGGGCCGTGAAGTTTGCGTGATGCGACCTTTCACAATGTAGTGTCCGACTTTTCTACCCCCATGTATTCTCTTATTGGCCTGCTGGTCTTCTATTGACTTGGAAATCTCGGAAACGAAGACTTCCTACCGTGTGCTCTACTCAAACAGCTACTTCTTTACATTTGTCTTGGCTATAAACATATTAACACATTTTCAACGCTTGGTGTCCCGTGATTTTATCTTATTGGAGAGCAGTACAGTGATTACACTGTACACATATCCTTAGAGAATCAAAATTATCCCGGTTCAACGCGTGCAGGTAATGGGGTAAATCAATATTTTTAATTTGCAAAAATATATGGAAAGTATAAAAATACCCTAAACAATGTAATGTTAACCAGTCACGTCGAAAAATCAAAAATACCTCTATACAAAAGTAAGGGTGGAGGCGCACTAAGAGACGAAATCGTTAATATATTGTTGTAATCCAGAATGTTTTTTTGAGTGTGTAGAAAATGAATTTATTTTTATTTTATTTTTTATTTTAAAGTAAAAAATTGATGTTTTTAAATCGTTTTGATGTGCTGATGTTAAAAATAATTTTAAAAAATAAAAAAACATTATTATGATACTTTTCTAAATGAA
The DNA here is from genome assembly GCA_029228465.1 of Salix viminalis. Lineage (NCBI taxonomy): Eukaryota > Viridiplantae > Streptophyta > Magnoliopsida > Malpighiales > Salicaceae > Salix > Salix viminalis. The sequence continues at coordinate 425,867 of CM055432.1, forward strand.
AAGCATTTTGAAAGATAAGTATATGAAATGGATTATAAATTATGAAGTATAATAAAAAAAATATTATGATAATTTTAATTATAAATTAGAATCCGAAATCTTTTAAGCACTTTACCCCAAATTTGAAGTCATGTGGTAAACAAGATTGATGATGGATTTTGAACGCTAAAAAATTAATTATTCTAGTAATAATCATAATTGATTCCCGCAATATTAACCTTTGATTAATTACCATAAATCAAATAATAGATTGGAATATAATGGCCTCAAATCAAGTGTTGGAGATTAGTCTGTGATTGACATGCAACGAATCATATTATGTGTGTTTATCTGGACACGCAGTGGATACAATATCAAAAGTTTGTCCAACATTGATGATTGGAGCAACAGTTCTATAGGTATACTTGGACGAAAGTGGGGTTAGAGGATGGAATTTTGTTGTTGGATTATAGCTATATCTTTTGATAAAGATATTAATTAAATATATAATTATAAATTAGAATCCGAAATCTTTTAAGCACTTTACCCCTAATTTGAAGTCATATGGTAGACAAGATTTATGATTGATTTTGAAAGCTAAGAAGTTAAAAAAAAAAAAATTATTCTAGTAATAATCATAATTGATTCCCGCAATATTAACCTTTCATTAACTACCATATATCAAATAATAAATTTGTATACAGTGGCCTTAAATCTACATTTTAAGCTGAAAAGATTATTTAAATTTGCAACAAATGCTTTTGGAAGAGACTGATAATATTTATAGATAATATTCAACAAAACTTATTCGACATGCAACTAGAGACAAATGGGGTAGACACGTCACCATTTGTTTTTGCATTTTGATACAAATAATTCTGATTGGATTTCTGATATTTAATTATTTTTAAAAAAAATGCTTACATATTTATTTTGTGAAATTTCCTCATCAGATTTGCGACAAAACCCAGTGATTTGCTATAACCAGGACGTATTATTACTTATCAACCATCCATGAAGATTCATAGTGGCAGTTGATAAAATCATAACGGCACTTGTGAAGCGGGGATTGGTAGAGAGCTTTTGGAAAATGCAAAGGGCGCCAAATGTTGCTATCCCCGAGACGGGACAAATTAATTCCGGTGTTTATCGATACATTTCAAAATTGTTTTTTTTTTTAAAAAATTATTTATTTATTTTAAATTATTTTATTTATTATTTCAAATATCAAAAAAAAAATTAAAAATTAAAAAAATATTATTTTCATATATTTTTAAATAAAAAACATTTATTCTCAACCCATTCATTTACGGCAAAACTTGGAATTTCAGGACATGGGCCTGAAGTTATAAGCGTGTGGGTACCTTTCTCTACTATTCCTATTCCTTGGAGTTTTAATTAGGCAGATAACTCGTTTCTCTAGATATTAATTACGCTTCAATGGTCCCACATACCACACGGTTTTGCCAGTCAACAGGTCCACATGCTTTTGCTTTCCTTTTTCTTTTTCTTTTTTATTATATAGTTCAGAAAATAATATCGAAAACTAACTAACATCTATTCTCCTTTACTTTTCTCTGATTGGCCTGCTGGTCATCTATTCCCTTGGAAAATTTGAAAACGAATACAGTAATGTTGTAAAAAACTTGCACTTTACAGTAATGTTACACATATTTATTATTTTGACTAAATTTATATTATAGCAAAAAAAAATACAATTAATATTTTTTGCGTTAAAAAAATATGCATTAAAAAAAAATAGTGTCGCCCGTGACGAGGCGCGCGGGCATTGGCTAGTTATTTCTAATTTAGATTTGTTATAACATATTAAATATTATTTAAAAATTTATTTTAATTATTAAATTTATGTTAGTTAATTACTAATTTCGATTCGTACATGATTTTTCAACCTAAAAAAATTCATTAGAACTTGTCATGATAGGACCAACTAATTTTGTTCAAAACAAAATAGGAACAACTAAGTTGTCACTTGGTTTTGTGTATTTTCTATCATTAAGTGATTTTCCTGTATTGGAAAGTTTTATTTTAAAATATTTTATTTTTTATGTATATTTTTCTTCAATTTATATTATATATCTTTGTTATTTATTTAGATCACTTATTGATTATTTATAATATTGTTGAGTTTATTTATTATATTTTAATTTAATTTAATTTATAGGCTGAATTTCTTAATATAATTAGTTAAAAAAAATTAATTTTTGTGTGGTGTAGAAAAATGATTTTAACAACTTCAGTTGCGTGTCTAACATATATTCAATGAGAATGGGCCACTAGCTTCCCCTTTCTATGGTGGGAAACTCTTCACGTGATTTCCGAATGCTTCAGCAATAATTCGTACGTAGAGATGACCATAGTTGCATGAGGATGGAGATGGACCCAGTAGTCAGATGGTATTTTTATAAAAAGAGTATTGCTCTCAAGAACAACCCATTATTTCATTTCCCTCGAAGTTATCTCTCAATGTTGAGTGGAATGTTAGAGCAGCTTCTTTGTGCATACCCAGCCCTTGTTTTTCTATTCATCCTAGCCGGCCACCATAGTTGCAGTGCTACAACTAGCTGTGTTCCCTCTTCTTGTGGTGATATCACTAATATTAGCCCCCCTTTTCGATTACAAACCGATCCCAAAAGCTGTGGCCGCAAAGAATATGAGCTTCGTTGTGAAAACAACCGCACAACTTTATACTTGCAGAGGGTAAAATATTATGTTCAGGCAATCTATTATTACCCTGAATTCACAATTCGACTTGTGGAGGCTGATTTTCAAAAGGATGGTTGCCTCTCCATCCCTCGTCACTTCGACTACAGTAACATTTATTATCCGTTTAATTATATATATACCGCTTTAACATTAACTATTATTAGCTGCCCATATCCAAAACCGAGACCTCCTTTTCATTTCGTCAATACTTCTTCCTGCAAAAATGGCAGTATTTATTCTCCCAGCTCCCGCCATATGGAAGGTTATTCCTATGTGATGGTTGGTGACCATTTAAAAATTGCTGAAGTGCCGGACTCATGCCGTATAGATTTGATTTATGATTCCTCTTATTTTCAACCAGTCAATATTACCAATATGTCTTTGATAGAAGTACAAGATATTTTGGCATATGGCTTTGAGCTTTCATGGGAGGAGGCTGCTTGTGATTATGTCAAAGAGAACTTTGATAACGCCACCATACGCAACTACTACTGTGGACGCAGTACGTTACTCTCTCTCTCCTCCTCAAATCACCTTATCTAAATGCATAAGTAAATGTTAGTATGTTTGGTTGGTATCAAGATTATATTTTTTTTTATTTTCTCATATCAACACAATATAAAAAAAACCACTTAAATAAGCATTAATTAGGAAAAAAGCCATTTTAAAAATAGAAAACTACTACAACGCTAAGCATATCTTTAACCTCTTGCTATTTCGATCATATCTTTGTAATCAATCTGTATACATCTAAATATTTAAATTACACAATTTAAATCAATTTAAATAATTTATATATATATATAAAAAAACAATTCTAGTTAGGACAGAGTCTATTGGATATGGTTTACAGGTAGAGCTAGGTTTAATAATTATGTTACACGTAACATAGCTTTAAGTTTTCTGCACGCGTGTATGCCGATTAACAATCTCTTTAAAGGATTTCATTCATTTGACTCTTTCTTTCTTCGTTTTTCTTCTTCTGTTTCCAAATGAACACAGGAATCGGTGCTCCCATCAGAGCTGCAATAGGTAAGCAGCTCCTTCGAATCGTTAATTGTTTTTCCAGGTGTACCCACTGGATGTAACTGGGTAATTTTAAATAGTTGTGATCAAACTGCTTTCAAAGCAATAACTCTGTAAACTTTTTATTTTCTTATTCGATCCTTTTCTTTTGTTTGAAATGTAGAAATAATGATAAGAATTAATGACCATTTCAAATGTTTCCTTTCTCCATGCACGACTTGATTCTATATAAATATATCTTCCATCTCATTACAGTTCCTCAACTATTTTACTCTACTGGTATCATGGAGAATTATTCTATAAGCCTTGGTAAATAGTACCATGAAGGTCACCTGGTCTCTTTAACAGTTGTTGGTTTTTCTTGTAGATTTTCTAGCTAATCGTATACTCGCTTACATTGGTAAGAACACTTATTCTAGTTACAATTATATATATAAAAAATATAAGCTTAAACTTATGTGAGATAGTTCTTTGACAACTATATTAGAAACTTGAATGTTAATACAAAGCATAATAATATTCAGTTATCACAAAATTTTGAATATCAAAAAAGACTTGCGTGCTCTTTCCTTCATTGACACAATGTTTTCTTTTCCTTGAAATGTAGCAATATGGCCGCTAGACAGGTATTTACAAGGTGAGGACTGTTTTTTACCATGGCTTATTTATAATGGATTTGATACATATACCTTAGTCTTTTCCTTTAATTTTTTTTTATATCATCTTAAATCTAGACGCTGACAATACCTTTTTATGTTGTTGTTGAATATAGATAGCTTCTGGATAGAATATAACAGCTTCGGTGAGTTTTTTTTCTGTGAACCTATATGAGAACAAAGCCTAAATGTCTTAGTATCTTTCATGCTAGTTTTTTCACACACATACGCATATGTATGTATGTATCCTACAATATTTCACATATTTACTTAAATCCTTTTCTGTTAATGTAGGAAAACCACGACTGCAACTCAGCTTTGATAACGGTGAGGATCAGCTCATGCATGTTGTAGTAGGCTCACTTACAAGCTTCCACTTACGAAAATGGATGTGAATTTTAGGAGGTTAAAATGTCAATCTTATTTTCTCTCTTCACATTAGAAGAGAATTAACAAGTGAAACAAGTTGATGAATTTCTTGAAACTTAAGGCTTATTATAGAGGAAGAGAGTGTCCAAGGCAACTGTCAAGAATATTGTTGATCTTACGTAATATTGATTGTGTTTCTATTTGTTTTCATTCTCTTCATGTATTTATTTGGCAGGAAACAAACATCATACGAAGACTATCTATTCAGATTTTCCAAGCACTCTCATAGTTTTGCTCATTGCCCTACTTGTGCTGCTTGCTCCCATCAGTAAGTTTTTCTAAACTTTATTGTTTGTGTCATAAAAACTAGCACGAATTCATTTTTAAAAGATATTTCATTTCTATACTCTTTATATTTTCTTAAATATTATAGATTTAATAATAATAAAAATATAATTAATAATTTAAGTAAATTAGACACTTATTTTTATTCTCTAATTAGACTACTTATAATTCCATCAAAAACTAAATCTATATGTGAAGGCTTCTACGATCCTTAACAATTTGATTGAGGAATAACATCTGGTAAAATTATGGATTTTTTTCTAATATTTCACATTTTTTATTTTATACATTTTTTAATTATTCTTTTTTAAAAATAATTGTGCATAAAACTCTATATTCTTGACATAGGTTCACATTTACTGGAAAATTGATTAAATCACATTAGAGGGATCTTATTTAAAATACCTAGAGTAAAGGGACTATATAAAAACATTAAAAAATATCCCGAATAAAGGTATTAATGACTAGTATTTAAAACTGTTCTAACAAATAAACCAGGAGACATTATATGGTAATGAATTAACTAGCAAATCAATAAAAAGACAAAAAAAATGAAAATAATATAGGTAGAAAAACTTGATATTGTTTCTCTTTTTTTCATTTCCCTAAAATCAATGAAATCTCGATTAAATTTTATTTGGTGATAAGAATTTCAAATTTGAAGAAATTTTATGCTTTTGAACTAACAATCATAATTTCATTTATAAAATAAAAAAAAATACATGGAAATCTAATAAAAAAATAATATATTTCTATAATTGATTAATGTTCTCGTAATATCTTTATGCAGTGATATATCATACATTATTATTCCTTTGTGGGCTTCCATTTTTCATAACCTTTTTGGTCTATAAATGGCGAAGAAGACATTTATCAATGTATGATAACATCGAAGATTTCCTGCAAAGTGATGATCATAATCTCATACCTATAAGGTATTCTTACTCGGAGATTAAGAAGATAACTAATGGATTCAGTGACAAGTTAGGTCAGGGAGGTTTTGGCTCGGTGTACAAAGGAAAGCTTCGTAGTGGTCGTTTTTCTGGCGAGTAAAACTTTTAGCCAAGAAAAAACCAAAGGGCAAGATTTTATCAATGAAGTTGCTACCATTGGAAGAATTCACCATTGCAATGTGGTGCAACTCATAGGCTTTACTGCTGAGGGCTCAAAGCGTGCCCTTGTATATGAGTACCTGCCTAATGGATCTCTTGAAAAGTATATTTTTTCCAGACAAGGTAGCATCCCGCTAAGCAACCACAAACTATATGAAATTTCTCTTGGGGTGGCCCGTGGTATTGAGTATTTGCATCAAGGTTGTGATATGCAGATTTTGCATTTTGACATCAAGCCTCACAACATTCTTCTCGATGAAAACTTCACTCCAAAAGTTTCAGATTTTGGACTTGCAAAATTGTATCCAGCTAATAATAGCACTGTGCCCCTCACTATGGCTAGAGGAACAATAGGATACATGGCTCCTGAATTATTTTACAAAAGCATCGGGGGCGTCTCTTACAAAGCCGATGTATATAGTTTTGGGATGTTGTTAATGGAAATGGTTGGGAGAAGAAAAAACTTGAATGCATTGGCAGATCATTCGAGCCAAATATACTTCCATTCATGGATTTATAACCAAGTTAGTGAAGGAAAGGATATACTAGAAGATGAAGCCACGGAGCAGGAAAAGATAACAACAAAAAAGATGACTATAGTGGCATTATGGTGCATACAATTGAAACCTATTAATCGTCCCTCAATGCACAAAGTTGTACAGATGCTTGTAGCAGATATTGAATCTCTACAAATGCCTCCTAAGCCTTTTCTCGTTCCGCAACAGATATCAAATGATGATCATAGGATCAATATGGCTGATCCCGCAAGTATAAGAGATCCATCGAACGATTGTAGCATCGACTCTTCATATCAGTTTGGTCGTTGATACAAATGCTCTCGTCTGTTTGTTGATTTAAATAATACGTTAATTTTATATCTTCTCTGAAACTTCAATGAAAGTTGAAATCATACAAAAGTTTGTTAAAACTTGCAATTAACTCGCTTACAAAGCATCCAATTCTCACTAGTCATGTATCAAACCTCACAATAAAACATGTTTTATATTATCTTCTTTTTCTTTGTTATCTCGATATAATAATTAATTTTAATATTGAAATAGATTTCAAAATCTTGACCCATACTTTTTATGCATTAATGATGAATTACAGTGCATGATTTATTCAATATATAATGTTTCTTGCGATGATTATCAAGAAACTTTGTGTTGTTGTTTAATTAATCAAACAAGAATTACCAATTAAGAAGTAGTATTCAAATTTGAAAGTCCAATTATAATCAACTAAATATTAAAAGTTTAAAGACTAAATTGAATCTTTTTATGATAACTTTCAAGTTGCCACCTGTTTTATTTTCTACTTCGATCTTACATCTTTCAATCATGCTCTTTTTCAACAAATCAAGACTAATTGATCATCAATTCATCCATAAAGAATTTTAATTAATGAGAGAAAAAAGTGATGATAAAAAAATATATGGCAATCCATAGTCGAATTTTTCTATCAAGCTTAAAAATTGTTTTTTCTTAAAGGAAAATGTTCCAGGACTTGGTAATCCCATGATTGATTAATGTAGACCCCAAACAACTAATTATCATCATAGACTATTGGTGATCTGTCTTGGTGTTATCAAGAAATTTTTTCAACGACAACAATGGTGTTACGTGGCTTTTTTAATTTGTGCATGGTTGTACCGAGCATAGAAAAATAAAAAGGTTCTGCATGTTAGTGGCTCCTTGCGGTTTGCTCTTGTTACTTTATGAAGATTCTTGAGAATGGATTGTAATAAAAAAACGATTTCTGCAAAGGATTTCTGATTTTTCATCATAGTAGACTTTGTGAATGGTCTACATTAAACTTTTGATTTGGACTTGCTTTCTCCCTCTCCTGGATGCAAAAGGCTGCATCCTCTTGAGAAATGAAACCTAATTTAAATCATCCTCTTGAGTCATTGAATAAACAAGTTGATATGCGAAGCTGGGTTTAATATAAATGCATGAAACGCATGGCTTTCTTAACAAAGCCATTCCCCAAATTTGAGAAAACCACCAATTCATTGTTGAATATGTTTCTCTGTATATTGCCTTTTTCCATGCCTTGGGAGAGAGATTTGAATGTATCCTTCATAACATAACACTACAGTTTTTTTTTCTATTTTCCTTATTAATTTTTTTAATTTCAACTTTATCATTTAATATTATATTTGTTTGCACTTCATTGAGAATTACACTTCATATTTGTTTGCAATTTACTTTTTATGTGTTTATCTCAGTTTCATTGCCTAAATCATGGGTCAACTTGGTTGTTTCTAGTTTTTTTTTCTAATTATTTTTTTTTAATTAAATTCTTCAATAGTTAATTGATTGAAAACTATACTTTATTATTTTTTTGGCTTGTTTTTAGTGAACTTATCTAAAATCTCATAACTCGATTCACCGTTTTGACTAGTTAACTCAAGTTGACTTAAAATGGTTTTTATGTCCTTTTTTAATCAGATATGTTTTCAATTTTATTTTTCAATACCGTGTTGATTAAGAATCAGACTTCATAATTTATTTTATTTTGCTTTTATTGGGCTACTCCGGTCTCATGACTCATGCCACAAGTTTGACAGAAAATCTCTCCACACGCACAGCGTCACTATGCTCCAGTCACTGTCCTCCGGATTGGACCGTCAGAAATTTTTCCCAGTTTGGAAAAATATATTAAAATCTTGAAGAAGCGATTTAAATCTTGATATGTTGAAGCTCAGAGTAGAGACGACCAACTAGCTTCCAGTCATACTGCGACACGTCAAAAGAGAGGTATAAGAATACGTATGCCAGTACAATTTGGCCTCCTCCATAAAATGAGAAGCAAATAGACAGGTGAGGTGAAGAGAAATGAAGAAGCAGCAAAAAATAATGAGTGAGAGCCATGTGCTGGTGATACCCTATCCGGCTCAAGGTCACATTAACCCAATGATCCAGTTCTCCAAACGTCTAGCCTCCAAAGGACTCCGGGTAACAGCAGTCATCTTCTCCAGCCAGGCGCTGCTCGAGCATACCCAACTTGGCTCGGTCGAAGTTGTAACCATAGATTTTCACATTTACGAGGCAGCCAAGATTTCGGTGGATGACTACCTGAAACGATTCCAAGCTACGGTGACACGAAAGTTGACAGAACTCGTTGCAGAACTAAACAGTTCTTCTGGGTTTCCAATAAGCTGCCTTGTGTATGATTCCCTGATGCCTTGGGTTCTAGAGATAGCTAGACACCTTGGCCTCATTGGGGCTTCGTTCTTCACACAGTCGTGTGCTGTTGACACTGTCTACTACCACATTCATGAGGGGCAGCTTAAGATTCCACCAGAGAAGTTGCCTCTAACATTTTCAAGTCAGCCAGTCCTGGAAATTACAGATCTCCCATCATTTGCGCAAGGTCTGGAGTCAAAACCAGAATATTCGTCTATATTGGACATGGTGGTACGTCAGTTCTCGACTTTCATGGAAGCTGATTGGATCTTTGTCAACACTTTCAAAGCCATGGAGGAAGAGGTACCCCTAATGATCTCCTCTATATGATCAGAGCATGTTTTTATCTGAGTCAAGTAGCCATCTTATCTAAAAAATTAATTTAATTTGTTAGGTTTAGGCGAGGCTCAGAATATCTATGTATGTTAACAAAGCTAACCAATGTGCAACCAAACGAGCAAGCAGTCAAAAAACTGATTGACAGACAAAGCAACATCAACTAAAGCAGCAATGCTTCAAATACCTCTTTAAATTATTTGTTCTTTGTTAATAAGATGGCAACATGCTGCTTTTACTAATGCAAAACTCAAAATTTCGCTGATTTCCATCAGGCGGTAAACTGGTTGGCAAGCCAAAGGTCAATAAGGCCGATAGGTCCAATGATCCCATCTTTTTACTTGGATAAGCAGCAGGAGGACGATAAAGAGTACGGTCTCAGCCTCTTCAAACCTAATCCGGACGGAGGCAATGAGTGGCTGGATTCAAAGGAAACTGCCTCAGTGGTTTACGTGTCATTTGGAACCTTGGCTGCACTGGGAGAGGAGCAAATGGCAGAAATTGCTCGGGGCCTAAAGAGGAGTGGCTGCTGCTTTTTGTGGGTAGTCAGAGAATCGGAAAGTACAAAACTTCCAAGAGGCTTTGCGGAGGACTCATCAGGGAAGGGTTTGATTGTGACCTGGAGCCAGCAGCTAGAGGTTCTGGCTCACAGGTCTGTAGGTTGCTTCATGACACATTGTGGTTGGAACTCAACACTCGAGGCGCTGAGCTTAATTAGGAGTGCCAATGGTGGCCATGCCACAGTGGACTGATCAGCCAACAAATGCAAAGTACATTGCCGATGTTTGGCAAGTAGGGGTTAGAGTGAAGGCAAATGAGAAGGGGATCGTCACTAAAGAGGAGGTAGAAAGGTGTATACGGGAAGTCATGGAAGGTGAAAGAGGGAATGCGATAAGAAGGAACTCTGAGAAATGGATGAAACTGGCCCAAACAGCAGCTGATGAAGGTGGAAGCTCTGATAAGAATATTACGGAATTTGCAACTGAGGTTGCTTGCAAGTCCAAAGGAATCATAGAGTGATTCCATGATGGGCTACTATAAGATGCTATAGGCATATCGATAAGTTCATTTCAAATTTTTATGAGCTTTTCAATCTGTTCTTGTAAAAGATGATGTAGACATCAAAGCATCTTCATGGGGTGATTGTGAATCCACGGATGGATTAGTGAAAAGATGTTATTGGCATCATTAAATTTGATCAGAATTTCTCATGAATCAACAATATCACTGCTTGTTGGTGTTCATGCAATATAGCTGTCAAGACATCAACAATATAGCTTCTTCAGCCACACAATATATATCCTTACTGGTTGCGTCCCAAAATTAATCACCATTATTGAGACAGGGAATGATTTTATGGAAAAAGGGCCCTCTGATCATGTCCGAGACTAGTTGATTCATGAACAGTGGACTTCTTTTTTTGTTTTTTAACAAATATTGTTTTCTGTGGACGTGAATGCTGATAGATAATCATGAAATCATGCATTGATTGAGAGACAATCATCGAGCTTTCATGTATAATTATCTCTTTTTGTTATCTTCTTTTCATACTCTGTGGCGTCTCCTGGTACTTCTTTCCTTCAAAAACTTGCTCGTAAACCCATGAAGGAAAGTAAACTCGGCTTGCATAGTCTACCAATTCACAATCTTTAGATGCAGGATTTAATAGTAGGACATGATATTACTAATAAATTAATCAAATGTTTTCGAGAAAATTCTTTTATATCTGGGACTTGCTGCAAAATTATTCTTACTTCATACTGCATGTTTATAGGATCGCGAAATCCATTTCACTGAAGCAGGTGGATATTTCCTCCACTTGACGTAATGTAACTTGTACAGAGCTTGCTGAACCTCTGATAATCTGTCAGTTGCTGCACATGTTACATGGCTGAGCTTACGAATTTATTTGTTTTTATATTGAAATTTGAAAAAATTAGAAGAAATATTAGTAAAGCCACAAAATACCTTAGTTTAGCTTATGATAGATTTACAAGATGGGTCGACTATGCTGCCATTACTTCTTTATTATGTCCTGACATGTTCCCTCGGGTATGTTACATATTAAGTAAACAAATCCGAATTCTTTGAGTAAATAATATATTTAGGTACAAAATAGGAGGCCAGCCAAAAAAAGGGTGACGGACAAGATGCAGCAGCTCAATTCAAATAGTCTGCTGCACGCACCACTAATTTCCATTAAGCATTCCAGCGGGAGATTCAACAGAATCACATGGAGTGTGTTCTTATGCCGATAATGATAAACTTTCATCATCATCTGATGAACTGTAGTGATGCCTTCCGGTGAGACCTGGAAAAACTGGTGGAAGTGTTGGATTCGAAGCCATGGGACGGACTGAACTGCAAATGGTCCTCTCATTGATCTTTCCAACTTCTTTGCTGTTGGGTGGTCCCGCACCATTTAAATAAAAGGGGGGCTGCCACATCACTTAAATGTGGTATTAGGGTTTTATACTAACAAGAGACAAAAAGAGAAAAGTGAGGGACAAAGAAAAAGTGGTGGCTGCTGAACTTGTTTCTTTGATTTCCAGTTCGTTAACCGTTGGATCGAGCTGAGATTTGGACAGAGGCTTCTAGACACATTAATCTTCATTCTGAACGGTTGGATCGAAGATTGGAGTTGTGGAAGTTGTCCGTTTTGACAGAAAACGGAGCTGTCAGTATTGTGAGCCTTTTCTCAAACTTTGTTCTCTTTAATCTTGTTGTATTCCAAGAATAGGTTGTTCTTGATGATATATGTTGTAGCCCTTAGTTGAATCTAAGGAAGAATATTGTGAACCCATTATTTGTGATAGTGGAAGTTTTAAGTGGCCTACGGTCCCGTGGTTTTTTTCCCGCATTGGGTTTTCCACATAAAAATCTTGGTGTTGATGTGTTTGATTATTTGCATTATATTGTTGATTGTTTGATCCTATAATTTGATTGCACAAAGAGGGAAAAAGGTTTGGGACTTGATTGGTTATCCGCTAAATTGGTTCCCGATTGTTTGAGTTCTTTTCCCAACAAGTGGTATCAGAGCACTGGTTGTGTAGATTGATTTTCTTATGCAATTAAAATGGAAAAGGAAGATTCAGGAATGATAAAGCTCACTTCCTCAAATTATTTTCTATGGAAAACAATGATGGAGGATCACTTATATTGCAATGATTTGGCTTTACCGATTGAATGTAAAGGAGTAAAGCCTGATGAAATGGATGATGCAAAATGGAAGGGGCTTAATAGAAAGGCTACCGCTAATATTAGAAAATGGGTATCCTCTAAGTCCATTAACCATATTTCTCAAGAACATGACTGCTATAAAGTTTGGAAGATGTTGGAAGAAACATTTCCAAAGAGAGTGCACAAAACAAGGTTTTTGTAATTAGAGACCTTGTGAATTTGAAGTATAGAGATGGTGAAGATGCTTCAGTGCATATAAATGAATTCCAAGGGTTTTTAAATCAGTTGTCATTGATGAATCTTGAGCTAGCCGATGAGATGCAAGCACTAATCCTATTGAGTTCATTGCCGGATAGTTGGGAGACTTTGGTGGTGTCACTTAGCAATTCTACTCCAAGTGGAGAGATCACTTTGAAAACAGTGAAGGATTGTATCCTCAATGAAGAGAAGAGGAGGAAAGGGACAAGCACTTCCGAGTCTCATGCACTTGTTACAGAAAGTCGAGGGAGAAGTCAAAGTAGGTTCTCTCACGGCAAACAAGATAGAGAATCTGGTAATAGAAAAGGCAAATGGAAGCCAAGAGGAAGATCTCAGTCAAGGAAGGGATTTAAGTGCTATTATTGTGACAAGCCTGGGCATATTCAAAAAGACTGTAGAAAGTATAAAAGAGATCAGAAGGGAAAAGATGAAGACAGGGAATGAAGAGAATGGTACAACTGCGAGTTGTATTTGATGGTGATGTTGCCATTGTTTGTGATGATGGTTGTGTTAACCTTGCATGTCAGGATACCACCTGGGTTGCAGATTCAGCAGCTTCTTACCATGTTACACCCCGACGTGATTTTTACACATCCTACACTGCTGGTGAATTTGGTCAAGTTAGGATGGGAAATCAAGGGATGGCTAGTGTTGTGGGCATTGGAGATATTTGGTTGGAAACCAATACTGGGTGCAAGTTGATACTCAGAGATGTTAGACATGTACCCGATATGAGCCTACATTTGATCTCTACAGGTACTCTTGATGAAGAAGGCTATCACATTTACTTTGGAGATGGTAAATGGAAGCTCTCCAAAAATTCTTTAATTGTTGCTAAAGGGAAGAAGATGGGTCTCTACATGTCACAAGCCAAGGTGATCAGAGGGGAAGTGAATGCAATTGAAGATTGCTCTACTGATTTATGGCATAAGCGGCTTGGACATTTAAGTGAGAAAGGTCTTGGCATCCTTGCCAAGAAGAACTACCTTCCTTTAAAAGGTATGAACTTGAACACATGTACTCATTGTTTAGTTGGTAAACAACATAGAGTTGCATTTCAAAGATCACCTTCACATAGAAGATCACATATTCTTGATTTAGTTCATACTGATGTTTGTTCTATGATTGATAAATCTCTTGGAGGTGCATTGTACTTTGTTAGTTTTATTGATGATCACTCCAGGAAAGTTTGGGCCACTTGTTTGAAATCCAAAGATCAGGTGCTTGATGTCTTTAAGGATTTCCATGCCAGAGTTGAAAGAGAAACTGGTAGAAAGCTGAAATGTGTTCGAGCTGATAATGGTGGTGAATACAGAGGTCCTTTTGAGAAGTACTGCAGGGAACATGGTATCAAGTTGGAGAAGACAGTTCCTAAGACTCCACAGCAGAATGGAGTGGCTGAGAGAATGAACAGAACCATTGTTGAAAGAATTAGATGTATGCTCTCTCATGCAAAGCTGCCTAAGTCCTTTTGGGGTGAGGCAATGAAGACTGCAGTTGCCATGATCAACCTTTCTCCATCAGTTCCCCTTGAATTTGATGTTCCAAATATAGTTTGGAAAGGAAAGGATGTTTCTTATGCACACTTGAGAGTGTTTGGGTGCAGAGCATTTGTACATGTTCCTCGAGATGAAAGGTCTAAGCTCGACAGCAAGACAAAGCAGTGCATTTTCTTGGGCTCTGAAGATGATGAGTTTGGCTATAGGTTGTGGGATCCAAAGGAGAAGAAAATTGTGAGAAGCAGAGATGTTATCTTCTTTGAAGATCAAACCATTGAAGACTTTGAACAGAAAGAGAAAGTAGAGTCTACTACTTTTATTCCATCAAATTCAAATCCAATACCTACTCAACAGTTACCTTTGATGCTTGCTAATCATGGGGGAGATTTGCAAAATGATGATAACGGTGGTTTTATTATTGAGCCATTAGTTGGTGATTCTGAATCAATTAATGATGATATTGATGTTATTCCTGAACAGGTTATGCAAGAAGCTCCGGATGAGCCACAGTTGAGAAGGTCAACTAGACCTCACCAACCTTCCACCAAATATCCTCCTCATGAGTATGTGCTGGTTACTGATGGGGGAGAACCAGAATGCTTTGATGAAGCTATGTCACATGAGAAGAAAGGTGAGTGGTTAAAAGCAATGCAAGAAGAGATGAAATCCTTGCATGAAAACCATACCTTTGAGTTAATGAAGCTTCCTAAAGGTAAGAGAGCACTCAAGAACAAATGGGTGTTCAGGTTGAAGACTGATGAACATTGCTCACAACCAAGGTACAAGGCAAGATTGGTTGTGAAAGGTTTCGGTCAGAAGAAAGGTATTGATTTTGAAGAAATTTTCTCACCAGTGGTCAAGATGTCTTCAATCCGAGTTGTGCTTGGTATAGCTGCTAGTTTGAATCTTGAAATTGAACAACTTGATGTAAAAACTGCCTTTCTGCATGGTGATTTAGATGAAGAGATCTACATGGAGCAGCCTGAAGGGTTTGAAGCAAAAGGCAAAGAGCAACTAGTTTGCAAGTTGAAAAAGAGTTTATATGGGTTAAAACAAGCTCCAAGACAGTGGTACAAGAAGTTTGATTCCTTCATGGTAGATCATGGTTTTGACAGGACTACTTCTGATCATTGTGTATTTATGAAGAGGTTTCCAGATGGAAACTTTATTATTCTGTTATTGTATGTGGATGATATGCTGATTGTTGGCCATGATGCTAAGAAGATTCAGATTTTGAAGGAAGAGTTAAGTAAGTCTTTTGCAATGAAAGACTTAGGGCCCGACAAAAACAGATTCTTGGCATGAAGATCACACGTGACGAGGAAGAAGGAGAAACTTTGGCTATCTCGGGAGAGATATGTCCAAAAGGTACTTGAGAGATTCAACATGAGCAACTCCAAACCGGTTTGTTCTCCACTTGCAAGCCACTTTAAACTAAGTTCTAATCGGTGTCCTTCAAGTGATGAAGAAAAAAGATGAGATGAAAAAGGCTCCTTATGCATCCGCGAGTTGGTAGCTTGATGTATGCCATGGTTTGCACAAAGGCGGATATAGCTCATGCGGTTGGTGTGGTTAGTCGGTTCCTCTCCAATCTCGGTAAAGAACAACTGGGTCAGCGAGTGAAATGGATACTCGAGTATCTCAAAGGCACTTCTAGCTTCAGCTTGTGTTTTGGCAATAACGAAACCCTGTGTTGGAAGGATACACGGATGCAGATATGGTCGGTGATGTTGATTCTAGAAAGTCCACATCGGGATACTTGATGAAGTTTGCGGGGGAGGCAGTCTCATGGCAATCAAGGTTGCAAAAAATGTGTTGCATTATCCACTACTGAGAGGCTGAATATATTGCTCTTACTTGAAGGGGGCAAAGAGTTGTTATGGATGAAGTTCTTGCATGAACTTGGTCTAGTTCAAGAGAACTTTGTGTTGCACTTTGTGACGATCAAAGTGCAATCCATCTCGATAAGCATCCTACTTTTCACTCTCGATCAAAGCACATTGAAGTTAGATATCAATGGATTCGAGATGCTATGGAGATGAAGTCATTTGTTGTTGAGAAGATCCATCTCGATAACAATGCATCGGATATGATGACCAAGCCTTTACCCAGAGAGAAGTTTGAGTTTTGCGTGAAAGGAAGTAGGCTTGGTAGAGCCTCCTAAATTGAACTTTACAAGTTGATCGCCCAGGTATGGCGAATTCCTCACATGGTGCGTGAGGGGAGATTTGTTGGGTGGTCCCGCACCATTTAAATAAAAAGGGGGGGCTGCCACATCACTTAAAATGTGGTATTAGGGTTTTATACTAACAAGAGACAAAAAAGAGAAAAGTGAGGGACAAAGAAAAAAGTGGTGGCTGCTGAACACATCTTGTTTCTTTGATTGCCAGTTCGTTAACCGTTGGATCGAGCTGAGATTTGGACAGAGGCTTCTAGACACATTAATCTTCATTCTGAACGGTTGGATCGAAGATTGGAGTTGTGGAAGTTGTCCGTTTTGACAGAAAACGGAGCTGTCAGTATTGTGAGCCTTTTCTCAAACTTTGTTCTCTTTAATCTTGTTGTATTCCAAGAATAGGTTGTTCTTGATGATATATGTTGTAGCCCTTAGTTGAATCTAAGGAAGAATATTGTGAACCCATTATTTGTGATAGTGGAAGTTTTAAGTGGCCTACGGTCCCGTGGTTTTTTTCCCGCATTGGGTTTTCCACATAAAAATCTTGGTGTTGATGTGTTTGATTATTTGCATTATATTGTTGATTGTTTGATCCTATAATTTGATTGCACAAAGAGGGAAAAAGGTTTGGGACTTGATTGGTTATCCGCTAAATTGGTTCCCGATTGTTTGAGTTCTTTTCCCAACATTTGCATACATGATCAAGAATGGATAGAAAATCCCTCACCACCATAAAAATCCGGAAAGGGCGAGCTTCTTCCTTTGCTGAGTTCCCATGGAAATACTCTGTTATTTCCTTCACCAGAGAGAGGGCAGCCTTTTTCTTGTGCTTGAAGCATTACAATTTCTTCTTCGCCTTCTTCATGAACCCGTTCATTGACTCACGAAAACCTCCAGCTACTCTCCTTCAATGCAATTTCTTCATTTAATTTCGGAACTTCGTAATTTTTGTAATTCCGGAGGCTAGTTTTGCAACTTCACCGCTAAGCACATCCGAATCCATTGCCGCAGCTTTCTTTACATTCATAAGCTCTCCACCCAAACCTCGAAACTACTTGCGGACCAAGCTTCCTAAATTCAACTTCATCCCCGGAATGCGGATATTGGGGTTTTCTACTTTGTTTGATTCTCGGGTTCGTACCAAAAAGACAAGAGCCTTCCAATCTGATGATTTCCTCGAACAACAAAATGCAAGAGAGTGGTTTTCCCATCGGTGCCTTTAATATCTACAAGCTTAAGGAGCGTGTCAAGCTTGAAGGCGTGCGATCACCACGATTGGTGCCAACATTCATACTGGTTCCCTAGTCTTGAGAACTGCTTCGAAGTTTCGGGGAACATTCTCGCTGTTCCTTAATTCTTCGCAAGCTGCACGTAGAACAAGGAAGATATATGAGCAGCATATGGAAGATTGCAGCAATAGGAAATGATCATGTGCTCAAGAGAATAGATAATGAACTGCAAGAGAAGCCCCTTAAATGGTATCCAAGAAAAGAAACACATGTGCAAAAAGAACACTCTGAAAAACACAATTTGATCCTTGTCATTCTACATTTGAAGCCAGCTAAATGACAGTACAGTATTTGGGAAAAAACTGGGTCATGTCAGCATGTATTGCTACAGTGTTATAAATTTCTCCCCTATCAAACCAAATTGCTGGATCTTAGCAAGACTTGAGTATAGAATTGTATAAACACTGAGTTGAATAATTGTTTCCCACACATTGTATTACTGACATAGAGAGTAATTTATACAAGATATGACTAACGACTAGTATTCTAAATACATAAAGTTGCTAGCTATTGTGCTGCAATTGCAATACATTTATGATGAAGATTTCAGCCATCATTTACATTGATGTTTGTCTTGATCTTCTGCTGATTTGTTGTTATCTTCATCTGTGATGTTGTTCTTGTGACTTGCCTTAATACACCCCCTCAAAATGGAACTGCCATCAGCAAGTGAGATTTTGCTTATGAGGATGTCTGTCCGTTGCCGAGACAATGGTTTCGTGAGGAGGTCAGCAAGTTGGTCATTGGTGTGAACATAGCTGACTTGGAGAATGCCCCGTTGAACTAAATCACGAACAAAATGCAAGTCAATTTGAATATGTTTCATTCTGGAGTGATTGACGGGGTTGAAGCTCAGGTGAGTAGCCCCAAGATTGTCACAGCGCAGAAGTGGAGGGGATTTGAGCTGAACACCAAGGTCCTGCAGCAGGGAGGAGATCCACATAGTTTCTGAGGCTGCATTTGCAAGAGCTCGGTATTCTGCTTCAGTTGATGACCTTGCAACAGCTCTTTGTTTCTTGGAGCTCCACGAGATGGGGTTTGAGCCGAGGAAGCTGATGTACGCTGAAGTGGATGTGCGATCATCAAGGTTACCTGCCCAATCAGCATCTGAAAATGTAGTGAGATTAAAAGATGATGTAGATGTGAGATGAATACCAAAAAAGATAGTGTTTTTCAGATATCGAAGGAGGCGCTTAGCTGCTGTCCAGTGAGTTTGAGTCGGCTTGTGCATGAATTGTGAGAGCTTGTTTACAGCGAATGAAATATCTGGCCTAGTGAGGGACAGATATTGAAGGCTGCCAATGGCCTTTCGATATGTTGTGCTGTCAAACGAAGCTGTTCCATCAATGAGTTTGAGTGGGATACTTGTGGAAAGTGGGGTAGATACAGCCTTTGCCCCAATCATGTTAAATGTGGTCAGGAGATCCCTGATGTATTGATGCTGTGACATAAATATGCCATTGACAGTGGGTATTACCTCTACTCCAAGGAAAAAATGTAAATTTCCCATGTCCTTAAGAGAAAATTGACAACCAAGTTGATTAACAATGGAATTCACAAACTGTAAGTCATTACCAGTGAGAACTAAATCATCAACATACACAAGTAGATAACAAGTGATAGAGTCAGTTCTGTAAATGAATAATGAAGTGTCAGCCAAGGAATTTGTAAAACTGAATTTAAGCAGAGCATGTTTCAAAGCTAAATACCATGCTCTTGGTGCCTGCTTAAGGCCATAAATGGCTTACGCAGACGACATACATGATGAGGGTTGGTGCTGTCTTTGAAACCGGGAGGTTGATGCATATAAACCAATTCATTAAGCTCACCATGCAGAAATGCATTGTTAATATCCATTTGTCTTAATTTCCAGCCATTCATCACAGCAATGGAGAGAACAGTTCTAATTGTGGCTGGTTTGACAACGGGACTAAAGGTCTCCGTGTAGTCCACCCCAGGGCGTTGATTGTATCCTTTGGCAACAAGCCTGGCTTTGAATCGGGCAATTGACCCATTAGGGTTTCGTTTTACACGAAAAACCCATTTGCAGCCGATTGGCTTACATGATTTGGGGGGAGGGACTAAGTCCCATGTCCCGTGGCTCATAAGGGCAGTGAGTTCTAGGGCCATGGCATCACGCCAGTGAGGTTCGGATAGGGCTTGACTAACACAAGTGGGTTCAATGGATTCGGCAGGGGGGTGTTTTGTGGTGATATTGAGTTGTTTTGGTTTAAAGATGTGATTTTGGGAGCGGGTTGCCATTGGGTGAGTTCGGGTTGGGGTGGTTATAGGTGGGGGATTATGATTATGAGTATGGGTTAAGGGTAGATCTCTAATTGAGGGTTCTAAGGTGAAGGATTCGGTGGCTGTAGGTGTTGGGGTTGCACTGCAAGGATTTGTGTTTGAAGGTGAGGATTGTGATGCAACAGGAGAAGATAAAGGATGAGAGCATGAAAGTAAAGGAGGAGCAAAAGAACTCATACCTGGAGGGTTGGTGGTCGACGGTGATGCATCTGCCGGAGACACTGTGGACTGAGAGGGCTGCACTGACGATGGCTCGATTTGCACGAGCGGAGTGGAAGAGGAGAGGTGAAGAGTGCGTGAATGGGCTGGTTGAGGTGGTGGGTTACTGGATGTGAGTGGGCCGAAGTGGAAAGGTGGGCCTGGTTGTTCTTGTGATGGAGCTGGGCTGAGTTGGGTTACTTGTGGGCTGGAGTGAAGAGGTGGGCCGGTTTCTGGAGTTGGGCTGAGTTCAGGTGCTTGTGGGTCAAGGATATTATACTCATCAAAGATCACATGGCGGGAGGTGTAAGTGCGGTTTGTTTTTGGATCAAAACAGTTGTATGCATTTTGGGTTAGAGAGTAGCCCAAAAATATGCAAGGGATGGATTTTGGTTCCATTTTATGCTTATTATATGGTTTTGTGAGAGGGTAACATAGGCAACCAAATTTCCGCAATTTGAGATAATTTGGTTTTTGACCGAAAAGCTTTTGATATGGAGATAAATTTTGGAGTAAAGATGTCGGTTGACGATTTATTAAATACGTTGCGGTATGAAAAGCATAGGGCCAAAACTTGAGAGGAAGCTTAGAATCATGGAGGAGAGTGAGGCCGGTCTCAACTAGATGGCGATGACGCCGTTCAGAGACACCATTTTGTTGTGGTGTGTGTGGAGCAGTAGTTAAGTGACTAATGCCATGTTGAGTAAAAAAAATTTTTAGACCAATATATTCTCCTCCATTGTCTGAATAAAAACTTTTTATTTTACTTTGAAAACGATTTTCGACAAAAGTCTTAAATTGAGGAAAAATTGTTTTAACATCAGATTTTGTTTTCAAAGTATAAAACCACATATATTTAGTGTGGTGATCAATAAAAATAATATAATACTTGGAACCATCAAAACCAATAGAGTGGGCTGGGCCCCAAACATCTGAATATATAAGATCTAGAGGAGCATTGCTAGTTAAACTAGTGGATCGAAAAGGTTGTTGGTGGGCTTTATTAATAGAGCAGGAGGAACACATAGAAAAATTTTTATTTTTTGCAACAGGTAAAGAAAAACCATTGACAATATTTTGAACGATTTTTAGGGATGGATGACCAAGTCGCTTGTGCCATCCATCAAGTGAAATGCACTCATGCACATTCGCAACCATAGGAAAAGAAGGAGCCACCAGTGTGTCCGGAAAGATGTAGACACCATCTTCACACGCACCCCTTGCCAGGATTATCCTCGAGAACCTGTCCTTCACAAGAAAATAATAGGGGTGAAATTCAATATAAACATTATTTTGTAATGTAAAACGATGCACAGATATGAGATTTTTTGAAAGATTCGGTACACATAAGGTATTTTTGAGAAAAAATATTTTTTTATTTGACTTTAAAGTGAGAGACCCTATGTGTGAAACGGGCAAACCTGAACCGTCACCGAGCACAACTTCATCAGAACCATCATATTCTGAATGGATGGTAAGATTATTCAGATCTCCCGTAATATTGTGGGAGGCAGCAGAGTCCATTAGCCATTTTGAATCTGTACCATGTAGGGCTGAGATACAGTTAGCAGTTGCCCTATTTGCTTGCAGTTGAGGGCAAAATTTAGCTATGTGGCCAATATTGTCACAAAATTGACACTTGGGCTGGTAGCGTTTTGGATGTGGATTGGGCCGGCCCATGTTACGGTCATTATATCTCGGGCTGGGCCTGTTGTCACGGTAGTTGTTTTGATACCGTGGGAAGCCTTGCGGCTTGCTTTGGCTTCTCTGTGAGTGACGATGAGAGGGAGGGCTCCGGTGAGAGGGAGGGCTCCGGTGAGAGGTGGTGTTCCGGTGAGTGTAGTTCGCCGACACCAAATGCTGAGAGGAGGCCGATTCCAGACGGCGAATATAGCTGTCGTGACCCACTAGGAGATCGTGCAGTTCTTCAAAATTGATGGATTTTTCCCTTGCTCGAATCGGTCCAGTGATTTCTCTGAAGTCAGAACCTAACCCATTTAGCACATAGAGGGTTAGGTCATCGTCTGAAATGGGATGATCAATCAAAGCAATTTCATCGGCCAGAATCTTGACAGCATGAAGATATTCTGGGATTGATCGGTTTCCCTTCTTGATCAAGGTAATGTCTTCCTTGAGTTGCATAGCTCTCATTCTAGATTTGCTAGCATACATATTGTGCAATTTCTTCCACGCCTCATGAGATGTTTTTGAGGCTGCAATTAGCGGTGTAATGGTGGTGGAGGTGGATGCAAAAATTGCACTTAGGATTAATTTATCCTGTCTTACCCAGTGATTCACAACTGAGGTAGAGATGAGGTTGCCATCAACGATTGGGCACACCTTTGTACCGATGACATAATCTAGAAGATCATATCCGATTAGAAGAGCTTCAAACTGAGCTCGCCACTGCGAGAAGGTAGATGGGGTTAATTTCCCATTGATTTGAGCTGCAATATTGAGTGCTATGAGTGGGTTTTCAGTGGGTGATACGGGTGGGTGGTTTGAATTTTGGATTTGAGGCTGATTGTTTGAAATTTGGGGTGCAGAGTGATTGTCTGGGTTCTGGGAAGTGGCAGTGGCCATTTCTAGATTGGGGATCGTGGTCTCGTTGGAGAAATTAAGCTCTGATACCATATAGAATTGTATAAACACTGAGTTGAATAATTGTTTCCCACACATTGTATTACTGACATAGAGAGTAATTTATACAAGATATGACTAACGGCTAGTATTCTAAATACAGAAAGTTGCTAGCTATTGTGCTGCAATTGCAATACATTTATGATGAAGATTTCAGCCATCATTTACATTGATGTTTGTCTTGATCTTCTGCTGATTTGTTGTTATCTTCATCTGTGATGTTGTTCTTGTGACTTGCCTTAATATTGAGGACTCCTGGAAAATAAGGAAGTGATATTGTTATTTTGCAGCTATTTAGAGAGAGAGCATGAAAAAATCATAATGAATGAATGTTGAGCTGAATTCATGGAATTCTGCTTCTATCTCCCTTTTCCCCTTCTATTTTCTCACTACCTGTAAACACCATGACTGGAAACTTGGCTACCAGCCATTTCCATCACTATGGCACCTCTGGATGTTATCCAGATTGGTTCCCACCCAATCAGACACGTAACAAGGTAGCACTCCATCCCCAGGGATCTCAGTGAAGGAAGTCGCAGTCCTCTGGTATGATATCAAGAAAGTTTACCTGCCCAGGTGGCTGGCAATGTTGCTGCCTTTAGAAAGTCATGCCCAATTGAGAAGTTATCTAGATTGAATTCAGGCCACTCGATAAATGTGAACTACAAACTACCATGCAAGTTACAGACCTCACATCCAAATTCTAGCTTGAATGGCGATTCATCCTTGAAGTCTTTTAATTTGTATTCTTCTTCTTTAGTTGGAGCCATCCTTAACAAGCTTTCAAGAAGCTCTGTCCCCAGAGTATCTAAATTTCCTGTTCACATCAGTGAAAGGTTGAGCAACTGCATTGCTCTATCTCACCAATAATGCTCACCCAAAAACACACTCATCACTGTTATTAGTACTCTTAGTAGCAGAGAGAGACATTATCTAAGTAGACAAAGATTGACCCTTTGGACTAACAAGGTGAACACTGTCATGGGAAAAATAAGATCCCTCTATGAGCAGAGGTTTTACATTTGCACAACATTACCATGTTAGATAAAGAGAGATTATTCTTTTCTCACCTATTGCAAATGTATCCAACAAAGTAGGGACCACATAGAATTATAATTAACACAAAGTCACTTAATTAAAAGCACTCAGCATTTTGAATTGCTTTGTGGCAGGCGAAAAGCTTTTGTCTGAAAGGCATCCCTCCACCTCCTTAATTTAAGACTCTTTCTCGAAAGAGCACCACCACTGCCAAATGTTTTGTCGCTGTTGCTGGTATTAGAAATGTGGCACACGTCATCACATTACAAAGTTAAAATGTGCCAACTTCAAGCCTAGACATTTTGAACATTTGGCATGGGTAGCAATTTCAAACCAATCTGGAGGGAAACTAGAGGAAGCAAACATTATTTAAGGTAATAAAGCAGGCATTTAACAGTAAGACTGACTCCAATGCTGCGGACAGCACAAGCGTTAACAAATTTGCAATGCATTGGAAATGTGGCACACATCATCTACATTTTAAACTGAAAAGATTATTTAAATTTGCAACAAAAGCTTTTGGAAGAGACTGATAATATTTATAGATAATATTCAACAAAATCTACATTTTTTTTTAATGTAGGATAAAAAGATTTTGGATTTCACCAAAAAAATATATCAACTAAGTGCTTGTTTAGAACTATTTCTTATTCATATGTAATTTATTTAAATAGAATTAATGTTCTATGTTAAAAAACATTTATTAATTTTTAAATGTTAAAAAAAATTTAATATTAATTTATTTAAATAATATTAATGTTTTATGTCCCAAACAATTAGAAAACATTTTAGGCAACCTGATAAACTCATTTGTGGTCTCAAAAGCCCAAAAAATCAACCTAAAACGAAAACAATTATTGAGCTCATATTTGATTTCCTAGGCAATTTCAATGTAAAAATACATGTGATATGAAATCTCCTTATCAAATACAATATTTTGAAACCAAAATTTACCATTTTTGTGGCTAAAATTAGTGCCAATAAAAAATTATTTTCTTAGTGCCAGATTCCAACGACCTTCTCTTATCTCTCTCAAAAAAATTAAAAAAATAAAATTGAGGATCAAAATTAATCTTGCCTTTTAATTTTGAAAACTGAAGGGACCCGGCATTTATAATTTGAAAAATATAGGAGCTAAAATAAATATTTCACCTAAACTTTGTTAATGCGGAAAAGTCATAAAAGTTGTCTTCCCCTTCTTTGCCGGGAACCCTTCCTGTAATTTCATAATGCTTGACCGGTGACCATCTAGACCTTTTTAGTTCTTTATTTGATATGTAGTACAAACTAAAGAAAGAAATTAATGTTGAAATTTGTTTTTATAAAACATGGTTAATGAAATTGCCTCTCACATATAATTTCATTTCCTTTCTGAAATAAAAATAGGATCAAGTTTGTCTTTTTCTAATAATGTTTTTTATATGCACTTTTAAACAAAATCTACAAATCAAAGATTATGAAACTCAGACTTCTCTCAATAAAATTAATTTAAGTTTTAGATTTGAAAGAAAAGTCAGAGTTTACAAACAAAATACAACACTAAAATACACGGTAAGGAAGAGTGCAAAGAAACATCATCGTAGAAGACTTTTCTTTCACCCATCTTCTTATAACTAGTTTTAAAAGCTAAAGAATTAAAGAATTAATTCTAGTAATAATCGTAATGGATTTCTGTATTATTAGTCTTTCATTAGCTGGTTTTAAATCCACATTTTAAGCTGCAACTATTATTTAAATTTGCAACAAAAGACTGTTAATAATCGTAATGGATTTCTGTATTATTAGTCTTTCATTAGCTGGTCATCTATTCCCTTGGAAAATTCGAAAACGAAGACTTCCTACCGTGTGTTCTACTGACTTGTTACAGTAGATATTTTGATATTTTTTTAATATTAATACATGAAAATATATATATAAAAATTTAACTAAATATTTTTTTAAAAATCTTAAATTAATTGAATCTCATATTTTTAATATAATATCATGAATAAATCTTAAAAAATAAAAAATAAAAATTTATTTTTTAAAATAAAAATCACTTTAAACTAAAAATATATCAAACCATATATAGATAAAACAAATAAAAAAACACAATAACAAATCACTGTATGCATGCATATTGTAATCAAATTGGTCAAAAGATTGGGTTGACAAGGAAGGAACACACGTGGAGGCCACTCCATTTTCTTTTCTTTATTTTTTCAAACACATTACATTTTTTTCCAAGTCTAGGCGTCATCGTTGATAATTAAATTGGATTATTATAAGTCATTAATTAGATTTAATTGTGCCAAGGAACTCGGAATCAAAATCTGAGTTTTCTAACTTTTCTACCCCCGTCTTTTCTCTTATTAGCTTGGAAAATTCAAAAACGAAGACTCCCTACAGTCTTCTACATGACTTGGTCCGAGCATGCACTAGCCTTCTGTCGATCCCACATTGAAATACGAATTTTCTAGAGGGACAGGTGC
The DNA here is from genome assembly GCA_029228465.1 of Salix viminalis. Taxonomy (NCBI): domain Eukaryota; kingdom Viridiplantae; phylum Streptophyta; class Magnoliopsida; order Malpighiales; family Salicaceae; genus Salix; species Salix viminalis. Next base: position 452,658 of record CM055432.1, read on the forward strand.
TTAATTTAATTCTAGATTGCTTTTTTATTCATTTCATTATATTATTTTTCGGAATATAAAGCTTGTTTTATATAAAGGGGTTGTCTGCAAGTATTTAGAAAATGGCTTTAATTCAATTTCTCCATCAGCTTCGTTTTGCGTAGAAGCTTCCTTCTTTTGTGGGGGTTTATTTTTTCCGTATTTATTCATTTAAATTTTTAGATTTTTATTTATTTATTTTTTAAAGGAGTTTTATTTTTATCAGGTTCTGGTCTGAAATTTTAATTTATCTTAGTGATAATTTTAAAATTAATATTGCTCTTTTTTCCCTTTGTTCTTTTTTTATGTGTGTTTTCTGTTATTTTATCTATTTTTAGATTAAATAATTTTATGATTTTATTGTTTGCGCTATAATGATGATAATTTTAGTGATTATTTTTATTGTTTTTTTTAAATGTTATTTTATTTTTTGAGGTAATTTAATGATTTTAATTATTTGAACAGTAATGTTGATAATAATTTTAACTGCTATAATAATGAAAATGACGATAACGTAGGGATCAATTTTCAATTTATGTTTAAATATACTTATTTTTTATTTGATGATTGCAGGTCTTCTCACAATTTTTATTTTGTTTTTAAATGTGATTTAAATTGAATTATAAAATGAATTGATCTTAATACAATGAATTCAATAATTCAAATATCATAATCTTCTTGTTTTTTTAATGATGACGATAATTTTATCTTGGTTATTTCGTTAAAATCTACTAAACGGATAAATTTATATCAATTTAAAATACATATATTTTATAGAAAACTTGCACTTTACAGTAATGTTGCACATATTTATTATTTTGACTAAATTTATATTATAACAAAAAAAATACAATTAATATTTTTTGTGTTAAAAAAAATGCATTAAAAAAAAATAGTGTCGCCCACGACGAGACGCTAGGGCATTGACTAGTTATTTCTAATTTAGGTTTGTTATAAAATATTAAATATTATTTAAAAATTTATTTGAATTATTAAATTTATGTTAGTTAATTACTAATTTCAACTCGTACGTGAGTTTTCAACCTATGAAAAAATCATTAGAACTTGTCATGATAGGACCAACTAATTTTGTTCAAAACAAAATAGGAACAACTAAGTTGTCACTTGGTTTTCTGTATTTTCTATCATTAAGTGATTTTCCTGAATTAGAAAGTTTTATTTTAAAATATTTTATTTTTTATGTATATTTTTCTTCAATTTATATTATATATATTTGTTATTTATTTAGATCACTTATTGATTATTTATAATATTGTTGAGTTTATTTATTATATTTTAATATAATTTAATTTATAGGATGAATTTCTTAATATAATTAGTTAAAAAAATTAATTTTTGTGTGGTGTAGAAAAATGATTTTAACAACTTTAGTTGCGTGTCTAACATATATTCAATGAGAATGGGCCACTAGCTTCCCCTTTCTATGGTGGGAAACTCTTCACGTGATATCCTAATGCTTCAGCAATAATTCGTACGTAGAGATGACCCTTTCGTTTTGAATGAGGATGGACCCAGTAGCCAGATGGTTTTTATAAAAAGAGTATTGCTCTCAAGAACAACCCATTATTCATTTCCCTGGAAGTTCTCTCTCAATGTTGAGTGGAATGTTAGAGCAGCTTCTTGGTGCGTACTCAGCCCTTCTTTTTCTAGTCATCCTAGCCGGCCACCATAGCTGCAGTGCTACAACTAGCTGTGCTCCCTCTTCTTGTGGTGATATCCCTAATATTAGCTACCCTTTTCGATTACAAACCGATCACAGAAGCTGTGGCCGCAAAGAATATGAGCTTGGTTGTGAAAACAACCGCACAACTGTATACTTCCAGAGGGTAAAATATTATGTTCAGGCAATCGATTATAACCCTGCATTCACAATTCGTCTTGTGGATGCTGATTTTCAAAAGGATGATTGCCTCTCCATCCCTCGTCATTCGAGTTATACCTTCGACTACGATCACTATTATCCATTTCGTTATGCCTCTTCCTCTGGAATTAAATTTACTTTCATTAGCTGCCCAAGTCCAATACCGAGTCCTCCTTTTAATTTCGTAAATACTTCTTCCTGCAAAAATGGCAGTATTTATTCTCCCAGCTTCCGCCATATGGAAGGCTATTCCTATGTGATGTTTAGTTACTATGTGATGGTGATGGTTGGTGATCACTATGAGGTGGTGATGGTTGGTGAAATTGCTGAAGTACCGGACTTATGCCGTATAGATTTGATTTATGAAGCACCTTCATATTTTCAACAATTGCAAAATATTACTTGGCATATGTCTTTGATAGAGGTCCATGATATTTTGGCCAATATTTCTTTGATAGAAGTCCATGATATTTTGGCATATGGCTTTGAGCTTTCATGGTCAGAGGCTGCTTGTGATTATGCCAAAGAGAACCACCTCAACCTTGATAACGCCACCATACGCCGCGACTACTATTGTTTTGATGATGCACCCAGTACGTTACTCTATCTCTCTCTCTTTCCAAATCACCTCATTTGAATGTATAAAATGTACCGTCCTTTTGGTATTTGATTAATTAACTTCATTTATACTTTGTTTTTTTTTTTTTGGATATTAAACTAGCTGAAAAAATATATGGTGAAATGTGTTTTTTAATTGAAAATATTTAAAGATATAAAATTATATATATAAACAAAAACCACTTAAATAAGCATTAATTACGAAAAAAGCCATTCTAAAAATCAAAAAGTACTACAAATGCGAAGCATATCGTTAACCTCTTGCTATTTCGATCATATCTTTGCGATCAATCTGAATACATCGAAATTATTTAAATTACATAAGTTAATTCAATTTAAATAATTTCTTTATATATTAACAAAACAATTCTAGTTAATCAAAGGTTAATAATTGCATTATTAAAATTGAAATTATTAATGCAATTCTAGAACCATAATGCAATGCAATTCTAGTTCTGTACTAAAATTGAAATTTCATAAACCAAAGCCTATTGGATATGTAATTTACAGGTAGATGAGAGTTTAATAATTGTGTTACACATTAAATAGCTTTAAGTTTTCTGCACGCATGTATCCCGATTAATAATCTCTTTAAATGATTTCATTCATTTGACTCTTTCTTTCTTTAATTTTTTTTAAATGAACACAGGAAACAGTGCTCCCATCAGAGCTGTAATAGGTAAGCATCTCCTTCGGATCGTTAATTGTTTTTACAGGTCCACCCACTGGATCGAATCGGGTAATATGAAATAATTGTGTTCAAACCGCTTTCAAACTATGTAAACTTTTTATTTTCTTATATGATCCTTTTCTTTTGTTTCAAATGTAGAAATAATAATAGTAATAATAATAATTAATGGCCAATGCAAAAGTTAGAAACAACATATTTTGTTTCCTTTCTTCATGTATGGCAAATATCTCTTCCATTTCATTACAATTCCTCAACTCTTTTACTCTACTAGTATCATGCAGAATTATTCTATAAGTCCTGGTAAACAGTACCATGATGGCCACCCGGTCTTTTTAACAACCGTTTTTTTTCTTGCAGGTTTTCTGACTAACCGTATACTTGCTCGCCTTTGTAAGAACACTTCTTCTAGTTACATAATTAAAATGTTAAACATGAAACCTAAACAAGCACGATACCCTTATATATGATTTTCAGATATGTCTACGTGCTTCATATATACCCTTCTAGTGCCCATTAATTAAGCAAACAAAAAAATGACATGCAAGAGTACTCTAAATACAAAAGAAAAAAACATTAACTTGATTCAAATTTTTACGTTAAAAAAAGGAGTATATAAACTTTCAATATGAGGATTTATTGTAAAACAACAATAAAACCAAGGATGTCTATAGCTTTCTTCAAAATTGTAGGGAGCACATATGAAAATGAGTGAGAGGCTTTTCCTTAATTCGGCACGGGCTAGTGTTAAGCTGGGTGGTATGTATTAGGTATGTTCCGAGTAGGAGTTCAGATGACCTAATGAACTATGAAGGTTTTTAGAAAAACTGTAGAGAAGATTTGAAAATAAATTACAAGAAAACTGCAAAGATAAATAAATAAACTTGCAAGAAGAAAAAAAACTTAAATGTTAATAACAAAGCATAATTGAACAATATAAAGAAATATACATTTGTAATTGGGAGTACACCAGAAAATTACAATTAGGAACACAAGTGGTAATTGATCAAATTAAAAAGAATAGGAATAAGAATGAATAATTGAAAAAAAAAATACAGGGTTAAATTTAAGAAGTTTTGCCAAAAAATATGAATTGGTCTCAAAATGATGATTTGCTCCATCAAAACAGACATGCGTGCTCTTTCCTTCAGTTAATTTCACGAATCAATAATCTTATAATAATATTCTGAACATTGACACAACGTTTTCTTTTCCTTGAAATGTAGCAATATGGCGGCTACCGAGGTATTTAAAAGGTGAGGACTATTTTTTATCATCTCTTATTTGTCATGGTTCAATTTTGCAAAATATATATTTATATATATATATATATATATATATATATATATAGATAGATAGATAGATAGATAGATAGATAGATAGATAGATAGATGTCTTGGATTTGATACATATACCTTATTCTTTTCCTTTATCATGGTTTTGTATTTATTCATCTCAATTTTAGACGCTGACAATACCTTTTTTTTGTTGTTGTTGAATGTAGGTGGCTTCTGGATACATTATCAAAGCTTCGGTGAGTTTTTGTTTATTTGGGTGAACCTAAAAGGTGGCTGAATAAATTTATGTGTGTGTGTGTGTGTGTGTGTAAGTTGTGATATATGAGAACGAAGCCTATATATCTTAGTATTCTACATGTGGTTCATGCTAGTTTTTTCACTTAATCCATACATACATACATACATACATACATACATACATACATATGAATGTATGTATAATTATGTATATGTATATGTATCCTACAATATTTCACATATTTACTTAACTCCTTTTCTGTTAATATAGGAAAACCACTACTGGAATTCAACGATTATAAAGGTGAGGATTAGTTCATGCATGCATGTTGTAGTAGGCTCACTTACAATCTTCCTCTTCAAATTTTAGGAGGTTAAAATCTCAATCTTAGTTTCTCTCTTCACATTAGAAATAATTAACAAGTAAAACAAGTTGATGAATTTCTTGAAACTTAAGGCTTATTATAGAGGAAGATAGTGCCCAGGCAACTGGCAAGAGCATTGCTGATCTTACGTAATATTGATTGTGTTTCTATTTGTTTTCAATCTCTTCATGTATTTATTTGGCAGCAAACGGGCTTTTTAGTACCAAGAAGACTATCTATTCAGATTTTCCAATCATTCTCATAGTTTTGCTCATTACCCTACTTGTTGCCATCGGTAAGTATTCTCCTTTACTTTCTTGGACTAATTGTGAAACAATAAATTTATGTATTAGGACGTAAAAACTGACATAAATTCATTTTTAAAAGGTGTTTACTGGATTAATAAAATATTTCATTTCTATACTCTTGATATTTTATTAAATTCACACATAAAATATCTACTCTTTGGTAATTTCTTAATGTGGTCTCTTATTTATGATTCTATCAATTTTTCTTTTAAATATGGACAATCATAAGAAAACAACATAGAGCTTCAAGGTCAAAACTTATCAAGGATACAAGAAATATTAAAAAAAACCACTAAAACTTTATATCATATTAAAAAACTAAAAGAAATAAATTGAAAAGCTTTTAGAAAAAAAAAGAAATGGTGTTTAAAAATTTATTAAAAAGTAAAAAATGTCAATGACTTAACATATTCTTATTTTTTCTATTTTTCTCTACTATGAAAAATAATATTTACAATACTCCATGGTGTTTGTTTTTATAATGGTTAATTTTTAAATTTTAGTTTTCAATCTGTTTTTTTCTTTTCAAAATTTGGGTTTTTTTTCTAATATTTCACATTTTTTTTTTAAAAACAATTGTGCATACAATTCTATATTCTTGACACGCGTTCACATTTAATGGAAAAATGATCAAATCACAATAGAGGGATCTTATTTAAAAAACCTAGAGTAAAGGGATTGTATAAAAACATTAAAAAACATCCTCAATAAAGGTATTAATGACTCGTATTTATGAATGTTCTAACAAAAAAAATAGGGAGAGATTATATGGTAATGAATAAACTAACAAATCAATAAAATGATAAAAAAAATGAAAACAAGATAAGTAGAAAAACTAGATATATTTTTTTTCCTAAAATCAATGGAATTTCAGTTAAATTTTATTTGGAGAATTTCGAATTTGAAGAAATTTTATGCTTTTGAACTAAGAAACATAATTGATTAATGCTCTTATAATATTTTTATGCAGTGATATATCATACATTATTATTCCTTTGCGGGCTTCCATTTTTCATAACCTTTTTGGTCTATAAATGGCGAAGAAGGCATTTATCAATGTATGATAACATTGAAGAATTCTTGCAAAGTGATGATCATAATCTCATACCTATAAGGTATTCTTACTCAGAGATTAAGAAGATAACCAATGGATTCAGTGACAAGTTAGGTGAGGGAGGTTATGGCTCGGTGTACAAAGGAAAGCTTCGTAGTGGACGTTTTGCAGCAGTAAAACTCTTGCGCCAAGAAAAAACTAAAGGGCAAGATTTTATCAATGAAGTTTCCACCATTGGAAGAATTCACCATTGCAATGTGGTGCAACTCATAGGCTTTACTGCTGAGGGCTCAAAGCGTGCCCTTGTATATGAGTTCATGCCGAATGGATCTCTTGAAAAGTATATTTTTTCCAAACAAGGTAGCATCCCGCTAAGCAACCACAAACTACATGAAATTTCTCTTGGGGTGGCCCGTGGTATTGAATATCTACATCAAGGTTGTGAAATGCAGATTTTGCATTTTGATATCAAGCCTCACAACATTCTTCTCGATGAAAACTTCACCCCAAAAGTTTCAGATTTTGGACTTGCAAAATTATATCCAGCTAATAATAGCACTGTGCCCCTCACTATGGCTAGAGGAACAGTGGGATACATGGCTCCTGAATTATTTTACAAAAGCATCGGGGGCGTCTCTTACAAAGCCGATGTATATAGTTTTGGGATGTTGTTAATGGAAATGGTTGGGAGAAGAAAAAACTTGAATGCATTGGCAGATCATTCGAGCCAAATGTACTTCCCTTCATGGATTTATGACCAAGTTAGTGAAGGAAAGGATTTACTAGAAGACGAAGCCACGGAGCAGGAAAAGATAACAACAAAAAAGATGATTATAGTGGCATTATGGTGCATACAATTGAAGCCTATTGATCGTCCCTCAATGCACAAAGTTGTACAGATGCTTGTAGCAGATATTGAATCTCTACAAATGCCTCCTAAGCCTTTTCTCGTTCCGCAACAGACATCAAATCTTGATAGGATCAATATGGTTGATCCAGCAAGTATAAGAGATCCATCGAACGATTGTAGCATTGATTCTTCATATCAGTTTGGTCGTTGATACAAATGCTCTCATATGTTTGTTGATTTAAATAATATGTTAATTTTGTATGTTCTCTGAAACTTCGATGAAAGTTGAAATCATACACAAGTTTGTTAAAACTTGCAATTAACTGGCTTACAAAGCATCCAATTCTCACTAGTCATGTATCAAACCTCACAATAAAACATGTTTATATTATCTTCTTCTTTCTTTGTTATTTCGATATAATAATTAATTTTACTATTGAAATATATTTCAAATTCTTGACCATACTTTTTATGCTTTAATGATGAATTATAGTGCATGATTTATTCAATACATAACATTCATACGATGTTACTTGTGATGATTATCAAGAAACTTTGTGTTGTTGTTTAATTAATCAAACAAGAATTACTAATTAAGAAGTAGTATTCAAATTTGAAAGTCCAATTATAATCAACTAAATATTAAAAGTTTAAAGACTAAATTGAATCTTTTTATGATAACTTTCAAGTTGCCACCTGTTTTATTTATTTGTTTCTACTTCGGTCTTACATCTTTCAATCATGCTCTTTTTCAACAAATCAAGACTAATTGATCATCAATTCATCCACAAAGAATTGTAATTAATGAGAGAAAAAAGTGATGATAAAAAAAATATATTGCAATCCATAGTCGAATTTTTCTATCAAGCCTAAAAAATGGTTTTTCTTAAAGGACAAAAGCAAATGAGGTACAAAACTTAGCATTTCACAAACAGGTTTTACATTTTAGTTCCAGGATCAAAATAAACCATCAAAAATAGTTGAAGACAAGTGTGTACAAAACGCAAACCCAACCTGTACAAATGAACAAAAGAAAAACATAAATTACTAACATAGCTAAAACAGCTCGGGTTTTCGTTCATTGTAGCCTCAGACACAATGGCACTGTGGACTAGCCATTTCTCGGCCGTGCGTCGCGGCTGTTCGTCTGTCTTTTTTTTTTTTTTTTTTTTTTTTTTTTTTTGCTTCGATGAACAGTGAATTGGCGACTTCAGCCCTGCTAATAGGACAAAAACATGGTCTGGCTGAGGGGTAAATAGCGTGTTGGCTGAGGGGTGCGGGTGTAATTGCACGCGTACGGACCGGTCCGGTCCGGCCCGCCGCCCCCTTTTTTTTATTATTATTTTATAAATGGCTAAAGACAGTTATAGCCCCTAATAAGACAAAATCCATTAATTAAGGGAAGGGACATAACGGTAACTGACCATTATTATTTATATATTTTCCGAAATCTGTCAGGCGCGTGCGTTCCACGCGACTTACGGTGTCCCCCCTGACGCCTCGTTCAAGCGGCGCGTGCGGTATGATACGGTGGCCGGAAATGGTCTGCCGGCGTCTAATACGATGCGCCTCTGCTTGGTCTTCCTCCCGGCGCGGCGCGTTTTTCCACACGGTGGCCGTGGACGCGGCGGAGGCCGGTTGAAGACGGCGGCAGCGTTTCTCTCTCTCCCCTGCACGTAAAAGTGCAGGAGAGGCCCCCGTTTTGTTACCTTTTGCACTTCAGTTCCTGAACTTGCAATTTCCTTTCCTGCACCTTTCACTTCTGTTACAGTAGTTTTAATTTGCTGCGATTTCGTCCTTCAGGTTGAAATTAATTAAAGTGCAACTTTCACTTCGGTCCTGGAACTTTTTATTTCCGGATTGGGTCCAAATTGGTCATTAAATTCGGTTCACAGGTTTTAATTTTTGCAATTTTATCCTTGGATTGAAATTGATAATAAATGTGATTTTCATTTCAGCCCTTCAACTTTTGATTTATGATTTAAATCCCTGTTTAAATTTTTAATGCTTATCAAATAATTGTAACATTTTTCCTAATAATTTTATTTTCCATCAAATTTTTTTTCTTTGATTTATTTCTGCCACTTTCATTAATTATAATAATAATAATAATAATAATAATAATAATAATAATAATAATAATAATAATAATAATAATAATAATAATAATAATAATAATAATAATAATAATATAAAAATAATAATAATAATATTTTTCTTGCTTACTCTTTTGTTAATGTTTTTGAGTGTTTTTTCTTCCGTTAAAATTTTATAATTTTAATTGTTTTTGTAATATTTGAATGGGGATAAAAGACAACTCAAGAACAAAAAATAGACAAATTTACCTAGGTTACCTACAATTAAAAAACGATACAAGTCACTTTTGTCTCGATTACACTGTTCTTTTTAAACGGCAAACAAGTCATTATTATATGTTTTAATATTTATTGTATATTATCGCCTAAAAATATATAAAGAGATAAAAAAAATGACCTCGGATTTTTTGCAACAAAAAAATTAATATCAGCATTCTTAAATACATTTAATATAATAATATGAAGAATAAATCTTATAAAATATCCCTGTTTAAATTTTTAATGCTTATCAAATAATTGTTACGTTTTTCCTAATAATTTTATTTTCCATCGATTTTTTTTTCTTTGATTTATTTCTGCCACTTTCATTAATTAGAATAATAATAATAATAATAATAATAATAATAATAATAATAATAATAATAATAATAATAATAATAATAATAATAATAATAATAATAATAATAATAATAATAATAATAATATTTTTTCTTGCTTACTCTTTTGTTAATATTTTGGAGTGTTTTTTCTTCCGTTAAAATTTTATAATTTTAATTTTTTTTGCAATAATAGCAATAGTCATTTTATATCTAATATTACTGGGAATAAAAGACAACTCAAGAACAAAAAATAGACAAATTTACCTAGGTTACCTACAATTAAAAAACAATACAAGTCACTTTTGTATCGATTAAACTGTTCCTTTTAAATGGCAGACAACTCATTATTATATGTTTTAATATTTATTGCATATTATCGCCTAAAAATATATAAAGAGATAAAAAAAATGACCTGAGATTTTTTGCAAGAAAAAAATTAATATCAGCATTCTTAAATACATTTAATATAATAATATGAAGAATAAATCTTATAAAATAAAAAAAAAATTGGCTTCGAATTTTATTTTTGTGCTCTTTTGTTCAAGTGTATTTCTGAAAAAAAAAATTGGATTTTTAATATTTAAGATCTAATATTACCCGGGAAAAAATACAACTCAAAAAAACAAAAGGTAAACAAATTTGCCTAGATTATATACAATTAAAAAATATATGAGGCACTTTCTGTTTTGACTACACTGTTTTTTTTAGACAGCAAATAAGTAATTATAGCACGCAAAAAATATATATTCCTTTTTTGAAAAATATTGCAATGTTTTTATTTATAATGTGTCAGATCTAATATTATTAATAAATCATTTCCCCTTCTTAGCAAATTTTCTAACAAATTTTATCAAAAAAATTTTAGCAATAGCAATATTCAATCACATTTTGGTTGAAAAAAACTATTTTTAACAGATTTTATCAATTACAATATACTACTTATATATTAAAATAACAAAATACAACATTTATAAAATCAATTAATTTTCTATATAGATAAAAATGCCCAGCAAAGCGGGCCAATCAACTCGTTTAACCTAAACAAGGAGCACAGATGAAACAAATTACACAAGCCCCATTAAAAAGCTCGACACTTCACAAACTACCACAACATTTTAGCTTCCGAAAAATCATAATTTCTCCGAAAACACAGTTAATATCACAAATTTACAACAAAACCATAAACAAAAAATGCAAAAGTTCAGAACTTGAAACAAACAAACCTGAATAGATTTTCTCCAAAATCTCAAGCTGGGAAGCAGATTTCATTTTCCTCTTGGACTTGCTTTCTCCCTCTCCTAGATGCAAAAGGCTGCATCCTCTTGAGAAATGAAACCTAATTTAAATCATCCTCTTGAGTCATTAAAGAAACGAGTTGATATGCGAAGCTGGGTTTAATATAAATGCATGAAACGCATGGCTTTCTTAACAAAGCCATTCCCCATATTTGAGGAAGCCACCAATTCATGGGTTGAATATGTTTCTCTGTATATTGCCTTCTTCCCTGCCTTGGGAGAGAGATTTGACTGTATCCTTCATCACATAACACTACAGTTTTTTTTTTCTATTTTCCTAATTAATTTTTATTTTCAACTTTATCATTTAATATTATATTTATCGAGGATTAGACTTCATATTTATTTGCAATTTACTTTTTACGTGCTTATCTCAGTTTCATTGCCTAAATCATGGGTCCAACAACAGGTTAACTTGGTTGTTTCTAGTTTTTTTTCTAATTATTTTTTTTAATTAAATTCTTCAATAGTTAATTGATTGAAAACTATACTTTATTATTTTTTTGGTTTGTTTTTAGTGAACTTATCTAAATCTCATAACTCGATTCACCATTTTGACTAGTTAACTCAAGTTGACTCGAAATGATTTCTATGTCCGTTTTTAATCATATATGTTTTCAATTTTATTTTTCAATACCGTGTTGATTAAGAATCAGACTTCATAATTTATTTTATTTTGCTTTTCGTTGGGCTACTCCGGTCTCATGACTCATGCCACAAGTTTGACAGATTGACTTCGGTTATTTTTTGTGCTTTTTTTTCAATTGATTTTTTTTATTTTATTCTTCAATGATGAATTCATAAAAAATGGAGCTCATGATTTATTTTAATTTATTTTTTATAAGGCTATTGTAGTTTGATAATTGGTTTGAATGTAAATTAACATATTAGCCTAAATTGATTTGAATTCATCTAATATTTTTTATCTCAATATTTAAAAAAATATATCATCTTAAATATTTATTTTGAGTTAAATTATATTTTTATTTCTAATAATTTAAAATATTTTAAATTCATTAAGTTGACAATAACATATAAAATAAATCATCACACGATTAAAAAAATATACTAAAAACATTAATAATATATTAATATTTTTTATATTAAAATAAATGAATGAAAAGAAGACGCGCATCATTTTACAGACCAATGATATAGCGAGGATAAAAAACACGCACAGCATGACCATGCTCCAGTCACTGTCCTCCGGATTGGACCGTCATAAGTATTTCCCAGCTGGATGATAGAATTTATTGACGGGGGACCGTCAGAAATATTAAAATCTTGAAGAAGCGAATTAAATCTTGATATGTTGAAGCTCAGAGTAGAGACGACCAACTAGCTTCCAGTCATGCTGCGACACGTCAAAAGAGAGGTATAAGAATACGTATGCCAGTACAATTTGGATACATATATGTATACATGCAGTAGCAGTCCTCCTCAATAAAATGAGAAGCAAATAGACAGGTGAGGTGAAGAGAAATGAAGAAGCAAAAAATAATGAGTGAGAGCCATGTTCTGGTCATACCCTATCCGGCTCAAGGTCACATTAACCCAATGATCCAGTTCTCCAAACGTCTAGCCTCCAAAGGACTCCGGGTAACAGCAGTCATCTTCTCCAGCCAGGCGCTGCTCGAGCATACCCAACTTGGCTCGGTCGAAGTTGTAGCCATAGATTTTCACATTTACGAGGCAGCCAAGATTTCGGTGGATGACTACCTGAAACAATTCCAAGCTACGGTGACACGAAAGTTGACAGAACTCGTTGCAGAACTAAACAGTTCTTCTGGGTTTCCAATAAGCTGCCTTGTGTATGATTCCCTGATGCCTTGGGTTCTAGAGATAGCTAGACACCTTGGCCTCATTGGGGCTTCGTTCTTCACACAGTCGTGTGCTGTTGACACTGTCTACTACCACATTCATGAGGGGCAGCTTAAGGTTCCACCAGAGAAGTTGCCTCTAACATTTTCAAGTCAGCCAGTCCTGGAAATTACAGATCTCCCATCATTTGTGCAAGGTCTGGAGTCAAAACCAGAATATTCGTCTTTATTGAACATGGTGGTTAGTCAATTTTCGACTTTCATGGAAGCTGATTGGATCTTTGTCAACACTTTCAAAGCCCTGGAGGAAGAGGTACCCCTAATGATCTCCTCTATATGATCAGTGAATGTTTTTATCTGAGTTAAGTAACCATCTTATCTACAGTTAGGTTTAGGTGAGGCGCAGAATATCTAACAAAGCTAACCAATGTGCAACCAAACGAAAAAAGATTAATTACATATTTTTATTTTTTTTAATATTAGTGCATAAAAATATATAAAAAAAATGAACTAAATATTTTTTTTTAAAATCTTAAATTAATTGAATCTCATTTTTTTAATATAATATCATGAATAAATCTTAAAAAATTAAAAAATAATTTATTTTTTTAAATAAAAATCACTTTAAACTAAAAATATATCAAACCATATATAGATAAAACAAATAAAAAAACACAATAACAAATCACTGTATGCATGCATATTGTAACCAAATTGGTCAAAAGATTTGGTTGACAAGGAAGGAACACACGTGGAGGCCACTCCATTTTCTTTTCTTTATTTTTTCAAATACATTACATTTTTTTTCCAAGTCTAGGCCAAAGTTGTAAAATCTGTTCCGGGCGCCGTTCCGGTTTTTTGATTGGAACGGAACGTTCCGGTTTCGGTGCATTCCGGTGTGCTGTTCCGGTTTTGTACTGTTCATATTTAATTAATTATATATATGAAAAAAATAAAATATTAATTTAACAAGTATAATTTAAATTCAAGATAAATGAACTTTAAATACAATACAAACATAATCTCAAAATTAGAAACATCTCTAAAATTCCAAAATATTATGAAAGTAAAATGTTCTAAAATAAAAAAAAAATATACATCAAACATCTTCTACATCATTAATATAAAAATAAGGATCTTGATCTTGTTGTGGAATATAAGGAAAGTCATCAACAAGACATTCCAATAGTTGGTCATTTTCACCAAGCTCATTCTCCTCATATACACATGTCTCTTCATCATCTAAATTTAAAGTAGAGAAAGGTGCTTCGATACTCTCCCAACTTATGTCATTTCCATCAAGAAGATTGAGTTCTTCACAAATCCATTCATTCAATAGATCACAAAAAATATTGGAGGATCTATAATTTAATTAATCTAGTGAATTGATCTATAATTTAATTAACATATAATTTTAAAAATATCTTTTATTTAAAAATACATTAACATATATATATATATATATATATAAAAATACATTAACATGTTAATTTAATATTTTTTAAAATTAAACACATTTAATTTGTTTTGAATCACAAAAACGTGCAACCGAGAATAACAAGCACCATCTTTTAATAACCGAGAATTGTGTTTAAATTAATGTTTTTTCTTATTTATTTGATATCCTACTACAGGACGAAAGAGAGGGAATTGTGTTTAACAAGCATCATTTTTTAATAACCATAGGATATCAAATAAATAAATAAAAAAAAAAAACATTAATTTAAAGTTTTAAACTCACTCACCTCTCTTTCGTCTCTTCTCTCACTCACCTCTCTGATGTCTCTCACTCCCTAGGGTTTTTTTTCTTTCTGTTTCTGTTTCCCACTTTCCCCAACCTCGCCGATCCCTTCGTCCTGTACATCAACAATATGCTGCATGTTTTGCTTTCAACTTCTCATTTCTTACTCTGTTTTTTCATCACAGCAGCTTCTTCTACTGCTCCTGCATCAAATTTGCTTGCACCACATGATGCTACCGTTGTTCTTGCCTTCAAATATAAAGCGGATTTGAACAAAAAGCTTCCATTTTGATGCTACCACCTGGTGTAGCTCGCTGTGGGTTAGGGATTTGAGTTTTAAGTTTGGGGAAAAATTATCAATTGGGAATTTGGAGGTGCCGGGGACGAGATTCTTAAATGGATTAATTGATTTTTTTTTAAAATTCCGAAACGGAACAACCAGAATATTCCTGGTGCATTCCGGACGGAATTTGACCGGAATTTCCGGTACATGCCGGCCGGAATAAAAAACAGGGTAAAAACCGTGCCGTTTTGCGCCGTTTTGCTGAATGGAATGGACAACTCTGGTCTAGGCGTCATCGTTGATAATTAAATTGGATTATTATAAGACATTAATTAGATTTAATTGTGTCAAGGAACTCGGAATCAAAATCTGAGTTTTCTAACTTTTCCACCCCCGTCTTTTCTCTTATTGGCCTGCTGCTCTTCTATTGACTTGGAAAATTCAAAAACGAAGACTCCCTACCGTCTTCTACATGACTTGGTACAGTGGTCCGAGCATGCACTAGCCTTCTATCGATCCCACATTGAAATGCGAATTTTCTAGAGGGACAGGTGCTTAATTTAATTCTAGATTGCTTTTTTATTCATTTCATTATATTATTTTTCGGCAATATAAAGCTTGTTTTATATAAAGGGATAGTCTGCAAGTATTTAGAAAATGGCTTTAATTCAATTTCTCTATCAGCTTGGTTTTGCAAAGTCATAGAAGCTTCCTTCTTTTGTGGGAACCCACTCATGTAATTTCCATCGAGTGCGGTGACATTATATTCAATAATTCGTAGACTTTGTGCCCATCGATTCCTGTCGTATTGAATGCCGATGGACTCAATTAGCTGGTGTTTGTAGACAAGTATTGTTTTCAATGTTGACTAAGATTTAATGCTAGTGAGCCATAAAACTGGCTTCCCCTTTCTATGGCTGGAAACTCTCCACGTCATTTCCTAAGCTTCAGCAATAATTCGTATTGAATGAGGATGGACTCATATATTATTTTAATATATTTCTGAATTTTTTTTAAAAAACGAAATCTATTGTTAAGTTGCAAGACAGTAACGTAATGTTGACATGTATTGTCTGATTGGCCCGCTGGTCATCTATTGACTTGGAAAATTTGAAAACGAAGACTTTCTACCGTGTGTTCTACTGACTTGGTACACATGCTTTAAATCAAGTGTGATCTTTTTCTTCTACTGACTCGGTACACATTTATCATAAAATTAGAGGAAATAATTTTGATGTAATTTTCTAATGAAAAATAGATTTAATTCAATTTTAAAGACTTTGAATATTTTTAAGAAAAAAAAAAAAGAAAAAGGAAACAATGGATTCATATGAAATTCTGTTAACTTTGTATAGATTTAGATCATATGAAAGAATCTTAGTATGAAAACTTTATTTTTATTGTTATATTTTATTTATTTATTTAATGTTGAATAATTATTTCTAATTTAGGTTTGTTATAACACATTAAACATTATATAAAAAAATTATTTTAATTATTAGATTTATGTTAGTTAATTACTAATTTCGACTCGTACATTAGCTTACAACCTAAAATAATTCCATTTAGATTTGTCATGATAGGAACAACTAAATTTGTTCAAAAAAATTTGTCACCTAATTTTTATGTACTTTCTATCATTCAGTGATTGTATTAAAAAAATTTAATTTTTGTGTCAGTGTAGAAAAATGATTTTAACAAATTTAGTTGCGGGTCTAACATATATTGAATGAGAGCGGGCCATGCAGATGACCCTTTCGTATTGAATGAGGATGGACCCAGTAGCCATATAGTTTTTATAAAAAGAGTATTGTTCTCATGAACAACCCTTATTTCATTTCCCTGTAAGTTATCTCTCAATGTCGAGTGGAATGTTAGAGCAGCTTCTTGGTGCATACTCGGCCCTTCTTTTTCTAGTCATCCTAGCCGGCCACCACGGTTGCAGTGCTACAAATAACTGTGCTCCCTCTTCTTGTGGTAATATCACTCATATTAGCTACCCTTTTCGATTACAAACCGATCCCAAAAGCTGTGGCCTCAAAGAATATGAGCTTGGTTGTGAAAACAACCGTACTACTTTATACTTTCAGAGTGTAAAATACTATGTTCAGGCAATCGATTATTACCCTAGATTCAGAATTCGACTTGTGGAGGCTGATTTTCAAAAGGATGATTGCCTCTCCATCCCTCGTCATTCGAGTTATGCCTTCGACTACGATCACTATTATCCGTTTAGATATATCTATTTCCCTTTTTTTAGATTAACTTTCATTAGCTGCCCAAATCCAATACGGAGTCCTCCTTTTTATTTCGTCAATACTTCTTCCTGCAAAAATGGCAGTATTTATTCTCCCAGCATCCGCCATATGGAAGGTTATTCCTATGTGATGGTTTGTGGCTATTTGATGGTTGGTGACGACAATGTGATGGTTAGTGAAATTGCTGAAGTACCGGACTTATGCCGTATAGATATGATTTATACACCACCTTCAAATTTGTCACCAGTCAATATTACCAATATGTCTTTGATAGATATCCATGATATTTTGGCATATGGCTTTGAGCTTTCATGGGAGCAGGCTTGTGATTATGCCAAAGAGAACCACCTCAACCTTGATAACGCCACCATACGCCGCGACTATCACTGTCGTGATGATATACGCAGTACGTTACTCTCTCTCTCTCTCTCTCTCTCAAATCACCTCATCTGAATGTATAAAATGTATAGTCCTTTCGGTATTTGATTAATTAACTGCATTTATATATAATTAAGCACTTCACTTGCTCATCTTTATATATATATATATATGGGATGGTTACCACTCGCATAAACATCCAACAAATCTCTCCATTACATGTAACTCAAACCATCCCTATTCATCGATCTTGGAGCCCGTACCTATACCCTCTATGTCTAAGGAAATGACTCGTATAACACTAGTTTTAATTTATAATTACATATTTTATCTCATTGCATAACATATTAAACTAGCTGAAAAAATATATGGTTAATTTCAGTTTGTATCTTAGTATATAATTACATATCTTATCTCATTACATATTTTCTTCTTCTTTATCTAAATGAACACAGGAAGAAACAGTGCTCCCATCAGAGCTGTAACAGGTAAACACCTCCTCTGAATCGTTAATTTTTTTTCTAGGTCCACCCACTGGATGGAACTGGATAATTTGAAATAATAATTGTGATCAAACTGCTTTCAAAGAAATAACTCAGTAAACTTTTAATTTTCTTATTTGATCCTTTCTTTTGTTTGAAATGTACAAATAAAAATAATAATTACATGGACCTTTAATGCATCATGTAATCCAATATTGTTTATTAAGCAGCACAACTTAATGACCATTGCAAATGTTAGAAACAACATATTTTGTTTCCTTTCTCCATGCACGACTTTATTTTATATAAATATCTCCTCCATTTCATTAAATTCCTCAACTATTTTACTCTACCGGTATCATGCATAATTATTCTATAAGCCCTGCTAAACAGTACCATGAAGGCCACCTGGTCTCTTTAACAGTTTTTTTGTTTTTCTTGCAGGATTTTTGGCTTATAACATACTTGATGAACTTCGTAAGAACACTTCTTCTAGTTATATAAAATGTTAAACATGAAACCTAAATAAGGTATAAGAAATAAAAGGTGTATTAGAGAGAGAGATCCTTAATTAGAAACTTCACAATTCAAGAATACAACGTAATCTTTCTATCTATAACTTAAAGGTTGAGTATGAAGTGAGTATATATATCCGCTCTACCCATTTCAATAAGCATGTCAACTAAGAAAGAAATTAGAGATGTCTACGCACTTCATACTCTAAATGCAAAAGAACAAAAAAATTTATGTTATTTGAATATTAAAAAGGACTTGCGTGCTCTTTCCTTTAGTTAATTTCACGAATCAATAATCTTATAATAATATTCTGAACATTGACTAAACATTTTCTTTTCCTTGAAATGTAGCAAAATGGCCGCTAAAGTGGTATTTACGAGGTGAGGACTATTTTTGATCATGTCTTATTTATCATGGTTCAATTTTGCAAAAAAGAATATATACATGTCTTAGATTTGATACGTATACCTTAGGCTTTTTCTTGCATTTTTTTATATCATGGCTTGTTCTTTATTCATCACAATTTTAGACTCTGACAGTACCTTTTTTTTGTTGTTGAATATAGATCACTACTGGATAGAATATAGCAGCATCGGTGAGTTTTTATTTTTGGTGAACCTAAAAGGTGGTCGAATAAATTTATATATGGAGCCAGTTGTGATATATGAGAACAAAGCCTATATGTTTTAGTATCCTACATGTGGTTCATGCTAGTTTTTTCACTTAATCCATACATACACACATCCTACATGTATGTGTGTGTGTGTATCCTACAATATTTCACATTTTTACTTAACTCCTTTTATGTTAATGTAGGAAAACCATGGTTGGAATTCAACTATTATAAAGGTGAGGATTAGTTCATGCATGCATGTTGTAGTAGGCTCACTTACAATCTTCCTCTTACAATTTTAGGAGGTTAAAATCTCAATCTTAGTATCTCTCTTAACATTGGAAGAGAATTAACAAGTAAAACAAGTTGATGAATTTCTTGAAACTTGAGGATTATTATAGGCAACTGTCAAGAACATTGCTCTCATGTAATATTGATTGTGTTTCTATTTGTTTTCATTCTCTTCATGTATTTATTTGCAGGAAACAAACGTCATACGAAGACTATCAATTCAGATTTTCTAATCATTCTCATAGTTTGGCTCATTACCCTACTTGTGCTACTTGTTCTCATCCGTATGTTTCTCTAAACTTTATTGTTTCTATCACAGAGGAACATAAAAACTAGCATGGATTCATTTTTAAAAGATATTTGATTTCTATACTCTTGATATTTTCTTAAAGTCACCAATTTATATTAAACACATAAAATATCTACTCTTGATAATTTCTAAATGTAGTCTCTTATTTATGATTCTATCAATTTCTCTTTTAAATATGTACAAGCATAAAAAATATAAAACTTCAAGCTCAAAACTTATCAAGGATACAAGAAATATTAAATAAATATTTCTAATATTCACATTTTTTTTTATTTTATACATTTAAAAAAAAACAATTATGTGTACAATTCTATATTCTTGACACACATACACACATTTAATGGAAAATTGATCAAATCACAATACAAGGATCTTATTTAAAATACCTAGAGTAAAGGGACTGTATAAAAACATTAAAAAATATCCTGAATAGAGGAATTAATGACTCGTATTTATGACTGCTCTAACAAATAAACAGGGAGAAATTATATGGTAATTAATAAACTAACAAATCAATAAAATGATAAATATTGAAAACAACATAGGCAGAAAAACTAGATTTTTTTCCCTAAAATCAATGAAAACTGAGTTAAATTTTATTTGGTGATAAGAATTCCAAATTTGAAGGAATTTTATGCTTTTGAACTAAGAATCATAATTTCATTTATAAAATCATAAAAAAAAATATACATGGAAATCGAATAACAAATAATATATTTCTAATGTTCTTTTAATATCTTTATGCAGTGATATATCATACATTATTATTCCTTTGCGGGCTTCCTTTTTTCATAACCTTTTTGGTCTATAAATGGCGAAGAAGGCATTTATCAATGTATGATAACATTGAAGAATTCCTCCAAAGTGATGATCATAATCTCATACCTATAAGGTATTCTTACTCGGAGATTAAAAAGATAACCAATGGATTCAGTGACAAGTTAGGTGAGGGAGGTTATGGCTCGGTGTACAAAGGAAAGCTTCGTAGTGGCCGTCTTGCAGCAGTAAAACTTTTGCGCCAAGAAAAAACTAAAGGGCAAGATTTTATCAATGAAGTTGCCACCATTGGAAGAATTCACCATTGCAATGTGGTGCAACTCATAGGCTTTACTGCTGAGGGCTCAAGGCGTGCCCTTGTATATGAGTTCATGCCAAATGGATCTCTTGAAAAGTATATTTTTTCCAGACAAGGTAGCATCCCGCTAAGCAACCACAAACTATATGAAATTTCTCTTGGGGTGGCCCGTGGTATTGAGTATCTACATCAAGGTTGTGAAATGCAGATTTTGCATTTTGACATCAAGCCTCACAACATTCTTCTCGATGAAAACTTCTCTCCAAAAGTTTCAGATTTTGGACTTGCAAAATTGTATCCAGCTAATAATAGCACTGTGCCCCTCACTATGGCTAGAGGAACATTGGGATACATGGCTCCTGAATTATTTTACAAAAGCATCGGAGGCGTCTCTTACAAAGCCGATGTCTATAGTTTTGGGATGCTGTTAATGGAAATGGTTGGGAAAAGAAAAAACTTGAATGCATTGGCAGATCATTCGAGCCAAATGTACTTCCCTTCATGGATCTATGACCAAGTTAGTGAAGGAAAGGATATACTAGAAGATGAAGCCACGGAGCAGGAAAAAATAACAACAAAAAAGATGACTATAGTGGCATTATGGTGCATACAATTGAAGCCTATTGATCGTCCCTCAATGCACAAAGTTGTACAGATGCTTGTAGCAGATATTGAATCTCTACAAATGCCTCCTAAGCCTTTTCTCGTTCCACAACAGACAACAAATGATGATCATAGAATCAATATGGTTGATCCAGCAAGTATAAGAGATCCATCGAATGAGTGTAGCATCGATTCTTCATATCAGTTTGGTCGTTGATACAAATACTCTCGTCTGTTTGTTGATTTAAATAATACGTTAATTTTATATCTTCTCTGAAACTTCAATGAAAGTTGAAATCATACAAAAGTTTGTTAAAACTTGCAATTAACTGGCTTACAAAGCATCCAATTCTCACTAGTCATGTATCAAACCTCACAATAAAACATGTTTATATTATCTTCTTCTTTCTTTGTTATCTTAATATAATAATTAATTTTAATATTGAAATAGATTTCAAATTCTTGACCCATAATTTTTATGCATTAATGATGAATTATAGTGCATGATTTATTCAATATATAGCATTCATACGATGTTACTTGTGATGATTATCAAGAAACTTTGTGTTGTGGTTTAATTAATCAAACAAGAATTACCAATTAAGAATTAGTATTCAAATTTGAAAGTCCAATTATAATCAACTAAATATTAAAAGTTTAAAGACTAAATTGAATCTTTTTATGATAACTTTCAAGCTGCCACCTGTTTTATTTTCTACTTCGATCTTACATCTTTCAATCATGCTCTTTTTCAACAAATCAAGACTAATTGATCATCAATTCATCCACAAAGAATTTTAATTAATGAGAGAAAAAAGTGATGATACAAAAAATATATGACAATCCATAGTCGAATTTTTCTATCAAGCCTAAAAATTGGTTTTTCTTAAAGGAAACTGTTCCAAGACTTGGTAATCCCATGATTAATTAATGGAGACCCCAAACAACTAATTATCATCATGGACTATTGGTGATCTTTCTTGGTGTTATCAAGAATTTTTCAACGACAACAATGATATAGTAGCGTTTGTTTAAATTTATCAAGAATCTTTCTTGGTGTTATCTCATCAATTGCATGTCTCTCATTTTCATTACGAGGTCTCGCTTTCATTTCATCTCTGTTTAAATTTTTTAAATGTTTCTAGATCATTTTGATATGGTATATCAAAAATATAATTTAAAAAATAAAAAATAAATATTATTTTAATATATTTCTAAACAACACTAGAAGTTTATTCAATATTATAGTAGCGTTTGTTTTTACTTAAAAATATATTAAAATAATATTTATTAATATCATTTAAATTTATTTTTAAAATCAATATATTAAAATTATCTAAAATTAAAAAAAAAAAGTTCTGAGTTAACTTCTATGTTGTTGTGATTTGAGTTTAATGTTGATAAAATGTTAGACATTATGGTAGGTTGGTATTTATATATTATTGATTTATGTAAGAAAATCTCAAAATTATCTAAAATATTTCCTGCTTGCGAAGGACTTGAGTCCTTAGTCCGTCATTTCTCCAAATGCAAGTCCCGGGTCCCAGGTGGTTGCATTCACTGCAAACGCATGTGGCAGCTTCTCGAACTGCATTCTCGTATGTGCGATGAGCCTGATTACTGCAAGGTGTGAGAATGAAACTTGCATTTATCATTTTGCCTCCATGCATTTATTTTCAGGGTTTCAAAATCAATTTAAATGAGTATGAAACTTGAACAAAAGGAAATACTATAAGCCAAAACAAAACAGGGAGAGAGAGTTCAGAAGACATATATAGGAATGCTATTTTGCTTGTTAGAGAATCTGAACATCCAAATATGTCCTTCAATGTGGAATTCTGTTAAGGAGGTTTTTAAAGCATGGAAATCGATGAAAAATAGTTTACAAGCATTTTGCCAGATCTGCATTGGGTTTGTGTAACAGTACAGATTAGGCTCATTTTTTTTGATTAACTTTTTTATTTATTTTTTAGATTCATTTCTATTCTGAAGAATGCATTAAGCTCCTATGTTGACAATAATATTCCCATGAAGTTTTTTCACTGATTCTTCTATCTATATTTGAGGAGCTGATATGTTCAATCAGAACAGGAGGAAAAAAAACTATATGCATGCTGCAGTATCTTGATGGTGTTCTCTCTCCTTGTTGATAGGCATTTCAAGGAAAAAATGCAGCAGCAAACAAAGAAAGAAGCAGCTAAGTGGGAACTGCTGGTCAGCAAAGTAATAGCAGCCAAGAACGCGTTGGGGCCATTCACAGCTCGGCGTATAGATTTATTCTGATCCCATTACTTCTTTTAAGCTTGTATCTTCATCACAATATGCCATCAACACACCCAGGCCATTGTTTTGTATAATGTTATGGCAACTGTAAGATAGAAAACAATAAGTGGCAAAGTGGTTCGACAATGTTTCTTGTACAAACTATGTATCTTCTCTGCGTATGATTATAATAACGAGGAATAGGAAATATTAATATAAAATTTACTGAAGGGAAAAAATCATAGTATAGATTTTGAAACATTATACAATAATCTAAAAGAGGTCAGGGATTCACTGTAGATTGTGAGTGTAAACACTGGATTGTAATAGTGTTTTTTTGGGTCAGTTCGGTTCTCGGTTCGTTCGGTTCGGTTGGTTTGTCGGTTTTCTGATTTTTTTTATCATTATTTGCACAGTGAAATTGCATTTTTAGCCCTCGAAAAAGACAAAAAACCGGTTATGGGTGGAGGGGCTCCGCGGTAATTGCACACTTTCGGACCGGACCTGTCCGGTCCGGTCCGCCTACCTTTTTAATATTTTATATTTTTTTGAAAATGGCTAATTACAGGTTTAGTCCCTAATAAGATAAAATTGCTGACTTAGGCACAGGGGTGTACCGGTAATTGACCTTAATTTTTTTTTATTATTTTTTCTTATAATTGTAGGCACGTGTGTCCCATGCGCCTGACAGTTTTCTGCCCCACGCCCTCTTTAAGTGGCCCGTGCGGCGTGCTCCTGTAGCCAGAGATTGGCTACCGACGTCTATCCCGATGCGCCGCCATGTGGTCATCCTCCTGGTGTGGCGCGTGTGGTCCAACGGTGGCCGTGAACACGGCGATGGCCGGTTAAAGTCGCTGGAGCCGTCTCTCTCTCTCCTGCGCATAAAAGTGTAGGAGAGTCCCCCGGGTTGTTTGTTGTTTCACTTCGGTCCCTGTACTTTTAATTTTATTTATGGTCCTTATTTTTGTTATATAAGTTTTGATTTAGTTCGACTAGGTCCTTCGATTGAAATTCATTCAATGTTAATGTTTCACTTCGGTCCTCCTTCTTTTAATTTCCGGATTGAGTTTAAAATGATTAATTTATGTGGTACAGCACTTTCAATTGTTTTCAATTTTATCTTTTGATTGAAATTGATAATATATTTTATTTTCATTTCAGCCCTTATACTTTTAATTTCTGATTTTTATCCCTTCATATTTGATTTTCATTTCAGCCCTTATACTTTTGATTTATTATTTTAATCCCTTTATTTCTTTATATTTCTAGAATAATCCCTACTTTTGTCCATGTATATATAAGTGTGCTCTTAGTTTTGATTTTTAATTTTTGTTATTTTCTTATTTATTGAGGTGATATTTTTTTCCATAAACAATTAGCTCTTAAATTTTATTTTTTATTTATGATTTGAGAATTCATATTTCTGTTTTTTTTCGTCCCTTTGTTCTTTCTTTTAGTTTTTTATTTGTTTCTTTATTTTTATTTTCAAGTCAAATGATTTTTTTTTTTACCTGATGATTTTTACTTTATTTTTTATTTCATCTTTTGTTAAAGTTTTTAAGCTTTTTTTTGTCTTTCATTTTTTTCAGTTTTTACACAATAATAATAATAATAATAATAATAATAATAATAATAATAATAATAATAATAATAATAATAATTTAATTCTTTTTGGTGGTTACTCTTTTGTTAATGTTTTTTAGGTTTTTTTATCTCTGGATAATTTGATAATTTTTATTGTTGTGACAGTAATAATAATGATTATTTTTATTTTATTTTTTTGTTTGATCTTTTGTTAAATTTTTTAGGGTTTTTTTAGTCTTTCATTATTAACACAATAATAATAATAATAATAATCATAATAATAATAATAATAATCATAATCATAATAATAATAATAATAATAATAATAATAATAATAATTTTTTAATTGTTTTTCTTTCTTACTATTTTGTTAATGATTTTTAGGTTTTTTTCTCGGGATAATTTGATAATTTTTATTGTTTTGACAGTAATAACAATGATAATTTTTATTTTTATTTTATGTTTTTTGTTGGATCTTTTATTAAAGTTTTTAGGATTTTTTTATTTATTTTTTCTTTGATGATGATGATGATGATGATGATGATGATGATGATGATGATGATGATGATGATGATATTAATAATAATAATATGTTAATTATTTTTCTTGCTTACTATTTTGTTAATGTTTTTCTTTTTTTTTTCTCGGGATAATTTGATAATTTTTATTGTTTTGATAGTAATAGCAATGATAATTTTAGATGTTACGACTCCGATGTTGCTATTGTTATAATAGGGTGTGTTCATCTATTTCATTATATTAAAGTTTGCATGTATAAATATTATATTTTAATTTTGATCCAGCAAATCTTATAAAAATTGTTTGCTCAGCCCACGACGTAGGGCGATCATTTTTTTTTTCAAGTTAAATGATTTTTTTAGCTAATAATTATTATTTTTTGTTTTATCATCTATTATATTTTTTATTTTCTCTTTTATTAAAGTTTTTATGATTTTTTTAGTCTTTGATTTTTTTAGTATTTGATTTATTTTTTATTTTTTCATTATTACAGCAATAATAATATTGATAATAATAATAATAATTTTAATTTTTGTTCTTATTTGCTTTTCTGTTAATTGTTTTTGTATGTTTTTTCTCTGGGTAATTTATTAATTTTATTATTTTGGCAGTGATAGTGATGATAATTTTAGATGTTAAGACTTCGATGTTACTGTTGTTATAAAAAAATATGTTCATTTGTTTCATTATACCAAACTTTACATGTATAAATATTCTATTTTAATCTCAATAGTTATAAAAATTATTTGCTCGACCTACGACGTAGTGCAAACTGACAACATGATAAAAGTTGATGTAAAAGTTGGAAAAAAACTATGTTTTCCCACATTTTTTTTGTTTAGAAACTTCCGAGGCAATTACCTTTTCGGTCTCTTTGATGTTAAAGCTTTGATATTGTTATTGCGGTAGTGTGTATTAATGTATTGTATCATATCAAACTTTGGATGTGTAGATATTATATTGTATTTTTAAATTAATGAAATTTATAAATTGCTTCAAATCCAGCAATTGTAAAAATTATATCTTGCCCGCAACGTAATGCAGGCAATCAAACTAGTTAAGGACTAAATCACAACAGGCCTTGAAACATGGAAGCCTAAAAACATATACTAAAAACACTACAGTTTTTTTCTATTTTTCTTATTCATTTTTAATTTCAACTTTATCATTTAATATTATATTTATATTTATTCAGGATTATACATCATATTTGTTTGCAATTTACTTTTTATGTGCTCATCTCAGTTTTATTGCCTAAATCATGGTCTAACAAGTTAACTTGGCTTTTTCTATTTTTTTTTCTAATTGATTTTTTATTTAAATTCTTCAGCAATTAATTGATTGAAAACTATACTTCATTAATTTTTTGATTTGTTTTTTTATGAACTTATGTGAATCTTATAACTTGATTCATCGTTTTGACTAGTTGACTCGAAATGGTTTTTATGTCTTCTTTTAATCGGATATGTTTTCAATTTTATTTTATAATAACATGTTGATTAAGAATCAGACTCAAGGTGAAGAGAAATGAAGAAGCAAAAAATAATGAGTAAGAGCCATGTTCTAGTCATACCCTATCCTGCTCAAGGTCACATTAACCCAATGATCCAGTTCTCCAAACGTCTAGCCTCCAAAGGACTCCGGGTAACAGCAGTCATCTTCTCCGGCCAGGCGCTGCTCGAGCATACCCAACTTGGCTCGGTCGAAGTTGTAGCCATAGATTTTCACATTTACGAGACAGCTAAGATTTCGGTGGATGACTACCTGAAACGATTCCAAGCTACGGTGACACGAAAGTTGACAGAACTCGTTGCAGAACTAAACTCTTCTTCAGGTTTTCCAATAAGCTGCCTTGTGTATGTGTAGTGTTTTGAAATTTTTAATAAGGAAAATACATGAATGCCCTTAGTGGCTTAGAATTAGGTTAAGAGTAGGGTAGTAATTGCATAAGCTTATAAATATAAATAGAAGAGAAGAGAAAAGAAAAAGGAAAAAACAAAAGAAAAAGGAATAGATCTGCAATTTGAGAGAGAGAATCGGGAAGAGAGGAAGAAAGAAGAAGAAGAAGAGAAAAGAGGGAAAGAGAAGAGGAAGAGAAAAGAAGAAGGAGAAATAAGTTGTTAAGGTAATGTGTGTGTTTTAATATGTATAAATGTGGTTATTAGTTATGATTTTTGCTTGTATTGATTGTTAGGGTTTGAGAATTTTATTTGGGTTTGATTGATGAATTAGGAGAGATGTTAAGGGTTGAATGTGTTGGGTAATAGTTTAATTAGTTTGATTGTAGATGATTTTGAAGTTTTGAGATGTTTGGTTTAAGAAAATATTGAGAAAAATGGTGAATAATGTTGATAAATTTCGAAAATCCCTTGCTGGAAATTCTGGGTTGAGGTTGAAGATAATGAAAATTCATTTTGGTCCTTTTGGTGAAAATTATAGTTTAGTCCCCGAACTTTGGAAAAATTACAGTTTGGTCCCTGGGGTGAAATTGGAGATTCTGTACAGAGTTGAGGATGAATTATGGACAAGATTTTAGGATAGTATGAATTTATGAAGTGTTCAATTTAGCCCTTCAATTTGACCCTAAAAATATAAGAAAATTTCAGAATGGTCCCTAAGAGAAATATTAGTATTTCAGATTGGTTTGATGGATAATTTAAGCTCATTTGATGGATTAATATCAATTTTACGAATTGTATATTTTGGAATTAGATTTCGGAAGAAACCTTTGTTTTAGATTTTTGCGAAGAAATGGATAGTTTGATTCAAAATTACATAGGATTATGATTTGAACTCTTAGATATGTTATTAAAGGTATTTTACTTCTTTTGAGTCATTTTTGAGTATATCTTCTTTTATATATTTAGATAATCCTGATATTCTACCCGCAGGACATCAGTAAAGTTTCATCAACACTCTGCTTCTGAACCTTGTCTGCTTTTGAGTCCAGTGAGTGGATAATATTTAATATGCATGAGAAATAGTATAAATATTTGAAATTGCTAGTATGAATTGGATTATGCTTTTTGATAATATACACCTTGATTATATTCTTGATACGATAAAGCATAATCATTTGTTGAATATATGTTCTTGATATGAGCCCATATCTGTTTGTGAATTGATAGCTCCTCATTTGATTGATATCATGAGTTGAGCCTTGAGATATGAATATGTTTGTTTGAATATCAAATATACCTATGGTATGCCAGTCAGAATACCCATGCTAACAGGGTAGTGTTAGCCTTTGTGCATATCGTATCTGAAACCCTAGTTGGTCGGGGGAGTCACCAACTTGTGTGGACTGATCATCCCACAGTACGGAGCCTCATGCTCATTGCATTCTGATTTTCTGACGAGCTTTACCTATCACATGTTTGTTATGACCTATTTGAGAAACTCCTTGCAAGAACTTCGAGCCGATTTGATATTATACTTCTCTTTGCTATATTATCTCGTATGTGTATATTGGATATTATCTACTCACTGAGTTGTTGAACTCACCCCCTCATTATTCATTATTTTCAGGGTCGTAGCTTGCTAGCAGGTCATTTTTGTCCTACTCTTGGAACCTGCTATTTTGGTTGTAGTCGACATTTTTGTTCATATGTCTAGTTAGTGCTCCATAATTATAACTGTATGTAAGCAACTCTTGTATAAAGACAATCGAATTATGTTATAAAGTTTATTTTGTTATTTCCGCTGCGTTAAATTCTGAAGTTAAAAGATAATTTTGTGTGTAAGTTTGGGTTCGCATAGGTGTGGAACCCTGAAGGAGGACCATGCCTATGTGCAGGTCACGGATCCGGGAATCGGGTCGTGACAGAGATGGTATCAGAGCCAAAATTATAAAATGAATAAAAGTAAAAGTGTGAGTGACAAAACATAATGACATAGCTTTCAATTCATGAAATAATAGTAAAGTTAGGATTCGTATTGTGGAGCATTAGGATCCGTTTTGTCTTGTCTGTTATCCTTGAAATTCTGAATTCTCATCAAGCATGTCTTCTTGATTCCTTATGTTTTTTTTCTATAGATATGCTTTCCGATAATCATACGATAACTATTGTGCTATTGTTCTAGAATGACAAGAGTGTGTTATTTATTTTAGGATATGTCGAGAAATAGGCGTGTAGCTGATAATATTAGAGTAGGTGATGATCAGGATGATGTCCCTATTGTACAGTTGAGAAATACTAGGCAAAGAAGAGGAGGTGCACCAACGCCTCAATATGTTGAAGAGATACCTCCATCAGTAGAGGAGGAGTCTTATGAGGTTGAAGAGGAAAAGGAGGTTGATGAAACAGGTGCAGGAGAGGCTGCCACTGAAATAATGACAGAGTTGCGGCAGCTTAGCAGGACTATGCGAACTTGGATGGAATTTAATATGGGGAGAGATAGGAGAAGGGATAGAGATGTGCCATCATCATCTCATACTGTTCAAGGAGTTAATGTGCCATTGAATGATTTCATGAAGTTGGCACCTCCTACCTTCACTGGGATGAATAGTTCAGAGGATCCTCAAAGGTTCCTTGATGATATATGGCGTCGATGTGAAGTTTTAGGATGTACAGACCATCGAGCTATAAGTTTGGCGTCATTTAGGTTGGAGGGAGATGTGGCAATTTCTTGGTTTGAGTCTAGGAAGAGGGCAAGACCAACAGAGGCTCAGTGGACATGGAATGAGTTTAGCACCATGTTTTTAGATAGATTTCTCCCTCAGAGTGTTAGAGATGCTCGGCTTTATGAATTTGAGAGGTTATCTCAAGGGAGTATGACGGTTGATGAATATGATCTAAAATTTACCCAGTTGTCTAGATATGCTGAATATCTTCTACCTACAGAAGAGTGGAGAGTCAAAAGGTTCATAAGAGGGCTTAAATCCTCTATATTCATAGCGATGGTGTCCCAGGTGTTTCCATCGTACTCCTCAGCTGTTGACTGCGCCAGACAGATAGAGGCGCGAGAATTTGAGGACGTAGTTACAAGTCAACCTAAGAGGGCTAGAGAAGAGGGTCAGTTTTCTAGACAACCAGGAGGATCGAGTGTAGGTCCGTTTAGGGAACAAAGTAGTCGTCAGGATTTTTGGGTTCAAAGGAGGTTTAGACCGAGAACTACAGTTAGTGGCTCGAGTAATCAATGTGGTAGTAGTGGTGCTCGGAGTTGTGGCCAAAGTTCAGTTCAAACTGCACCTCGTAACTCATTTGTTCCATCTGGGGACAATTCCTTATGTCAACACTGTGGAGGAGGTCATACTGGTGCAGAATGTTATAGAATGACCGGAGCTTGTTTTAATTGCGGCTAGCTAGGCCATAAGATTAGAGAGTGCCCTAGGAGACAGTCGTTAGCTTCAGGGGCATCTAGTTCAGCTCAACATCCTATTCAGACACCATCGACGAACCAGTCTATAACTCATGGTAGTAGAGGTTTTAGTGGTCATGGTCAGAGAGGTCAGATGCAACAAGATCAAGGACATGCTAGAGTCTTTGCCTTGACTCAGCAGGATGCTCAGACATCCAACATAGTTGTCTCAGGTATTCTTCTTGTTTGCTCTTTTGAAGCAAAGGTTTTGTTCGATACTAGTGCAACTCATTCATTTGTGTCCCTATATATTGCAATGAGATTAGATAAACAACTAACTTTGTTAGGATTTCTCATTTCTGTTTATATCTCCATGGATGAAGAAATATTAGTAAAGCCACAAAATACCTTAGTTTAGCTTCTGATAGATTTACAAGATGGGTCGACTATGCTGCCATTACTTCTTTATTATGTCCTGACATGTTCCCTTGGGTATGTTACATATTAAGTAAACAAATCCGAATTCTTTGAGTAAATAATATATTTAGGTACAAAATAGGAGGCCAGCAAAAAAAAGGGTGACGGACAAGATGCAGCAGCTCAATTCATATAGTCTGCTGCACGCACCACTAATTTCCATTAAGCATTCCAGCGGGAGATTCAACAGAATCACATGGAGTGTGTTCTTATGCCGATAAAAATGAACTTTCATCATCATCTGATGAACTGTAATGATGCCTTCCAGTGAGACCTGGAAAAACTGGTGGAAGTGTTGGATTCGAAGCCATGGGACGGACTGAACTGCAAATGGTCCTCTCATTGATCTTTCCAACTTCTTTGCATACATGATCAAGAATGGATAGAAAATCCCTCACCACCATAAAAATCCGGAAAGGGCGAGCTTCTTCCTTTGTCTGAGTTCCCATGGAAATACTCAGTTATTTCCTTCACCCGAGAGAGGGCGACCTTTTCTTGTGCTTGAAGCATTACAATTTCTTCTTCTGCCTTCTTCATGAACCCGTTCATTGACTCTGAAAACCTCCAGCTACTCTCCTTCAATGCAATTTCTTCATTTAATTTCAGAACTTCTGTAATTTTTGTAATTCCAGAGGCTAGTTTTGCGACTTCACTGCTAAGCACATTCGAATCCATTGCCGCAGCTTTCTTTACATTCATAAGCTCTCCACCCAAACCTGAAACTACTTGCAGACCAAGCTTCCTAAATTCAACTTCATCAGTGCCTTTAATATCTACAAGCTTAAGGAGCGTGTCAAACTTGAAGGCGTGCGCATCACCACGATTGGTGCCAACATTCATACGGTTCCCAGTCTTGAGAACTGCTTCCAGAAGTTTCAGGAACATCCTGCTGTTCCTTAATTCTTCGCAAGCTGCCTGTAGAACAAGGAAGATATATGAGCAGCAGCTGGAAGAGTGCAGCAATAGGAAATGATGTGCTCAAGAGAATAGATAATGAACTGCAAGAGAAGCCCCTTAAATGGTATCCAAGACAAGAAACACATGTGCAAAAAGAACACTCTGAAAAACACAATTTGATCCTTGTCATTCTACATTTGAAACCAGCTAAATGACAGTACAGTATTTGGGAAAAAACTGGGTCATGTCAGCATTGCTACAGTGTTATAAATATCTCCCCTATCAAACCAAATTGCTGGATCTTAGCGAGACTTGGGGACTCCTGGAAAATAAGGAAGTGATATTGTTATTTTGCAGCTATTTAGAGAGAGAGCATGAAAAAATCATAATGAATGAATGTTGAGCTGAATTCATAGAATTCTGTTTCTATCTCCCTTTTCCCCTTCTATTTTCTCACTACCTGTAAACACCATGACTGGAAACTTGGCTACCAGCCATTTCCATCACTATGGCACCTCTGGATGTTATCCAGATTGGTTCCCACCCAATCAGACACGTAACAAGGTAGCACTCCATCCCCAGGGATCTCAGTGAAGGAAGTCGCAGTCCTCTGGTATGATATCAACAAAGTTTACCTGCCCAGGTGGCTGGCAATGTTGCTGCCTTTAGAAAGTCATGCCCAATTGAGAAGTTATCTAGATTGAATTCAGGCCAGTCGATAAATGTGAACTACAAACTACCATGCAAGTTACAGACCTCACATCCAAATTCTTCTATGATGTTTTATGCAGAAGTTCATTTAGTCATGCATTCCAGAGGCTCCTTGAACATCAGGGCTTGAAATATCAGGACTAAGAACATGAAGTCAGTCCTGTGGTTTGAACTGAAATGACCATCACAGAAAGATGGTACAAACATCAGGCACCAGCACAACCTTAAACACCCAATTCGTGATCAAGGCAGAAGGGAAGGGACAGATTCTACACAGAGCTAGTGGTATGAAAAACTCAAAAGAAAAAAGATATAAAAGTGAGAGAGAGAGTAACTAAATCGCATCGAAAAATTTATAATGTTTGAAGGATTATCTTGATTTTTGGCAGAACAAGAGTGACGCAGCCCTTTTGATCACCACCATCCACGATTAAAAGTAAAAATGAAATTTATGTTGACAAGAATAAGAAGCAAGAATGACAGCATGAAACAGAACAGAACACCTGCTTTTCAATATCAGCTACATTACCACGTAAGATATAAATAAAGAAAATAAAATCTGCAAGCCAAATGAAGAATTACCTCCAGTGTTTCAAAAGACCTCTTCAGGTACTCAACTTCAGAATCAAAATTAGTAATATAAAGCATTACATCAACCCTTTTAAATGCAAAGGGAACATCAAGCACTTCCTTGAGGAATTTCTCTGCAGGACCTAGCTTGAATGGCGATTCATCCTTGAAGTCTTTTAATTTGTATTCTTCTTCTTTAGTTGGAGCCATCCTTAACAAGCTTTCAAGAAGCTCTGTCCCCAGAGTATCTAAATTTCCTGTTCACATCAGTGAAAGGTTGAGCAACTGCATTGCTCTATCTCACCAATAATGCGCACACAAAAACACACTCATCACTGTTATTAGTACTCTTAGTAGCAGAGAGAGACATTATCTAAGTAGACAAAGATTGACCCTTTGGACTAACAAGGGGAACACTGTCATGGGAAAAATAAGATCCCTCTATGAGCAGAGGTTTTACATTTGCACAACATTACCATGTTAGATAAAGAGAGATTATTCTTTTCTCAACTATTGCAAATGTATCCAACAAAGTAGGGACCACATAGAATTATAATTAACACAAAGTCACTTAATTAAAAGCACTCAGCATTTTGAATTTTTTTGTGGCAGGCGAAAAGCTTTTGTCTGAAAGGCATCCCTCTGCCTCCTTAAAATTAAAAAAATAAAATTGAGGATCAAAATTAATCTTGCCTTTTAATTGAGAAAACTGAAGGGACCAGCATTTATAATTTGAAAAATATAGGAGCTAAAATAAATATTTCACCTAAACTTTGTTAAAGTCACCCAATCCTTCCATATGCTTACACTTTGGTATCCCATCTTTTAATTCCATTATTTCCCATACATTTAGATTTATTGTTAAAGTTAATAGTTAATTTTATGTAGGGCAAAGTCTGTTCATAAATATATAATAATGGAGAGGATGGGCCCAAGGAAAACTCAACGGACTACCTTGACTTTGTTAATGCGGAAAAGTCATAAAAGTTGTCTTCCCCTTCTTTGCCGGGAACCCTTCCTGTAATTTCATAATGCTTGACCGGTGACCATCTAGACCTTTTTAGTTCTTTATTTGATATGTAATACAAACTAAAGAAAGAAATTAATGTTGAAATTTGTCTTTATAAAACATGGTTAATGAAATTGCCTCTCACATATAATTTTTTTAAAATAAAATATTAACATTATTAAAAAAAATATTAACAAATGATATTAAAATACCATTAATCAGTTAACATTTATTTTGTGAATTTTAAATACAAAACTATAATGTATATTAATTAATAAATTAAACACTTTTAAATTTATAATTAGAAAAACACAAACCACAATATACCATATTAAAACAAAACCTTACATCTTGAATGGAGCATCTAAGCTATCTCCCTCACTCCTTGTTCATCAATATACCATATTAAATTCATCTTCTAATGTTATCTTGTTTAGCTTCCATTTTCATCAATTTATTAACACAACGTCTCAGCAAGTAAGTGTGGCCTTACTTCTTGTTAGTAAGGCCACACTTGCATGCTGAGGCGTTGTGTTAATAAATTGATGAAAATGGAAGCTAAACAAGATAACATTAGAAGATGAATTGAGTTGTAGTTAAGACATAAAAACAACTCTAAAATTTCATTTCCTTTCTGAAATAAAAATAGGATCAAGTTTGTCTTTTTCTAATAATGTTTTTTATATGCACTTTTAAACAAAAATCTACAAATCAAAGATTATGAAACTCAAGTATCTATCAATAAAATTAATTTAAGTTTTAGATTTGAAAGAAAAGTCAGAGTTTACAAACAAAATACAACACTAAAATATAAGGCAAGGAAGAGTGCAAAGAAACATCATCGTAGAAGACTTTTCTTTCACCCATCTTTTTATAACTAGTTTTAAAAGCTAAAGAATTAAAGAATTATTTCTAGTAATAATCGTAATGGATTTCTGTATTATTAGTCTTTCATTAGCTGGTTTTAAATCCACATTTTAAGCTGCAACTATTATTTAAATTTGCAACAAAAGCTTTTGGAAGAGACTGTTAATATTTATGGGTTAAACTGAGCAAATTATTCCTTGGAGTTTTAATTAGGCAGACAACTCGTTTCTCTAGATATTAATTACGCTTCTATCGTCCCAGATACAACACGGTTTTGCCAGTCAACAGGTCCCCATGCTCTTGCTTTCCTTCTTTTCTTATTATATAGTTCAGAAAATAATATCGAAAACTAATTAACATCTATTCTCCTTTACTTTTTATTCGTTTCGTATGATTTCCATGTTGGAATTATGAGAGAAGACAAATGAAACTTGCGATGAGTGTTTTAATTCAATGAAGGTTCTGTTCTGTCATGCAGAATATTTATAGGAATTGTTTCTAATATTTATTTTAAATTAAAAAATTAGTGTTTATAGATAATTTTCATGTGCTGATATCAAAAATAATTTTTTAAAAATAAAAAAATATATTATTTTAATATATTTCTGAATAAAAATATACTTTTAAAAACCACATCAACTACACTCTGGGACAGTAACGTAATATTGACGTGTTTTTTTGTAACGTTTTACGTGAAAATATTATTTTTTATTTGTAATAAATGAATTATTAATTTTTTATATGAAGCATGCATGTGGCTGAAATAATTAACATCTATTCTCCTTTACTTTCTATTCGTTTCGTATGATTTCCATGTTGGAATTATGAGAGAACAAAAATAAAACTTGCGATGAGTGTTCTAATTGAATGAAGGTTCTGTTTTGTCATGCAGAATATTCATGGGAATTGTTTGACACTCTGTTTTAATATTGTTTTCGAATAAATTTAAAAACTTTATTTTTATTTTTTATTTTAAATTAAAAATTAGTGTTCATAGATAATTTTCATGTGTTATATCAAAAATGATTTTTAATTTAAGTTTTAGATTATGAAACTCAAACATCTCTAAATAAAATTAATTTAAGCTTTAGATTTGAAAGAAAAGTCAGAGTTTACAAACAAAATATAACACTAAAATATAAGGTAAGGAAACTTCATTGAAGACTTTTCTTTCACCCATCTTTTTATAATGGACTACCTTGACTTTCTTAATGCGGAAAAGTCATAAATGTTGCCTTCCCTTTCTTTGCCGGGAACCTTTCCTGTAATTTCATAATGCTTAACCGGTGACCATCTAGATCTTTTTAGTTCTTTATTTGATATATAATACAAATTAAAGAAAGAAATTAATGTTGAAATTTGTTTTTATAAACATGGTTAATGAAATTGCCTCTCACATATAATTTCATTTCCTTTCTGAAATAAAAATAGGATCAAGTTTGTCTTTTTCTAATAATGTTTTTTATATGCACTTTTAAACAAAATCTACAAATCAAAGATTATGAAACTCAAGTATCTATCAATAAAATCAATTTAAGTTATAGATTTGAAAGAAAAGTCAGAGTTTACAAACAAAATACAACACTAAAATATAAGGTAAGGAAGAGTGCAAAGAAACATCGTACAAGACTTTTCTTTCACCCATCTTTTTATAACGAGTTTTAAAAGCTAAAGAATTAAAGAATTAATTCTAGTAATAATCGTAATGGATTTCTGTATTATTATTCTTTCATTAGCTACCATAGATCAAATGATAAATTTTAATATAGTGCCTTTAAATCCACATTTTAAGCTGCAAATATTATTTAAATCTGCAACAAAAGCTTTTGGAAGAGACTGTTCATATTTATGGGTTAAACCGAACAAACAACAAGCTAGAAGAAATAGTTTTTCAGGTACTAAACCCAAGTTTAGATTTCAATTAGAAAAAAAATCTACATGATGTGCTGAACTATAAAAATATTTGAAAAACTCGTTCATGGAGAGCCTATGATTTTTAAACTGAGGCTTGGTGGGCAGATAACCACTTAATAATGGTGATTTCTCACAAGAGAGTCCAAAAGTTCAATATATATATATGGAAAATATATATTCAACCTCTCTACTATTCCTTGGAGTTTTAATTAGTCTTCTACTTATTGCCGGGGCCGGAGGTTTGCGTGATGCGACCTTTCCATCTTTTCTACTCTCATCTTTTCTCTTATTGACTTGGAAAATTCGAAAACGAAGACTCCCTGCCGTCTTCTACTGACTTGCTACACATTTACCAAAAAATTACAGGAAATAATTTTGATGTAATTTCCTAATGAAAAATAGATTTCATTCAATTTTAAAGACTTTGAATCTTTTTAAAAAAAAAGAAGAAGAAAAGGAAACAATGAATTCATATGAACTTCTTTTAACTTTGCATAGATTTAGACTATATGAAAGAATTTTAGTATGAAAATTTTGTTTTTATTGTCATATTTTATTTATTTATTTATTTCTGAATAATTATTTCTAATTTAGGTTTGTTAAAACATATTAAACAATGTTTAAGAGTTTATTTTAATTATTAGATTTATGTTAGTTAATTACTAATTTCAACTCGTACGTAGCTTACAATCTAAAAGAGATCCATTAGGACTTGTCATGATAGGAACAACTAATTTTGTTCAAAAAAAAGATAAGAACAACTAAGTTTTCATCTGGTTTATGTGTACTTTCTACCATTCAATAATTTTCTTGTATTAGAAAGTTTTATTTTAAAATATTTTATTTTTTTATATTTTTTTTCTTCAACTTATATTATATATCTTTCTTATTTATTTAGATCACTTATTAATTATTTATAATATTGTTGAGTTTGTTTATTATATTTTAATGTAATTTAATTTATTGGCTGAAATTCTTAATATGATTAGTTAAAAAAAATAATTTTTGTGTGGTGTAGAAAAATGATTTTAAAAACTTTTGTTACCCTTTTCGATTACAAACCGATCCCATAAGCTGCGGCCTCAAAGAATATGAACATGGTTGTGAAAACAACCGCACAACTTTATACATGGAGAGTGTAAAATACTGCGTCTAGGCAATCGATTATGACCCTCTATTCACAATTCGACTTGTGGATGCTGATGTTCAAAAGGATGGTTGCCTCTCCATCCCCGTCATTCTTTTCGCTTTAAAAATACTTCTAATACAAAATCTCCTTATCAAATAGAATATTTTGAAACCAATATTGAACCTTCTCTTACCTCTCTCAAACCAAGAGTGAAAAAATTAAAAAAATAAAATCGAGGATCAAAATTAATCTTGCCTCTTAATTTTGAAAACTGAAGGGACCCGGCATTTATAACTTGAAAAATATAGGAGCTAAAATAAATATTTCACCTAAACTTTGTTAAAGTCACCCAATCCTTCCATATGTTTTCTTTTTGGTATCCCATCTTTTAATTCCATTACTTCCCATACAATAGTTAATTTTATGAAGGGCAAAGTTCATATATATAGTAATGGAGAGAATGGGCCCAAGACGACTACCTTGACTTTGTCAATGCAGAAAAGTCATAAAAGTTGTCTTCCTCTTCTTTGCCGGGAACTTTTCTTGTAATTTCATAATACTTGACCGGAAACCATCTATACTTATTTAGTTCTTTATTTTATATGTAATACAAACTAAAGAAAGAAATTAATGTTGAAATTTGTTTTAATAAAACATGGTTAATAGGTATATTTGAATTTAAATTTAAAGTTGGTTTCTTTGATTGAAAATCACTCTCACATATATTTTTTTTAAATTAAAATATTAACATAATTAAAATAAATTATTAATAAATAAACAAATGATATTAAAATACCATTAATTGTTATGAACTATGGATTTCTGTGATTGAATTGAGAGAAAAAAGAAGATCAACACATTGATAGTTAGGGATTCGAGAGAGAGAAAGAGAAGGGAAAGTTGAATTGAATACTGTTCACAATAGAAAGTCACACATTATGTATGTCTATCCGGTACACCTTATTTATACCCATTTTATAATACGTATGTATACTTCTATACATACTCTAACATTAATCAGTTAACATTTATCTTGTAAATTTTAAAATCCTTTATTCTATATAGAAAGAAAAATACAAGGTCATCGTATATTTTATTAAAATCTATAGAGTGAGAAATTGTAGAGCAGAGAAAATTTCTTCGGGGTTGTCTGCAAGTATATATTTAGAAAATGGCTTTAATTCAGTTTCTCTATCAGCTTCGTTTTGCGTTGATTTTGCAAAGTCATGGAAGCTTCCTTCTTTTGTGGGAACCCATTCATGTAATTTCCATCGAGTGGACTTTGTGCCCATCGATTCCTTTTGTATTGAATGCCGATGGACTCAATTAGCTGGTGTTTGTAGACAAGTATTGTTTTCAATGCTGAACAAGATTTAATGCTAGTGAGCCATAAAACTGGCTTCCTCTTTCTATGGTGGGAAACTCTCCACGTCATTTCCTAAGCTTCAGCAAGAATTTGTATTGAATGAGGATGGACCCAGTCGTCAGATGGTTTTTATAAAAAGAGTATTGCTCTCAAGAACAGCCCATTATTTCATTTCCCTCGAAGTTATCTCTCAATGTTGAGTGGAATGTTAGAGCAGCTTGTTGGTGCATACCCAGCCCTTCTTTTTCTAGTCATCCTAGCCGGCCACCATAGTTGCAGTGCTACAACTAACTGTGCTCCCTCTTCTTGTGGTAATATCCCTAATATTAGCTACCCTTTTCGATTACAAACCGATCCCATAAGCTGTGGCCGCAAAGAATATGAGCTTCGTTGTGAAAACAACCGCACAACTTTATACTTCCAGAGGGTAAAATATTATGTTCAGGCAATCGATTATGACCCTCATTTCACAATTCGACTTGTGGATGCTGATTTTCAAAAGGATGATTGCCTCTCCATCCCTCGTCATTTGAGTGGTGACTTCGACTACTATCACTATTATCCATTTAGTACTTATACTTATTCCTCTCTAGTTACATTAACTTTTTTAAGTTGCCCAAGTCCAATACCAAGTCCTCCTTTTAATTTCATAAATACTTCTTCCTGCAAAAATGACAGTATTTATTCTCCCAGCTTCCGCCATATGGAAGGTTATTCCTATGTGATGGTTTATGGCTTTGTGATGGTTGGTGACGACTATGTGATGGTTGATGGTGATGAAAAAATTGCTGAAGTGCCGGACTTATGCCGTATAGATTTGATTTATGAAGCACCTTTAAGTTATCAACAATTGGTAAATATTACCAATATGTCTTTAATAGAAGTCCATGATAATTTGGCCAATATATCTTTGATAGGAGCCCATCTCCATGATATTTTGGCCAATATGTCTTTGATAGAAGTCCATGATATTTTGGCATATGGCTTTGAGCTTTTATGGTGGGAGGCTGCTTGTGATTATGTGAAAGAGAACCACCTCGATAACGCCACCACACACTACTACGACTGTGAGCGCAGTACGTTACTCTCTCTCTCTCCCCCTCCAAATCACCTCATCTGAATGTACAAAATGTACCGTCCTTTTGGTAATTGATTAATTAACTGCATTTATATATAATTAAGCACTTCACTTGCTCATCTTTATATATATATATATATATATGGGATGGTTACCACTCGTATAAACATCCAACAAATCTCTCCATTACATGTAACTCAAACCCATCCAAACAAAACTTCACATGAACTAAGTCTTTTGCACGCATGCATGCCGATTAATTATCTCTTTAAAGGATTTCAATTAATTTTATTCATTTGACTCTTTCTTTGTTTCTTTTTTTAAAAAAAAAAAATGAACACAGGAAACAGTGCTCCCATCAGACCTGTAATAGGTAAGCATCTCCTTCGAATCGTTAATTATTTTTCCAGGTGCACCCACTGGATGCAACTGGGTGATTTGAAAAAAATTGTGATCAAAATCCTTCAAAGAAATAACTCTGTAAACTTTTTATTTTCTTATTATACCCTTTTTTTTTTTAAATGTAGAGATAATGATAAGAATTAATGACCATTTCAAATGTTAGAAACAACATATATATTTTGTTTATCTTTCTCCATGTACGGCTTGATGGTGTTTTATTCTATATAAATATCTCTTTCATTTCATTACAATTCCTCAACTATTTTACTGTACTGGTATCATGGAGAATTATTCTATAAACCTTGGTAAATAATACCATGAAGGCCACCTGGTCTCTTTAACAACTGTTTGTTTTTCTTGCAGCTTTTCTGGCTAATTGTATACTCCAGAACCTTGGTAAGTATACTTCTTCTAGTTACATATTTTCTTCTTCTTTATCTAAATGAACACATGAAGAAACAGTGCTCGCATCAGAGTTGCAACCGGTAAACACCTCCTCTGAATCGTTAAAAATTTTTCTAGGTCCACCCACTGGATGGAACTGGATAATTTGAAATAATAATTGTGATCAAACTGCTTTCAAAGAAATAACTCTGTAAACTTTTAATTTTCTTATTTGATCCTTTCTTTTGTTTGAAATGTACAAATAAAAATAATAATAATTACATGGACCTTTAATGCATCACGACTTAATGACTATTGCAAATGTTAGAAACAACATATTTTGTTTCCTTTCTCCATGCACGGCTTTATTTTATATAACCATCTCTTCCATTTCATTACAATTCCTCAACTATTTTACTCTACTGGTATCATGCAGAATTATTCTATAAGCCTTGGTAAACAGTACCATGAAGGCCACCTGGTCTCTTTAATAGTTGTTTGTTTTTCTTGCAGGTTCTTGGGCTAATGGTATACTCGGTAGCCTTAGTAAGAACACTTCTTCTAATTACATAAAATGTTAAACATGAAACCTAAATAAGGTATAAGAGAATAAAAGGTGTATTGGAGAGAGAGAGATCCTTAATTAGAAACTTCACAAGTCAAGAATACAACTTGAGAAATTACATGTAAGACAGTACTAGCTAGGTTAAGCATAAAGTGTGTGTGTGTGTATCCACTCTATGTATATATATCCACTCTACCCATTTCAGTGAGCATGTCAAATGAGAAAGAAATTAGACATGTCTACGCCCTTCATACTCTAAATGCAAAAGAACAAAAAAAATTATGTTATTTGAATACCAAAAAAGACTTGGGTGCTCTTTCTTTCAGTTAATTTCACTAATTAGTAATCTTATAATAATATTCTGAGCATTGACACAACGTTTTCTTTTCCTTGAAATGTAGCAAAGCGGCGTCTAAAGTGGTATTTACCAGGTGAGGACTATTTTTTATCATGCCTTATTTACTGATGGTTCAATCTTGCAAAAAGAATATATAGATGTCTTGAATTTGATATGTATACCTTAGGCTATTCCTATAATTTTTTATATCATGGCTTGTTCTTTATTCATCACAATTTTAGACGCTGACAATACCTTTTTGTTGTTGTTGGATATAGGCAACGACTGGATACAATATCACAGCTTTGGTGAGATTTTATTTTTTTTGGTGAATAAATTTATATATATGTGAGTTGTGATATATGAGAACAAAGCCTATATATCTTAGTATCCTACATGTGGTTCATGCTAGTTTTTTTCACTTAATCCATACTTACACACATACATATGCATGTATGTATGTATCCTACAATATTTCACATATTTACTTAACTCCTTTTCTGTTAATGTAGGAAATCCATGGTTGGAAATCAAGTATTATAAAGGTGAGGATTAGTTCATGCATGCATGCATGTTGTAGTAGGCTCACTTACAATCTTCCTCTTACAATTTTAGGAGGTTAAAATCTCAATCTTAGTTTCTCTCTTCACATTGGAAGAGAATTAGTTCATGCATGCATGCATGTTGTAGTAAAGCAATCGTGTTTCTCTTTGTTTTCATTCTCTTCATGTATTTATTTGGCAGGAAACAGAGAACATATTAAGACTATCAATTCAGATTTTCTAAGCATTCTCATAGTTTTGCTCACTACCCTACTTGTGCTACTTCTTCTCATCGGTAAGTTTCTCTAAACTTTATTGTTTGTATCATATAGACACATAAAAACTTCATTTCTATACTCTTGATATTTTCTTAAAGTCACCCATTTATATTAAACACATAAAATATCTACTCTCGATAATTTCTTAATGTGGTCTCTTATTTATGATTCTATCAATTTTTCTTTTTAATATGGACAAACATAAAAAACATAGAAATTCAAGCTCAAAACTTATCAAGGATACAAGAAATATTAAATAAATAAAATCTATTAACTTATTAAGGATACATGAAAAATAATATTTACAATACTTCATGGTGTTTCTTTTTATAATGGTTGATTTATCAATTTCAATTTTCAATTTTTT
The DNA here is from genome assembly GCA_029228465.1 of Salix viminalis. Taxonomy (NCBI): domain Eukaryota; kingdom Viridiplantae; phylum Streptophyta; class Magnoliopsida; order Malpighiales; family Salicaceae; genus Salix; species Salix viminalis. The sequence continues at coordinate 496,895 of CM055432.1, forward strand.
TTTTCAAATTTTGGGTTTTTTTCTAATATTTCACATTTTTTTATTTTATATATTTTTTAATTATTCTTTTTAAAAAAAAATTGTGCATAAAATTCTATATTATTGACACACGTTCACATTTAATGGAAAATTGAACAAATCACAATAGAGGTATCTTATTTATAATACCTAGAGTAAAGGGACTGTATAAAAACATTAAAAAAATATCCCGAATAGAGGTATTAATGACTCGTATTTATGATTGTTCTAACAAATAAACTAAGAGAGTTTATATGGTAATGAATAAACTAACAAATCAATAAAATGACAAAAAAAATTAAAACAATATAGGCAGAAAAACTAGATATTGGTTTTTTGTTTTTCATTTTCCCTAAAATCAATGAAATCTTAGTTAAATTTTATTTGGTGAAAAGAATTTCAAATTTGAATAAATTTTATGCTTTTGAACTAGGAATCATAATTTCATTTGTAAAATCATAAAAAAATATACATGGAAACGAATAACAAATAATATATTTCTAATGTTCTTTTAATATCTTTATGCAGTGATATATCATACATTATTATTCCTTTGTGGGCTTCCATGTCTCATAACCTTATTGATCTATATATGGCGAAGAAGGCATTTATCAATGTATGATAACATTGAAGAATTCTTGCAAAGTGATGATCATAATCTCATACCTATAAGGTATTCTTACTCGGAGATTAAGAAGATAACTAATGGATTCAGTGACAAGTTAGGTGAGGGAGGTTTTGGCTCAGTGTACAAAGGAAAGCTTCGTAGTGGTCGTTTTGCGGCAATAAAACTTTTGCGCCAAGAAAAAACCAAAGGGCAAGATTTTATCAATGAAGTTGCCACCATTGGAAGAATTCACCATTGCAATGTGGTGCAACTCATAGGCTTTTTATCGCGAGGGGCTCAAAGCGTGCCCTTGTATATGAGTACATGCCTAATGGATCTCTTGAAAAGTATATTTTTTCCAGACAAGGTAACATCCCTCTAAGCAACCACAAACTATATGAAATTTCTCTTGGGGTGGCCCGTGGTATTGAATATCTACATCAAGGTTGTGAAATGCAGATTTTGCATTTTGATATCAAGCCTCACAACATTCTTCTCGATGAAAACTTCACCCCAAAAGTTTCAGATTTTGGACTTGCGAAATTGTATCCAGCTAATAATAACACTGTGCCCCTCACTATGGCTAGAGGAACAATGGGATACATGGCTCCTGAATTATTTTATAAAAGCATCGGAGGCATCTCTTACAAAGCCGATGTATATAGTTTTGGGATGTTGTTAATGGAAATGGTTGGGAGAAGAAAAAACTTGAATGCATTGGCAGATCATTCGAGCCAAATATACTTCCCTTCATGGATTTATGACCAGGTTAGTGAAGGGAAAGATATACTAGAAGATGAAGCCACGGAGCACGAAAAGATAACAACAAAAAAGATGACTATAGTGGCATTATGGTGCATACAATTGAAGCCTATTGATCGTCCCTCAATGCACAAAGTTGTACAGATGCTTGTAGCAGATATTGAATCTCTACAAATACCTCCTAAGCCTTTTCTCGTTCCACAACAGACATCAAATGTTGATCATAGGATCAATATGGTTGATCCTGTAAGTATAAGAGATCCATCGAACGATTGTAGCATCGACTCTTCATATCAGTTTGGTCGTTGATATAAATGCTCTCATCTGTTTGTTGATTTAAATAATACGTTAATTTTATATCTTCTCTGAAACTTCAATTAACTTGCTTACAAAGCATCCAATTCTCACTAGTCATGTATCAAACCTCACTATAAAACATGTTTATATTATCTTCTTTTTCTTTGTTATCTCGATATAATAATTAATTTTAATATTGAAATAGATTTCAAATGCTTGACCCATACTTTTTATGCATTAATGATGAATTATAGTGCATGATTTATTCAATATATAATGTTTCTTGCGATGATTATCAAGAAACTTTGTGTTGTTGTTTAATTAATCAAACAAGAATTACCAATTAAGAAGTAGTATTCAAATTTGAAAGTCCAATTATAATCAACTAAATATTAAAAGTTAAAAGACTAAATTGAATCTTTTTATGATAACTTTCAAGTTGCCACCTGTTTTATTTTCTACTTCGATCTTACATCTTTCAATCATGCTCTTTTTCAACAAATCAAGACTAATTGATCGTCAATTCATCCATAAAGAATTTTAATTAATGAGAGAAAAAAGTGATGATAAAAAAAATATATGGCAATCCATAGTCGAATTTTTCTATCAAGCCTAAAAATTGTTTTTTCTTAAAGGAAAATGTTCCAAGACTTGGTAATCCCATGATTGATTTCTGCAACTGATTCTTTTCCTTTTTGATAAACTTTTGATTTGTATATTGTTTAGTTTGGCATTATTTGTGAGGCAATATTGGGTGACACCATCTTCAAACAAAACTTAGGCAGTCTATGTATTTGGATTAGTTTCATACACGATTAATATTCCCTCTCCTGGATGCAAAAGGCTGCATCCTCTTGAGAAATGAAACCTGATTTAAATCATCCTCTTGAGTCATTAAATAAACAAGTTGATATGCGAAGCTGGGTTTAATATAAATGCATGAAACGCATGGCTTTCTTAACAAAGCCATTCCCCAAATTTGAGAAAACCACCAATTCATTGTTGAATATGTTTCTCTGTATAGTGCCTTCTTCCATGCCTTGGGAGAGAGATTTGACTGTATCCTTCATCACATAACACTACAGTTTTTTTTTCTATTTTCCTTTTTAATTTTTAATTTCAACTTTATCATTTAATATTATATTTGTTTGCACTTCATTGAGAATTACACTTCATATTTGTTTGCAATTTACTTTTTATGTGTTTATCTCAGTTTCATTGCCTAAATCATGGGTCAAGATGTTTCTAGTTTTTTTTTTCTAATTATTTTTTAAATTAAATTCTTCAATAGTTAATTGATTGAAAACTATACTTTATTATTTTTTTGGTTTGTTTTTAGTGAACTTATCTAAATCTCATAACTTGATTCACCATTTTGACTAGTTAACTCAAGTTGACTCAAAATGGTTTTTATGTCCTTTTTTAATCAGATATGTTTTCAATTATATTTTTCAATATCGTGTTGATTAAGAATCAAACTTCATAATTTATTTTATTTTGCTTTTTCATTGGGCTACTCCGGTCTCATGACTCATGCCACAAGTTTGACAGATTGACTTCGGTTATTTTTTGTGCTTTTTTTCAATTGATTTTTTTATTATTTTATTCTTCTTATTGAATTCATAAAAAATGGAGCCTCATGATTTATTTTAATTTAATTTTCATAAGGCTATTGTAGTTTGATAATTGGTCTGAATGTAAATTAACATATTAGCGTAAATTGATTTGAATTCATCTAATATTTTTTATCTCAATATTTAAAAAAAATATCATCTTAAATATTTATTTTGAGTTAAATTATATTTTTATTTCTAACAATATAAAATATTTTAAATTCATTAAGTTGACAATAACATATAAAATAAATCATCAGACGATTAAAAAAATATACTAAAAACATTAATAATATATGAATATTTTTTTATATTAAAATAAATGAATGAAAAGAAGACGCGCATCATTTTACAGACCAATGATATAGTGAGGATAAAAAACACGCACAGCGTCACTATGCTCCAGTCACTGTCCTCCGGATTGGACCGTCAGAAATTTTTCCCAGTTTGGAAAAATATATTAAAATCTTGAAGAAGCGATTTAAATCTTGATAAGTTGAAGCTCAGAGTAGAGACGACCAACTAGCTTCCAGTCATACTGCGACACGTCAAAAGAGAGGTATAAGAATACGTATGCCAGTACAATTTGGATACGTAGCAGTCCTCCTCCATAAAATGAGAAGCAAATAGACAGGTGAGGTGAAGAGAAATGAAGAAGCAAAAAATAATGAGTGAGAGCCATGTGCTGGTGATACCCTATCCGGCTCAAGGTCACATTAACCCAATGATCCAGTTCTCCAAACGTCTAGCCTCCAAAGGACTCCGGGTAACAGCAGTCATCTTCTCCAGCCAGGCGCTGCTCGAGCATACCCAGCTTGGCTCGGTCGAAGTTGTAGCCATAGATTTTCACATTTACGAGGCAGCCAAGATTTCGGTGGATGACTACCTGAAACAATTCCAAGCTACGGTGACACGAAAGTTGACAGAACTCGTTGCAGAACTAAACAGTTCTTCTGGGTTTCCAATAAGCTGCCTTGTGTATGATTCCCTGATGCCTTGGGTTCTAGAGATAGCTAGACACCTTGGCCTCATTGGGGCTTCGTTCTTCACACAGTCGTGTGCTGTTGACACTGTCTACTACCACATTCATGAGGGGCAGCTTAAGGTTCCACCAGAGAAGTTGCCTCTAACATTTTCAAGTCAGCCAGTCCTGGAAATTACAGATCTCCCATCATTTGTGCAAGGTCTGGAGTCAAAACCAGAATATTCGTCTTTATTGAACATGGTGGTTAGTCAATTTTCGACTTTCATGGAAGCTGATTGGATCTTTGTCAACACTTTCAAAGCCCTGGAGGAAGAGGTACCCCTAACGATCTCCTCTATATGATCAGTGCATGTTTTTATCTAAAGTTAGGTTTAGGCGAGGCTCAGAATATCTATGCATGTTAACAAAGCTAACCAATGTGCAACCAAACGAGCAAGCAGTCAAAAAACTGATTGACAGACAAAGCAACATGAACGAAAGCAGCAATGCTTCAAATACCTCTTTAAATTATTTGTTCTTTGTTAATAAGATGGCAGCATGCTGCTTTTAGTAATGCAAAACTCAAAATTTTGCTGATTTCCATCAGGCGGTAAACTGGTTGGCAAGCCAAAGGTCAATAAGGCCGATAGGTCCAATGATCCCATCTTTTTACTTGGATAAGCAGCAGGAGGACGATAAAGAGTACGGTCTCAGCCTCTTCAAACCTAATCCGGACAGATGCAATGAGTGGCTGGATTCAAAGGAAACTGCCTCAGTGGTTTACGTGTCATTTGGAACCTTGGCTGCACTGGGAGAGTGTTGAGATTGATAAATGTATGAAGTAATTTCACAGATAATTGAAGAATTAATCAAAGGAAGAAGACAGTGTTTTGGAGGGAAGAATATAGAATTTAGAAAATGTTTGTTATGCTGGTTCTTCAGCTTACACACACAGTAAACATGACTATATTTATACTAAAGGGACATTACTTAGGTATGCATACTCACACGTATGCTTACCATATACCTTACACTAACATTTCCCCCTCAATCACAGGCTTGCACAAACCAAGCCTGAGATTGTTACAATGAGTGTGAAACAATGGTGAACTTAACCCCTTTGTCAAGATGTCAGCAGCCTGTTCTTGGGAAGAAACAAATTGCACAATGAGTTGATTGTTGGACACCCTCTCCCGAACAAAATGAACATCCACCTCAATGTGTTTAGTCCTTTGATGTTGAATTGGGTTGAAGGACAAAGCAATTGCCGAGAGGTTATCACAGAAAAGGACTGGTGGCTGTGATAAGTTGATACCCAAAAATTGAAGCAATTGTTGTACCCAATCAAGTTCTGCTGAAGTGGTAGACAATGCCCGATACTCAGCCTCTGTCGATGACCTAGAAACTGTCTGCTGTTTCTTGGAAGTCCATGAAACTGGATTGGAACCAAGAAATACAATTAAACCTGTAGTAGACCTTCGATCATTAGGGTCCCCAGCCCAATCTGCATCACTGTAAGCCAAGAGATCTAAAGAGCTTTTGGTGTAATGAATCCCAAACTGCAAGGTGCCTTTAAGGTACCTAAGAATTCTTTTCACAGCAACAAAATGAATCTGCATTGGTTTTTGCATAAACTGGCATACTTGATGGACAGAAAAAGCAATGTCAGGTCTTGTAAATGTAAGATACTGTAAAGCTCCTACAATGCTGCGATATAAGGTGAGATCATCAAATGGCATGCCATCATCCTTCAACAATCGCTGATAAGGAAGACAAGGTGTGGCACATGATTTGGCAGCAAGCATATCAGTCTTAATAAGAAGATCATTAACATATTTAGACTGAGACAAATCCAAACCATCAGAAGAATAAGACACCTGAACCCCCAAGAAAAAATGCAGTTTCCCCAAGTCTTTAATCTCAAATTCAGATGCAAGTGATTGAATAACAGCCTGAATCTCCACAATGTTACTCCCGGTGACTATAATATCGTCCACATAGACTAGTAAAATGATTATACCAGCCGCAACATTTTTCACAAACAATGAAGAATCAGAATATGTGGATGCAAAACCCAGAGAAGGTAAAAATGCAGTAAACCTGTCATTCCAAGCCCTGGGGGCCTGCTTGAGACCATAGAGTGACTTGTGTAACTTGCAGACTAAATGAGGATGAGTGGAGTCTGAAAACCCAGGAGGTTGAGCCATGAACACCTCTTCCTGAAGAGAACCATGCAGAAATGCATTCTTAACGTCAAGTTGCCTTAAAGGCCATTCAAACTGCGGCAGAAGGGCTAGGGACAAGTCCGACAGTTGGTTGGCTTAACCACGTGGGTCGAAGGTTTCCCCATAATCCAGCCCAGGCTCTTGACTAAAACCTTGAGCAACTAACCGAGCCTTGTGTCGAGCAATAGACCCATCAGCATGTCTCTTGATCTTAAAAATCCACTTGCAGCCTACTAAGTTTTTATGAGCAGGAAGGGCCACTAAACTCCAAGTGCCCTGTGTTTGAAGGGCTGACAGCTCTTCCTTCATGGCATCAAGCCATACGGGATGAGACATAGCAGATTTATATGTGGAAGGCTCACTGTTTGACAAGGCAGTAGCAGCTGAAGATGAAGCCAAGAGGCAGACCTTTTTCTTTACAATGCCAGACTTGCTGCGTGTCTTCATGGAATGAACATTCATAGCAGGAAGGCTTTGAATCACAGATACTGCCTCTGGTTGAAAGCTAGCAATTGATAAGTGATCAACCAATGGTGCAATTTCAGAATTACTCACAGGTTCCACAGGAGGAGGAGCAGATGCAACATGAGCAGGAGTAATGGACTTGGGTGATGAACTGGGTGCAACAATTGGTGATGGGGGTAAAACAATGACATTTTGAGTGTTAACAACAGGAGAAGACATACTAGTATAGGAATGAGAGATAGGTGTTTTAGGCCGAGATCCTGTTTTAAGTTGTTGAAAGGGAAAAACATGCTCATTGAATATAACATGTCTTGAAATATATGTACGATTTGCAACAACATCAAAGCACAAGTACCCTTTATATTGATTTGCATATCCTAAGAAAATACACATTTTGGTCTTAGGTTGTAATTTGTTATCATTGTAGGGACGCAATAATGGAAAACAAGCACAACCAAAAATGCGCAAATGGAAGACAGCAGGGGCAGATTTGAAGAGCATCTCATATGGTGATTGATTATGCATGACTAAGAAAGGCATTCTATTGATTAAATATAAGGCTGTATGAAGGGCAAAAGTCCAGAATCAAGAAGGCAATTTAGCATGTTGCAGTAGGGTTATAGTTGTTTCTATAAGATGCCTATGCTTACGTTCAGCTAAGCCATTTTGTTCAGGAGTGTAAGGGCAGGATTTTTGATGAACAATGCCTTTAGCATGGAAAAACAGTTTAAGCTTGTGACTAGTGTATTCCCCACCCCCATCACTTTGAAGTATTTTGATTTTGGAAGAGAATTGAGTGTTAACATAATTATAGAAGGCAATGAATACAGAATAAACATCACTTTTGTTAACAAGGGGAAACAACCAACAATATCTGGAAAATTCATCAATAAATGTCACATAGTATTTATAGCCGTCAATCGACACACATGGAGAAGGACCCCATAAGTCACTATGTATAGTTTGAAATGGGATTACAGACTTTGTATGACTGGAATGAAATGGAAGTTTAGAAAACTTTCCTTGAAGACAACTATGACACATAGATGAATTTGAATCAATTGAAAATGCAACATTTGCTTTTTGTAACATCAATGAAGCAATCCTATTTGTAGGGTGGCCTAATCTGCTGTGCCAAGTACATGAGAAGACTAACTGACCAAGATGACACTGAGGTTGAAATTTGAGATAAGCTGGACTAGAATGAGGAACAAAAGGCAGAGGATAAAGTCCATTACTGCACCGTCCTGTGTAGATGATCCTCCCCGTGGCCCTGTCCTGAATCCAAAAAGAAAATGCATCAAAGATTAGTCTATAGTTGTTATCCAAACACAAGCGATGAACTGATAACAGATTTTGTGTAAGTTGGGGAACATATAAAACTGATTTCAGTTTAATGGCCGCATTGCTTGTAGGAATAATTGAAGTTCCAACATGAGATACCAACAAACCTTCACCATTGGCAGTTTGGACTCTGTCATTAGTAGGATAGGGAGCAACCAAGGACAAGTTTGACAAGTCAGCAGACATGTGATTTGTTGCCCCAGAATCGGCAAGCCAAACTGAAGATGAAGGTTGAGGCTGTGATGAAGGGAAGACAGTATTCAGTGCTGGCATTGGCTGTTGATGATGAGGTGCATACGGCTGAGATGAAGGGAATACAGTATTCATTGCTTGCATAGGCTGTTGATGATGAGGTGCATATGAAACTGAACTACTGAAATTTGGCCCCTCAGAATACATGGCCTGATGCAACTATGATTGAGGAGTCTGAGGCTGAGGGGATGAATACGGTACTGAACCTCTGAAATTACTCATCCCAGAACCATTGAAAGTGGTCATACCAGACTGCAATTGTAAATGCTGATCTTGTGAAGGCTGAGACTGATGCAATGCAACTTGGGCTGATCCCATAGAGTTTGGACCACTATTATTATAGTAGCAAAACCATGATGTATGATTAGTCCTTCCACATATATTACACTGAATTCGATCATCTCTCTTATTCACACACATAGGGGCAGTGTGCCCTTCAAAATTGCATAGCTGACAGACAGGCACTTGAGGAAAATTTGAGGGAAAGTAAGGAGAGGAGGTTGGGTTAGACACACCAGAATTCATTGAAGGGGAATCACGGGTTTGAGGTTTTGGGTAATTCCTGAAGCCGGATTGATATCTTCCCCTCCCCCTAGGCCTGTTAAATGATCTATACCCCCCACTGCCAAAGTTGTTGTATGATTGGGTTCTTTGAGGCATTTGGACATATGAATCAGAGGGATTAACAGATTTTGGAATTGTGGTGTGCATGGCAGTAAGAAATGAGGATGAATCAGTATTGCTAGTGTCTACAATCTTTTCCTCAACTAGCAATTGTGACCTAAAATCTTGTAGGGAAATAACATTCTCTCGGCCTCGCACAACACATCGAAATGTATTGTATTCCGAAGGCAAACCATTCAAAGCTAGTATAACAATATCTTCATCCCCAAAATACACACCAGCAGCACTTAGGTAATCCCTAGTTTCTTTAATTTTCAGAAGGTATTGGCTAATAGAATCGGTTCCTTTCCGTATATTCTGTAAATCAGATTTTAATTGAAAGATGGTAGTCTTAGATACGGATGAAAATTGTTCTTTAAGCCTAACCCATAAATCCCTAGAGCTAGTACTTCCAATTGCACATGACATAGCAATGGGTGACAAAGTGGCAGTAAGCAGTTGCATTATAGCACGATCATGCATCTTCCATACCATTAGTTCATCACAATCAACAGTAGAAGAGGAATTAGAAAAATTCATACCACAGACTTCGGCTGAAGAGGACGCAGAAGAAGGACAGGGATGAGACCCATCCACGAACCCATAGATGCTATAACTTTCCAGAAGCAATTGCATTTGAAAATGCCAGTTGAGGTAATTTGTGTCATCGAGCTTGACATTGACGGAGGTGGAAACAGTGGAAATGAGGGCTGTAATTGGAGATTGAAGGATCTGAAGTTGAGCTGCTGTGACCATTTTGTATGGGTTATTCAGCAGTGGAGATTGAGACGATGAAAAAGAAATCAAACAGATTCTGAAAAATGAATTTGTATATATCAGCGAAGAATAAAAGCTGATTTTGGAAGCAAAAAATTGGATCAATTTCTTTGCGTGAGCATTTAAAGCTCTGATACCATGTTGAGATTGATAAATGTATGAAGTAATTTCACAGATAATTGAAGAATTAATCAAAGGAAGAAGACAGTGTTTTGGAGGGAAGAATATAGAATTTAGAAAATGTTTGTTATGCTGGTTCTTCAGCTTACACACACAGTAAACATGACTATATTTATACTAAAGGGACATTACTTAGGTATGCATACTCACACGTATGCTTACCATATACCTTACACTAACAGAGAGGAGCAAATGGCAGAAGTTGCTTGGGGCCTAAAGAGGAGTGACTGCTGCTTTTTGTGGGTAGTCAGAGAATCGGAAAGTACAAAACTTCCAAGAGGCTTTGCGGAGGAGTCATCAGGGAAGGGTTTGATTGTGACCTGGAGCCCACAGCTAGAGGTTCTGGCTCACAAGTCTGTAGGTTGCTTCATGACTCATTGTGGGTGGAACTCAACACTCGAGGCGCTGAGCTTAGGAGTGCCAATGGTGGCCATGCCACAGTGGACTGATCAGCCAACAAATGCAAAGTACATTGCCGATGTTTGGCAAGTAGGGGTTAGAGTGAAGGCAAATGAGAAGGGGATCGTCACTAAAGAGGAGGTAGAAAGGTGTATACGGGAAGTCATGGAAGGTGAAAGAGGGAATGCGATAAGAAGGAACTCTGAGAAATGGATGAAACTAGCCCAAACAGCAGCTGATGAAGGTGGAAGCTCTGATAAGAATATTACGGAATTTGCAACTGAGGTTGCGTGCAAGTCCAAAGGAATCATAGAGTGATTCCATGATGGGCTACTATAAGATGCTATAGGCATTTCGATAAATTCATTTCAAATTTTTATGAGCTTTTCAATCTGTTCTTGTAAGAGATGATGTAAACATCAAAGCATCTTCATGGGGTGATTGTGAATCCACGGATGGATTAGTGAAAAGATGTTATTGGCATCATTAAATTTGATCAGAATTTCTCATGAATCAACAATATCACTGCTTGCTGGTGTTCATGCAATATAGCTGTCAAGACATCTGTATTGAAGTCATTTGGACACAACTTGAACATGGCGAGGATAAAACGTGCTGCTTCTTCAGCCACACAGTATATATCCTTACTGGTTGCGTCCCAAAATTAATCACCATTATTGAGACAGGGAATGATTTTATGGAAAAAGGGCCCTCTGATCATGTCCGAGACTAGTTGATTCATGAACATTGGACTTCTTTTTTGTTTTTTAACAGATATTTGTTTCTGTGGACGTGAATGCTGATAGATAATCATGAAATGATGCATTGATTGAGAGACAATCATCGAGCTTTCATGTATAATTATCTCTTTTTGTTATCTTCTTTTCATACTCTGTGGCGTCTCCTGGTACTTCTTTCCTTCAAAAACTTGCTCATAAACCCATGAAGGAAAGTAAACTCGGCTTGCACAGTCTACCAATTCACTCAAGTTCTTCCCGGAAGAAATTCACATATCACAATCTTTAGATGCAGGATTTAATAGTAGGACATGCAATTACTAATAAATTAATCAGATGTTTTCGAGAAAATTCTTTTGGTGCATGCAGAGGTTGAGTTTTATTCTTTTATATCTGGGACTTGCTGCAAAATTATTTTTACTTCATACTGCAGAGGTTGAGTTTTGACTTGCTGCAAAATTATTCTTATGAAAACTTCATACTGCATGTTTATAGGATCGAGAAATCCATTTCACTGATGCAGGTGGATGCTGGATATTTCCTCCACTTGACGTTATGTGTCTTGTACAGAGCTTGAGAACCCTGCTGAACCTCTGATAATCTGTCAGTTGCTGAACATGTTACATGGCTGAGCTTTCGAATTTATTTGTTTTTATATTGAAATTTGAAAAACATTAGAAGAAATATTAGTAAAGCCACAAAATACCTTAGTTTAGCTTCTGATAGATTTACAAGATGGGTCGACTATGCTGCTATTACTTCTTTATTATGTCCTGACATGTTCCCTTGGGTATGTTACATATTTAAGTAAACAAATCCGAATTCTGAGTAAATAATATATTTAGGTACAAAATAGGAGGCCAGCCAAAAAAAGGGTGACGGACAAGATGCAGCAGCTCAATTCAAATAGTCTGCTGCACGCACCACTAATTTCCATTAAGCATTCCAGCGGGAGATTCAACAGAATCACATGGAGTGTGTTCTTATGCCGATAAAGATAAACTTTCATCATCATCTGATGAACTGTAATGATGCCTTCCAGTGAGACCTGGAAAAACTGGTGGAAGTGGTGGATTCGAAGCAATGGGACGGACTGAACTGCAAATGGTCCTCTCATTGATCTTTCCAACTTCTTTGCATACATGATCAAGAATGGATAGAAAATCCCTCACCACCATAAAAATCCGGAAAGGGCGAGCTTCTTCCTTTGCTGAGTTCCCATGGAAATACTCAGTTATTTCCTTCACCAGAGAGAGGGCAGCCTTTTCTTGTGCTTGAAGCATTACAATTTCTTCTTCTGCCTTCTTCATGAACCCGTTCATTGACTCTGAAAACCTCCAGCTACTCTCCTTCAATGCAATTTCTTCATTTAATTTCAGAACTTCTGTAATTTTTGTAATTCCAGAGGCTAGTTTTGCAACTTCACTGCTAAGCACATCCGAATCCATTGCAGCAGCTTTCTTCACATTCATAAGCTCTCCACCCAAACCTGAAACTACTTGCAGCCCAAGCTTCCTAAATTCAACTTCATCCTGGAATGCAGATATTGGGGTTTTCTCGGCTGTTTGATTCTGGTTCGTACCAAAAAGACAAGAGCCTTCCAATCTGATGATTTCCTGAACAACAAAATGCAAGAGAGTGGTTTTCCCATCAGTGCCTTTAATATCTACAAGCTTAAGGAGCGTGTCAAGCTTGAAGGCGTGCGCATCACCACGATTGGTGCCAACATTCATACGGTTCCCAGTCTTGAGAACTGCTTCCAGAAGTTTCAGGAACATTCTGCTGTTCCTTAATTCTTCGCAAGCTGCCTGAAGAACAAGGAAGATATATGAGCAGCAGCTGGAAGATTGCAGCAATAGGAAATGATGTGCTCAAGAGAATAGATAATGAACTGCAAGAGAAGCCCCTTAAATGGTATCCAAGTCAAGAAACACATGTGCAAAAAGAACACTCTGAAAAACACAATTTGATCCTTGTCATTCTACATTTGAAGCCAGCTAAATGACAGTACAGTATTTGGGAAAAAACTGGGTCATGTCAGCATTGCTACAGTGTTATAAATTTCTCCCCTATCAAACCAAATTGCTGGATCTTAGCAAGACTTGGGGACTCCTGGAAAATAAGGAAGTGATTTTGTTATTTTGCAGCTATTTAGAGAGAGCATGAAAAAATCATAATGAATGAATGTTGAGCTGAATTCATGGAATTCTGCTTCTATCTCCCTTTTCCCCTTCAACCTGTAAGCACCATGACTGGAAACTTGGCTACCAGCCATTTCCATCACTATGGCACCTCTGGATGTTATCCAGATTGGTTCCCACCCAATCAGACACGTAACAAGGTAGCACTCAATCCCCAGGGATCTCAGTGAAGGAAGTCGCAGTCCTCTGGTATGATATTAAGAAAGTTTACCTGCCCAGGTGGCTGGCAATGTTGCTGCCTTTAGAAAGTCATGCCCAATTGAAAAGTTATCTAGATTGAATTCAGGCCACTCGATAAATGTGAACTACAAACTACCATGCAAGTTACAGACCTCACATCCAAATTCTTCTATGGTGTTTTATGCAGAAGTTCATTTAGTCATGCATTCCAGAAGCTCCTTGAACATCAGGGCATGAAATATCAGGACTAAGAACATGAAGGGACAGATTCTACACAGAGCTACTGGTATGAAAAACTCAAAGAAAAAAGGTATAAAAGTGAGAGAGAGTAACTCAAACGCATCGAAAAATTTATAATGTTTGAAGGATTATCTTGATTTTTGGAAGAACAAGAGTGACACAGCCCTTTTGATCACCACCATCCACGATTAAAAGTAAAAATGAAATTTATGTAACAAGAAAAAGAAGCAAGAATGACAGCATGAAACAGAACAGAACACCTGCTTTTCAATATCAGCTACATTACCACGTGTTTCAAAATAAAATCTACAAGCCAAATGAAGAATTACCTCCAGTGTTTCAAAAGACCTCTTCAGGTACTCAACTTCAGAATCAAAATTAGTAATATAAAGCATTGCATCAACCCTTTTAAATGCAAAGGGAACATCAAGCACTTCCTTGAGGAATTTCTCTGCAGGACCTAGCTTGAATGGCGATTCATCCTTGAAGTCTTTTAATTTGTATTCTTCTTCTTTAGTTGGAGCCATCCTTAACAAGCTTTCAAGAAGCTCTGTCCCCAGAGTATCTAAATTTCCTGTTCACATCAGTGAAAGGTTGAGCAACTGCATTGCTCTATCTCACCAATAATGCGCACACAAAAACACACTCATCACTGTCATTAGTACTCTTAGTAGCAGAGAGAGACATTATCTAAGTAGACAAAGATTGACCCTTTGGACTAACAAGGGGAACATTGTCATGGGAAAAATAAGATCCCTCTATGAGCAGAGGTTTTACATCTGCACAACATTACCATGTTAGATAAAGAGAGAGTATTCTTTTCTCAACTATTGCAAATGTATCCAACAAAGTAAGGACCACATAGAATTATAATTAACACAAAGTCACTTAATTAAAAGCACTGAGCATTTTGAATTGCTTTGTAGCAGGCGAAAAGCTTTTGTCTGAAAGGCATCCCTCCACCTCCTTAATTTAAGACTCTTTCTCGAAAGAGTACCACCACTGCCAAAGGTTTTGTCGCTGTTGCTGTTATTAGAAATGTGGCACACATCATCACATTACAAAGTCAAAAGAACCCTTAAAATGTGCCAACTTCAAGCCTAGACATTTTGAACATTTGGCATGGGTAGCAATTTCAAGCCAATCTGGAGGGAAACTAGGAAGCAAACATTATTTAAGGTAATAAAGCAGGCATTTAACAGTAAGACTGACTCCAATGCTGCAGACAGCACAAGCACTAACAATGCATTGTAGGGATAATTTCAAATAATCCAAAAGAGGATCGTCTATATTTCGGTTTTTACCTTCCAAAAGGGCTTCACAGACTTCTTCGATGGTCACATTAAGAGCCCTCAACAATATTGCAATATTCTGGGACTTCTTTGGATCAAGCACTCTATTCTCCTGGTTCAGCAAAGGAAGGGAGTGGCGCCTTCCATTGTGATCTTTCACATTTAAATTGGGATTACTTACCATAAAAAGTGTCTCGATCATTTCCTCATTTAACCTGCAATCAAAACCACATTCTACAAACTTACATAACCATTTCAACTTAACCAAACAAATAAGACAAAAACTTCTTGCCAGATCAAGAAACTATCAAAGAAAATTTAAAAACACACAAAAAGCTGGAAGCGGTTTTATTATCTCACTGAAAGGAGCTAGATTTTATCTGATCCCACGCCATAGCCCGATCAGATCTTGCTCTAACTTTATCCCAATGTAAGGGCTTCAGCTTCGGCTTCATGCTCTCCTCACTCCTTTCATCACTACCATTGCTTTGCATTTGCTCATTGGACAAAACTGGCATTGCTTTATCTTGAACCGAAACAGGCTTTGCAGACATAGCAAGAACTGGAGGCCCTGACATCCCCAAATTCACTTCCTGAGCCATTCTAAACCCCACTGGCATCTCCCAAAATCGCGATGGTGGAGGTGGAGGCGGAGGCGGCGGCAGTTTTAGTGGCACAGATTGTTTACCAAAACTCACTGGAACCTGCTCATTTTGTCCTGAAAAAAACGAATTTCGCTCCAGAGAATTCAGCGTCTCCCCTGAATTTCTCCCTGATGACGATGGGGAAATGGACGGCGAGGATTGCTTAATGGACTGAACTGGAGCAGGAATACCAGTAATAATATCAGGAGACCTAGATTTACCACTTCTGTGGCTAGAATAAGACACTGGAGACACACTGCTGGACACGGATTTTGATGGAGAAAAAGAATTTGATATTGGATACGAAGCAGTCCTTGAATTAAAACTTCTGGACCCAAAAATCTCTCCTTGAATACCTTGCATCACTCTTCTAGAACTTGAATCAACACGAACCGGACTCTCGTGATTAGCCTCTTTCCTCCCAGAAGACCCTCTTGGTGAAAAGAACTCTTCCTCGTTTTCACTATCAACTTCATCTTCTTTACTTGAACGAACAAGAACTTCACCACTTCTATAAGTTGGTGTGTGATTATATCTAGGCAATGGTGGCAAAGGCCTCAGCTCAGGTGACCCAAGTTTTTGATAATGTGAAGAAGATGATGGTGAAACACCAGTTTTCAGACCAGCATTGCTGGTTGAAGTTACCTTGTTTTGATCATCGATGCCAGCTTGAGAGTTCACTAATGTGCCCAGGTAAAGAAATTCTGAGCTTGTACTTACAACTCCAGGACGGTGTGGGAGCTTTGGAATCTTTGGAGAACCGTCAGAAGGGATAGTGTTTTGGGGGTAAAGGCGGAGACTTTCTGATATCGGACCCTTTCGAGGACTGAAAGGCTGGGTTCTCCTGCGAGAATAGATGAAAAAGGCTGAAAGTAAAGCTAAAAGGGCAGCGAAAAGAAGGGAAAGGGAGATGGAAAGGGTGATAATGAGGTTGTGGTGAGGAGAGGAGGAGGAGGAGCGATGAGGGACGAGGAGGGAGGAGATGTTGGCAGGGAAAGTAGCAAGTGTGGAAGTGGGAGGAGGTGGTGGAGATGAAGGGAGGGTAGGGAAAAAGGGCTTTTTAGGGTGGTCGTTGTTGTTTGGGGTGGAAGTGAAAGGGTATTTGGGTTGGGTTTGAGGAGACAAAGAGGGGGGTTGAGTCGGTGGAGTGGTGGTGGTTAATGGGAAAAAGGGCTGGTGTAGGAGGTGACGGTGATGAGTGGTGGAGGTTGTGGTGGTGAACAGAAGAGAGAGAAGGAATAGGAGCAGAGTATTGGCCATTAATATACGTTTTATAAGGTAATTAAACAGAAGTAAAGACATGCATTTCAAACACACACAACGTTCTCTCTCTCTAAACTTAATGTCTTTGCCTCTCTAAAACCAGAAATACAGTAAGTTGAAGAAGGAAATGAAGTGCTACAGGGGCGGCAACGAAAAAGATAGAGTAGACTTGAAATTGTTCACCTTGACGGCATTGCTGAGGGACCGTGATTAAACTTCAGTTCTTGGATTGGAAATCTCTACAAAGAACTGAACTTTCATCTCAAAGAAGAGGAGGTAGGCACAGAAAAGAATTGTGGTTCCAGAACTGTGTCTTGAACTTGAGGTTGCAGAAACATGACACTAAAAAACTTATGAAATGTGAGGTCCAGGAAGAGAATGCCCTACCCTCCTAGCTCAGAGAGATAGAGAGAGAGGGATGCAACATCGTGGGGGAAGAAGAACAGTAGGAGAGAATTGGAATGGTAGTTCAGATTTTCGAGGCAAAACAGCCAAAAAACAAAAACACCAAACCCCTTTAGGCCGTATTACCATACCCTTTTCATTTCCACCATTTTGACAGCAATAGAACGTAGAAGATAGAGGTTGTTTTGAAAGTATTTTAAATGTATATATATTAAAAAAATAGTCTTTAATAAAAATCATTTTTAAATATAAACATCAGATATAAGAAAAACAATTTAAAACTTAAGAAAAATAGAAAACGTGGTTCCAGAAGGTTGAGAATATTGTGGTAAGGTAGAAATCCAAGTGAAGTAGAGGAAGAAGAAATACCACAAGAGGTTAAAAATGACTGACACATTGAAATTTTGTATCAGTATTTTTGGGATTTGGTTTGCTTTACGTTTGCCTTGTATGGATATGTAAGATTTCTGACAAAATTTATCATTGCATCAGCTAAACAGTAAGGAAAACAGTGCAGTGGAAGTGAAAGGACGCATGGAATCATGAGAAAGCGAGGCTCTTTTTCACACTTGCTGGGGAAAAGTGCTGTGATTTTGGCTTTTGACTCTTTTAACTGCGGGTACCAAGGGGATGCTGGTATCCAGCTGGAGAGATTCTGGGTTTTTTCGTTGTATCTGGTTTACTGTGCATGGATATGTTGTAATTTGATAGAGAATATATAAATTATATTTTGAAATTTTAATTAATATTTTCAAGTTTCAGAAATGATTTTTTAATATAATATTAGAATCTTGTTAATTTAGTGGTTACGAGTTCGAATTTCACCATCTTATTCGATAAAAATCAAGTATAAGATAGTATAGACTTGTATGCAAGTTTTAAGCCCAAAAGATTTTCACTTGAATCATACATTCAAACATGCACTAAATTTCATATCAATAAACTGTTGTGTTGATTATCACGGAGTCTACTCGAGTTGGCATGAGGATTAAAGAAAAACTGTAAGCATCAAACATATGATATATGAACTCGCAAGTAATATATTTATAGCATATAGTTTGTATTCGAAGCTTACAGCAAGAAAATAAAAAAACTGGAAATAGAGGGTGATCAGTAGTAGTACTAGAGGATCCTTTGTCACGTAAAATCGTAGACATGGACCAGATCTTGGCTCCTGTAATATAAAAAACAGGCACGACTACATTTTCGACATTTATTTTATAGTAATCATTGCCAAGGAACGCACGATGGTGTAGATTGATACGAAATTGATAGTTGAGATTCTTTGCCCGAAATAAATAATAATAATAATAATTAAAAAGAAAAGCTGAAACACTTGATTATAAAAATAACGAAACGTGTTGAAGCACTTTTGTGGCAATAAAATCTGATATCTTATTTTCAATTATGAACTGCTTTATTGTTAATTGATTGATTATTCAGCCACTGTCGTTAATGGGACGCTCTCAGCCTTCTTTTGGATTGTATTTCGTCTTCCAACTTCACTCTACGTTGTGGTCGGAACGGAAAATATGAAGCTCAAAATGTGTTCTTGACAGACTCACCGGCAACATTTTACAGTGCAGTTCATAGCAGTTGGAAGCGTGGTTCCAAGTTTTACGATGGGGTTGGAGGCTGTTTTCAAATTAAAATAGATTTTTATTTTTAAAATACATTAAATTTTTTATATATTTTTTAACAATAGCATATCATTTAGTGTTTTTCAAAACAAAATTACTTTTTAGAATTATTTAAAAGCAACAATCTGTCACCGCAATCTACGACTGTCCAACGCTAACCCTAATTGTTTTTTTATAATAATAAAAAAAA
Source organism: Salix viminalis (assembly GCA_029228465.1). NCBI lineage: Eukaryota > Viridiplantae > Streptophyta > Magnoliopsida > Malpighiales > Salicaceae > Salix > Salix viminalis. The sequence continues at coordinate 516,253 of CM055432.1, forward strand.
GAATTAAATGTTGGATGTGTTTTATATGAACTCACCAGCTCCTGGCTTTGGAGTTATAAGTGCCCGTCCCCGGTCACTGTCAACCTTGCAGTGCATGGGGAATGGCTAAGAGTTTTTTATGGTATTGCCTCTCTACCTGTTTTTCTTTAAAAAAAAAGATTAAATTTTTTTTTGTGTTAAAATAATTTTAAAAAAATTATATATATAAAATACTTTAAAAAACATATATTAAAAAAACAGCCAATAAGCAACGCCAAACAGGCACACACTGCAATTTGCATGGCCTTGAGAGGGTGTTTTGCAGTTCGTCAAATGTATTTTTTTTTTAAATAAATTTTTATTTTAAATTTAAATTTTAAAAATTAATATTTTTATATTATTTTATGCACTAATATTTAAAATAATTTTTAAAAATAAAAATATTATTTTAATATATTTTTAAACTAAAAAACACATTTAAAAACATATTCAACCAGTCTCGCAATCCGTACCTCAATCCTTGCGGGGGAGATAGAAAGCCACACTTCTGCGCAATAATTGAAAGGTTGAGTTGATTATTTGACACACGTTTTAAAAACTATTATTTTTGGGAGGCCGAGCTAAGAAAATAATTCAATTTCCTTGTACATGGATACAAGAATTGCATAAGAAAAATTGAAGAATATTATTTATTGCATATTTATCTCTAAATAATAAATTTGTACTATTATTGTACTTTTTCTCAAAAAAATCATTAATTTGATCATTAAAGTGTGTTTAAATTCACCAAATATAGTTTTTTACAAGCATCATGCACTTGTCTTCGGCTATTTTAATAATAAATAATTAATATGATTATCATACCTAAAAAATTAATTAATTATCATACACATAAATCTTGCCTCAAACCATTTGATTTTTTTATATATAAAACACGCGGTGTTCTAAATACTGGTCCAGACTAATCCATATTCACACCAGGTGGGTCCCGAATAGATAAAAGTGCTCCCTAAAATGACCAGCTCCATACAAGAGTTTTATGCCACGTAGCTAAATGATTGATTGATTATTAATTAAAGTTTCTTCAAGTTAAAAATGTATTTTTTGTATAATTAAAACCAGTTCTCTCGAAATATTGGATAATGCCTTTAATCAACCCATCAATAAATGATCTCCACCTCACCACCACTAGCAGGAGCAAACGTGACTTGCAAAATAACCACACTTCTTTTGTAGTAATTAATTAATTATACAAACTGCTGCCATCAAGAAAGAGGAAGGCAGCACCACAGCTACCATTTTTATGATTACATAATTGAATTGAATTATCAATACATGATCTAGAGTTGGAGCGTATTCTCATGGTGATGATCTTTATGTGGCAACTGCCTGAATAATTTTTGGTCAAAAAACAATCATTTTATTAAAAAAAATCATGTTATTTAAATTGTCGGGTGCTCTACTTCTTTCGAGACATTTATTAAGAGTTCTTTATATATATATATATATATATAATATTTGACAGGTGCTGTAAAAACACTCATTAACTTTTGTCTAACTTACACTAATTAAAAAAATAATCACCAAATTATTCTTTTATTTGATAGCACATAGATATCTTGAATCGAAGTCTACCGCTGGTGTGTTACAGAAAGGAAACAAGTCTTTATCTAATAATATTTTTTAGAGCAAGATGTTTGGATCAACAACTGCCTTGTAATGTAAATTGTTTAGATGTATTAAATTAAAAATATTTTTTTAAAAATAAAAAATATTTAAAAAAAGAATTTAAAATACAATTATTATCATACACTCGCAAGTAAATGTCATTCTGATAGTGCCTTATTTAAACTATTATTGAAAAAAAAAGAATAATAAATTATTATTCTAGCTATAGTTTCAACCAAGAAGTTTAAGTTATATAAATTTAAAGTATTGGCTGTAATATAATTCGTGCTCATCTATCATTTTTACTGTTTTTTCTCTTACATTGTATTGAAAAACATTAATTTAATTCTCAAAGTTAAAATTTATACAATTGAGCCCATTTTGAAACCAAATTAGAGCTAATTGGATCATTTTTGGGCCAACGAATGCTGAGTTGAAAGGAAAAAAAGTTCGCATGAAAAACATGGGTGACAGATCTGCAGTGTGCTTGAAAAAATTATTTTGATCGTACAACATTTTAAACTATTAGGTAGTCGGTCCTTATAGTTTTAAAACATTGTATCCTGGTACCCTATCTTATTTCTATTTTTTATTAGTTTTCTTTTCAGCAATGAGAGAGAGGGTGTTTTCCTCTAAACATTCATAATGATTTTATTTGGGTATTATTTGGCATTGGGATTCACAAATATTTTTAAAAAAATATTTATTTTTTATTTTAAATTAAATTTTTGAATATCTTGATCTATATATATTTTATTTATTTAATGATTTATTTATATAAATAATAATTTATTTATTTAATTAATTGCGTGCATAGATTTTTATTTTTATTTTTTAAAAGAAGTCTAGTTTGTTGCCACATGTAGAGCAAATAACTATTCTATTAAAAATCATGGAATTAAAAAAAAAGAAAAAAAAAGAGGAAATGACGTGTAAACATGTCGTTTCAATGTCGGTGAAAAATGGAAATTAACGCAAGTATCACGGTCATGAAATGCAGCCATACAAAAAAGAAAACGACAAGAGCAACACGAGTAGTACAGTAAGCCCGTGATTCACGCAACCCTAGGAGACTGATTAAACGACACCTGTCGACTTTAAGCCCCCGTGCTCTCAGTCGCACCGGCTGTTATCAGTCACTCAACAAAGTTACAGTCAGGAGATAATAATTTTTAACTAGCAAAAACAATCCATAGATGTCTTGCAGGCGTACTATGTCGGAGAGAATGGGTTAGAAGTTATTTTTATTTTCTTAAAAATAATTTAGAAGTTATTATATAAAAATATTGAAAAAAAATAATTTATTGCATGGAATAAAAATCTTAACTTTTTTTTTAAAATATATTTGAAACCACCCTCCAGCACCGAAATTCAAGTCAATTCTTTCTTTTGTTAGATTACCTTTTTATCCTATCCTATCCTATCCTATCATTTCAGGAGAGAAAAAGGTGAAAAAGGAGAATGTCTAAATGCAAAAATAAGCTGAAAACTCTATAATTAACTGATTTTTTGGAGGGTGAACCTTTAATTTAATTTGATTGTTTGCTTTTCTCTTACAGAAAGAGAGAGAAAAGTAGGTTTTTTTACTTATTGTTGTTGTTGGAGTTTAAGGATGTTGTGAAAAAAAGCGAAGGACAATATCTAGCAAGTGGTGCCATTTTGTTTTGGAATTTGCTTCGGTTAATTGAAAGTGGATGGACTTGTGGTCCCCGAGGGTGGGGTGCAGCGGCAAGGCCTGGGATTGCCACAAAGCATCACCCAGGTTCGAGCCCTGACTTCCACCTCCTCTCGAAAACGTCACGGGGACAGATGCGGGGTTTCACGATGCTCTCTGAGCCCACGAAAGTCATGTCCAGGTCATGTGGTTCCCATTATAAAAAGATAGACTTGTGGGGTCCGAATTCAGAAAAGGAAAGAGAAACCTATGGCCTCTTTCGCTGGTGGGAGCTAGGAGCCTTTAAATTCACACATATATATTAAATATATTCATTAATATATAATATAGTAAGTGGTTCATTTTTCAAAAAAAAAAATATAGAACTATAATCGAACGTGTAATGAACTTGAGGAAGATGATGTAAGAATCGGTGATAATCACGACTCAATTGAATTCATAAAATATATTTTTTAAAGAATAAGTTTTCTTGTATAAAAAAATATAATAAATTTGATTATTAACCAATTATATCATGTCATGTGTGAAAAAATGCATAGTGGGATGGGATCTTTATTATAAAAAATTAAAACTTAAAAAAAATAAAAAAACATTATAATTGTTATAGAATACTCAACAAGATATATAATGATCCCATTACTTTTAATTTTGATATAAAAAATAATCTAAAAGATTTTTTTTTCATACTCATCAAAGAGATTTTATTCATAAAAAGTCGATCGCAAGCTCCATCTTTATAGCCGTTCAAGCATATAGCCATAGCTAATTTAAAGTGAATAGTGAATTTAGCAAAACTATAAATAGAATTTTTAAAAATACTTAAGAAGCCTATATTTTTTATTTTTTATTTTTTATTTTTTATTTTTTATATATGTCTGATAAATGAGAATTGTGGGTCCTTTACTTGGCCTACCAAGCATTTGGTCAAACCTTGTGCAGCTACTTCTTTGTTTTATTTCTTCTTGGAAACTGTGAAGCAAGAGTACAGACCAAGATTTCTTCAGACCAAGATTTCTTCAAGAAAGTTGTTTCCCCCCAGAGATTCACATATTTCTAAAATATTATTTTCTCTATTGTGAAACAATGCAATGTATATAAATATACAGAAATACGCGAGACATATATAGAGAAAAAAACATTTATTCTTTTTGATCATATCAACTTTAATATTTGCACCATGTAAAAATTTATATTTACTTCATAGATAAGAGTTTATTTTCTACAAAGAACCTTACCTCCTCCTCCTCTCATGCACGAGCTAAACCTTAACCCCCATGAAAATAGAAGTGGGCCGGTGCTAATGACCTTGTAATGAAATCACCAAGAGTATGAAGTCATTCTACTAATTATTGACCAAATTATTATGAACATGAACTTCGACTTTTCATGGAGCAGTGTAAGTTATAGCTTTTTAGAGATGCAAATTATTGCATCCAAGTTGAAATAGGGTCCAAGCTCCTAAGATGATTAAATGAAATCACATTGGCCGTTGGTAATAAGTGGCATGGGGCCCCAAATTCAAACAAAGATTCTTAAACAGTTCAATAAATTAAATTAAATTAAATTAAATTAAATGGGTATCTTGTAGTTAATCGTTCCAATACTCTCCATCACTTAAATATGCAATGGACGTACTTTTTTCGAGTGCTTAGAGCTGATTGGGATCCTGCAATACCCCACTAGTTCGTGCGTTCATAATTAGTTTACTAAATAAATAGATCACTAATTATTTGACATTTTAATTATTGGAGTAATTCATTATTTATGAGCAAATCAACCTTGCCCAATTTATCCAATATATATAATCTGTTTTACATTATGTTTTAAAAAATATTTTTTTTTAAATTATTTTTAGCGGTGCAGAAATATCAAAGCCGGAAGCAGCAGGCAGTGCTGGTTTGGTGGATCAGAATTGCTGAAATCTAGTTCATCCTTCTAGTAGCGGTGGCAGTGCATGAGCTACCACCTCTTCGGGGAACAAATAAAATTCTCAGATCACTACCTGCTCTGTGAGCGTCACTCTATCTCGACAACAACACTGCAAAATACAGGTAAACACATCTCAAATCAAAGACAACAGAGTCGTCAAATGTTGTTTCCTTTCAATTATAGCGTTATATGCCTAACTTGATGATGAGTTTGTCAAAATTTGTTGAGGATAGATGAAGTTAAAACAAAATAATAATTAACCTAGGAGGAGAAAAAACATGGCCAATAAAAACATTCTAGGGAAAAAAATTAGCCATTGTGCTTTTTCTTTTTCTATAATCCTTGTATTTTTTTTCAAATTTTAATTTTGATCTAAGCAGTTATTCTTTTATATTTCAAAGTTAGAGAGAACATAAAGAGAAAGTCACCTGAAAATAACAAAGAGAGTGAGGGTTAATGGTTTGGTAACTTCTTAGCAACAAGAAGATAGTGGTTTTTATTTCCAAGCACCCATGAAAAATGAGATGGGTTTGGTTTTTTTATTTTATTTATTATTGTGTTGATTTTGATATTTTAAATATTTTTTCTTCTATTTTTTGGTTTTTAACTGATAAAATTAAAGTCGAAAAAGTAAAGATATTTAAAAAATTTATTATTTTATTTTTGAGAATAAAAATCTAATATATTTTATTGAAATACAAGCTAAACATCCCTATTTATATCAATCTCAAGTTTATCTTGAAAAGGAAAAGAATCTTAGTCAATAATTATAGAGTTATTTTCTAGAATTCTAAACTAAAAAGAAAATTAACAATATCAGCAATTCCATGAGAAATTGGGAAAATCTTAAACTACGATTTCTTAAAGTAACACACACACACACCCTTCGTCAGTTGCATGATCCCTTCGCTAATTTACGATGGCACCCGTTTTTTGTTCTTATTTAAATCTTTGGGTTACGCCCTAAAAAAAGCTACATTCCTACGTATGTAGCGTTGATTTGTCTTTGAATTTCAGTTTTAAAGTGAAAAACATCAATTTGATGCTTAAGTTTCACTTTGTCTTATGAGATTGCAACTTCGAAAACAACCAACCACCACCATTTATATAGGTTATCGTCTACACGCATATATAATGTGTATATCTGTACGAGGACCAGAATATATAGAGCTGCTCGAGAAAGAAGAAGACAGCAGGCTATTCTATGTTGTTGATCTCCTATTGCCTGTTATTTGGCGTGGTCAAATGTTGTTGTACGTTTTCCTTAATTTCTTTCGCAACCATCTTAATTAATGCCCCTAGTTAATTTTGCAGTTTTCTTCCTTTTTACTATTAAGATTTCCCATCACGTTTTACAAGATCTTTATAAAAACAAGAAATGGAAGGGAAATTTCCCATTGGAAATCCTATCTAGGAAGTTGATAGCTAGCTCCATCATCTCCAACAGAACCCTATCTTCAAAAATCACCCATATCATTTTCAGGACAAATTGCTCCATCACTCTACTTTCCCCGTATCCTCTTCTATCCAGCGGAAGCTGATCAAGAACATGCCCCTGTCAGCAATAATGAAGAAATTAAGAAGCAAACTGTTGCAACAATCGCTACTAGAAAACTTAACCCTTTTCTATCCATTAGCAGGCAGATTCAATTCATTGCAATGATAAGGGAGCTGAATATTTAGACGTCCATGTAAACAAGAGCCTCTGAGCTTCTTGAGAGAGTAGATCAGCATGAAATTGAGCTACTAATCAACTGGTCCATCTTCTGTACGACTCGGTTTACACCCCTTTGGTCACTGTCCAGTTCAACATGTTTGAATGAAGGTGTAGGTTTTCCTCACAGGATCCTCGATGCATTCTTGGCGTTTGCATTTATTAATGCTTTCGCTGGTGCTTGCCGAATCGGGATTGATAAAGTAGAGTATCGCCCGAATTTTCAACTGGGCTGGCTCCATCTTTCCTGCAAGAGATACGACTAACCCTATAGATATTCCACCCGAAGAGATATTAAAAGCAAATCACAAGGCTCTGGTTAAAAGGTTTGTTTTTGATGGCGCATGCAGCAATATCAAAGCTGAGCATTCGTTGTCTACTCCTGGTGATTCGGAATACTCTCATAAAAGTGGCTGAAGCGATCGAGGAATATTGTCCATCCATCTCTAGATTTGCAGTTAACTCGCGTGGGAGGACAACACTACCGATACCTGAAGACTGTTTTGAAAGCTTTATAGGCATCGCAAATGCGAGATTTCCACCAAAATGGTGAGAGCAATGTCCAGATTCATGACTTGGTCGGCCGAATCCGTGATGGATTGAGGAGAAGTACCATCTCAGACATTGCATGTGTTTCAAATGCTGACGACTTAGATTTGATGCTATGCAATGACATTAAAGAGGGAAATGAAGCACAAGAAAAAAGTGAAGTAGATGTCTTTGAGTTTACTAGCTGGTGTCGATTCCCGATGTATGAAGCAGATTTTGGTAGGGGAAAGCCTGGTTGGGTGAGTAAAGCTTGTACTATCCTGTGGAAGTTTTTTCCAAGCTTATGGATACTAAAGATGGTGATGGAATTGAAGCTTGGATTTGTTTGGATGAAGAAAAAAACCCCAATAATCCAGAATCCATTGCATTACCAAGAAAATATTTCGTGTTTAAGAGAAGAGAGGTTGAGGGGTAAGAGGCTAATACTTTATTTTATGTTATATGACAAACTACATATCATTTATTGCATAAGAAATTCATATAAAAAGCAAAAAAAATTAAAAATACAGGCATGCAGGCTTAACTTTAGCCCACACGCCAGACTGTTTTGTAACATGTTCATGAGTTTTTTGAACTGTTTGTTTGTTCCTTTTCCTTTTCCTTAATTTTTTAGTTTTTCTTTTTAATTTTATCATTATAAAGTTTTTATTTATTTTTTAGGTTTTTTTGGTTTTTTTGAATCCCATCATTTACTTAAATACTTTTTAAATTTGAGAACCAGAAAGTTTTTAACAATTTAAATACTTTTTTTATGTTTATTTTTTATTCAAGTAACGCCGCCAATAATCTAGTTAATATAAAAAAAAACTCTGTTTTTTAAAGATTGAGTTAATACCGATTGAAAATTAAATTAATAAAAAATATTATTTATTATAAGAGAATTTCTGTATTATGATAAAAGAATATAAAAACTTTACTTCTAATCTTTACATGACCGGAACCTAAGAAGATATTATTAACACGAGGAATAAATTCTTGTGCTTGATAGTTTTTGCAGTTTTTGAGTTGGAAAAAATAAATTAAAAAACTACAAATTATAATTTTTTAATAACCAGAATTTTAAAATATAAATTCAATATAATATATGCAAAATACTTTCAAATAATACATGCCACACCGCATTCCACCGAAACAAACGAAACCTAAGTGTTTCCGTCTATACTATTGAAGCAGTAACCCTTAAAAACCTTCTGGGCCTTTTCACAACGTCAACGACAACAACACCCCCACATCCATTAACTTAAAAACCAAATCTCCTTCACATCCTCCCTCTCTAGCCCTCTCTCTCATGGGTTTTGGACCGTTAATAATACCCTAATCAAATCTCTCTCCAAAATCCCTCTTGATTCTCTTTCTGGGTCTCAATTTTTTCTTAAAAACTCAGACTTTCTTGCAATTCCCCTTCTCTTGTCATCTGGGTTTCTCTTCGATTTCTCAAAATGGGTAAAAATCAAGCTTACAAAGCTATGCAGAGATCCAGGCTTGGCTCCAGCTCTGCTGGTCCTGAAGAGATTGAAGATGGCATGGTTTGTCCCGTTCCATACTATTCTTTAAATCCCCATCTTCAATTTTCTATATTTTATTATTATATTGCTTGTTGCCTCGTAATTTTTGTGATAAAGTTTTGTTCTTTGCTTTTATTTTTGTTGCTTTGCTTAATGTTTAGTGTTTATTGAATAATTTTTGTCAATGGATTAACAGTACTGTTTCTATTGTTAAATTCTTATCGTGGATTCGTGAGCATGGTTATTGGCTTATTGATATTCATAAGATGCCGGGAAAGTTGGATGCTTTGGGGCAGCTAAGAATCTGAGTTTTGTAAGCATCTAGGTTAATTTATTTAATTGTATATTCTTTTTTGGGAATGTGAGTGGTAGTTAATTGATTTGGTAAACACTAACTGTAGGCTCCTTTAACTGTTTTATCATCCTGGTGGGTGGTTAAGAGTAAAAGTGTACCATTGTACCTGGGATGGTGTATAATATTTCTTGAAGCTTATCTTGTTGCTGTATAGCCTTGAGCTGCTCTGATGTGATGCTAGTGTGCCATGCAGGCTGCTTTTTGCTTGTTGAATTGTGGTTCCGTTTACTTCTTAAACAATGTTGTTTCCTTCTTGTTGTAAAATAGTTTAACTTGCATTGTTATAAGACCTTTTCAAGGGTGATCCTTAAACTTTGATTTCTTAGAGATAGGCCATCCTAACTATTGGGAATATGTCATTAACGCTTATATGTGAAGAAAAAAGAACTGAGGCATGACGGTATGACTAAGCAATATTTTTCTGCATCTTTGTGCATGCTTGTTTATAGTATTAAGTGCAATAACTTAGGTTTTTGGGTGCTGTAATTGTGTGCGTGTATAAAGAAATGAAGAGATATGGGTGTGCAGTTAAGTGTAGTTGTATTTTGAATGCGTCTTCTTTACTATTTTTATTTTCATGGAACATTTCTGATGAGGCGAGTCGCAGGTGGATGGTTCTTTTCATTCACCAGAGTGGCATGCTGCTCGTTTGGCCAGCCTTAATACAACTCACACAGTAACCTGGGAAGAGTTCAAGAAGAAGCAAAAGGTAATAATCTGTGGATATGCTATCTTTTCTCTCAACTATTTTGCTGTTTTTGCAACTATTAGTTGTGCATCATATTTGCTTTTGACATGATTGATGCATGCTTAAACACATTGATGCATGCTTAAACATATTGATGCTGTTTTAAATGATGATTCAATACTTTTTAGAGTTTTTATCAAAGCTGAAATTGTGCTCTGTGTTTGATTTATTAGGAGGATGAAATGAGAAAGGGGGAACTAGAAGCGGATAAGGATAGAATGATGAGGGAGTACCGAGCTCAATTGGATGCTGAAAGGGCACGCAAACTTGCTCATGGACGGAATCACTCCGGTAGCAAATCCAGTCATAAAAAGGGTATGTATATGGATCTAACTTGTTCCTGTGTAACCATCCTCTTCTCCACTTCTAAATTTGAGATTTACTCTTGCAGATAGAAAGGACAGAGATTCAAAGAAACGCAGCAGCAAAAAAAGAAAGGTGCCTTTTTCTAATAACTTTACTTTTTAATCAAATGCAATGTCTAGACTCTGGAATATTAAATTTTATGTGACTCAAAGCTACGATGCCTAATTTGAGTTTTATCAATATTTCCTTATTGAAAAGTCCATGTTACATTTTTTGGGCTAGTTTTTTCTTAATGAAACTAAATACTCCTAGAATAATATCTCCTTATGCAGAATAGGTGGTCCTCCATGTGCCATTGATGGTCAGATAAGATCTTGTTATCTGATCAAGGCATCATGACTCCTGGTAGACCAATTGTCATTCAGAGATTTTTGGATGTTTCATCATCTGGAAAGAAGTTCCACATTAGAGAGTTTGGCTGGTTAGCCCTGTGAAGTTCTCCCTGGGTGCTTATTGTTAGTAGAATGTAGCTAGTTTTCTTGTCTTGCTGTTGCATGAATTTGTTTCTGTTTCTTGTCTGCCAAATGCATATGTGCTTTTATCAAGTGTCTACTGTATAGTCTTCTTGATTGATCATCACTATCCTCCCTTACTTCCATCTCTACTCCTATGAATATCTCATTCCTTTGGTATATAAACTCAAAATGGATCCTGATCTTGCATTACCTTGCAGCATTCGAGGCAGAGGTCTGATGATTCTAGCTCATCCAGTTCATCCCTGGATTCTTCAAGTAGTGAAGATGAGAGGGAATCGAAAAAGATCAAAGTCAAGGTCTAGAAAAACAAAGAAGGAAAAGAAGCGCAAGTCAAGAACCAAGCACTCTAGAATTGATGACGAAGAGGCTGCTGGGCCTGTGCCTCTTTCTAAATTCTTTGGAAGCTTGAAGAACTAATGGCGTGATCAAAGATTATCTAGGGTACCCTACAGATGTCTCTTCCTATAAGAGGATATCAATAGCCTTGTTCTTTATAGCAATTTTTCCAGCAATTTGCTTTGAGCAAATATGTTTCCAATTGCTTCTTCCTTTTCAAGTCACTGGGCTTGTAATGCCATTAATATGATTTCAATTTTTTCTCAAAAATTCCCTGCCGACACTTATTCTCAGAATTTATGATAGTACACTTTCTTTCAGAATATTATGATAATACACTATTTATGAAGTATGTGAGATGTATCACATAAATTGAGCAGTGTTATAAATTTGAGCACAAAAATCGAGATTATGCTGTGATGTTCCTGCTGGTAGTTCAACTAAGCAAAGAATCCTGTAGTTTTCCTTTCTGTTTTAACTGACATAAACATGAGAAGTGAAAACATATTTAGGATAGTGAATAATTGCACCATGCGAAGGCTATCATAGGGCATAGTCCAAGAATTGTAAGACACGGATAAATTAGAAGCTGGCACGCTGACCAGTGATACATAATATTTCATATGTTGAAGTTAATGCCAGGAAAAAAGTTGGCTCAATTCATTAGAACAACACAGAGACAGCCGATACAAACACCATTTCAATTGTTTTGTTCCCCTGAATTCTGTCCATAACAAATAATTCGATTCAGGAACCACCCGGTTTTGGATGGAACGTATTTACACCATGAAAGAAATCACTAGAAAACATATAAATCAAGGAAATCAGGCTGATCAGTCACAATGATTAAATGACTCATTGTCACTAGTTCTGGTATTCAGGGTTGAATGCAAGGGCTTCCCGATAAATAAGTTCCTTCATCTGTTCTTCACTCAGTGCATGCTGCTCAAAGTCAAAGTTGAAGGGGGTCATGCAGATTGGTTCGTCGCTGATGTCGTGAAGCGATGTTAAGTATGGATGAGCAAGTGCATCCTCAACTGCAACAAATCAAGAAAGGATATTATCTGACGATCATTTCAGAAATCTACAATAACAATTTTACGTCAAAGAGGAGAAATATTATGCAGGATATCAGAATAAGGTAATATCATAACATGTAACAATATCATGTTCACCAACAAAAACAAATCAGTTAAGGAAAAGCTATAGATGCACTTAAGTAATGCTTGGTTACTATCTTGATACAAGAAAGACAACGAATGGGAACCTCCTATAACTGTTTCAAAAACAAATTTATTTTATGTCGTCATCTCCGTTCTTCCAACAAAATACATTCCTGTCCTTTCTGCAGCTAACCAAATGGAAACTTTAGGCACACGTTAAGATGGGTAGTTAAATGTTACTATAATTATACTATTTTAGATTTTTATCTTTTACCGTTATCTACCTGTGAATTTATTAGCCATTGAATAATAGAAGTGTAATTCTATTAAAGTCTAGTTTAATTGGAGTCAAGTTCCAGTTGGTATGGATGATCAATCCAAGTGATATCTAGATTATTGCATGTTTACCTCATCAGAAAAAAGTATCTCCTATTCACCTGAGAAAATGTAACTCCTATTTACTTAACCTAAACATCCACAGGACATCTGTTGTATGTTTCAAAAATTTCTCCTAACTGAACATTGGCGTTCTTCTCTGAAGACTGGGTATAATTAGACTTTCACACACAGAATTCTATAAAGGGCTACTGTGACAAAGATTCAGCGACCCCACATGCTAGAAAAGCCAGCAAACCGATTCCTGTTTTTCAAAGGTCAGCACAGCGTGGGTTGATAGCTGCCCAGAAGACGTAGACTTGCATAGTTACATTTTAGCAACAGGGCGGCAATCCAAAAGTTAAGTTGACCATATGATAAGAAAAACAAAAGGTAAGTTGACGCATGCCCTAGACCACTTCACAAAGGATGCTGGAAGTATTCCTTTCCTAGACAATCCCTAACGGAAACTAGAACTGTGCCCCCAATCTGAGGTCCAGTCACAAAAATATGTTCTAGTTCCTACAAAATTGAAAGCAACAAAAATGATCTCTGCTCGCCCAAATGCAGTAATGCATGGACATCTTTGATATTAACAGTTTTGGCAAATACTGATGCAAGGGCATTTTCTCCACTCCCCTCCTCCAAGTCTCACTCCACTCATTTACATGCCTCAATACCATGACTTCCACTTATCTAAGTGAGACGAACCATATGGGCTTATACACTACTGCCAGATACAAGGAAACTTTGGATGGAGGGAAAAAAGGTATAGGGGGAGAGAGGCTTCATCAACTGGTACTAAAACCATTGCAGGTTGGAGTTCCATTGAATACCATGTATCAATGAGTTTTATAGTCAAAACAATGAAAACTCAAATTGCCTGTTGCGCAATCAGATGCAGAGCTGTATTTCCCATAAAAAATATAATTTATTTGAAGCAAAGGCTAGAAAGTAAAACTAGGGTTTTCAATTCTCAAAGTCACTCATGACATTAATTGCTAAATAAACAATCAATGTAAAACTATAATTAACAATCAAAGAACCACAATATCCCATTTCCAATCTCCTAAGATAATACACATCAACTAAGCAATATGAATCATTTATGACAGACCAAAGACCAAGAAAAATAAGACAAAAATTAACATGAGAAATTCCAATGGTGTTGACACACTGAAGGTCAAGTAAACAAAAACTCACCAGTAATCCTCTGTCTGGGATCAAAAGTCAACATCTTTTCAATAAGATCAATAGCTGCCGGGTGAACAGTTGGAAATTTTTCAGTGAACGACTGACGGCGATGAAGTGGCAGTTGCCTAATGTATCTCTTTGCATTTTCATTCAAAAACCCCAACTCGGCCTCTGATGGGGTGCCAATCAGCTGCAAGGATTAGTAATGATCAATCATAAATTGCAAGACTTTGTATTGAGAAGATGACACATGGATACTATATATCCATATGCCTATTTGAAAACAAGTAACTAGTTGCTGCACACATTTGACTGAATTTGTAATGGCATATAATAACCAAGAACCAGAGAGATATAACTAAAGGCCACTTAAAGGTGTATCTAAGAAATGGAGCCAAAATAACTACTTTCAGGTCAAGATTACCGCACAATGGTTTACACTACAGATTCTTTTCAAGATTGTGAAAAAAAAGAAAGAAGAGATTGCCCCCCTTGTTTTCGAAAGGATAAAAGGCATAACATTTGATGGATTATCAATAAACTCAAGTCAGATGTGATCCTAAAACTTTTTCAGCAGATAGGAATAGACAACAGAAATTTAACAATTAATTTACCTCCATAAGCAAACGCAGCTGATGCACATGATCCCGGCCAGGAAATAGGGGCTTTCGATCCATCAGCTCCATGAATACACAACCAACTGACCATACATCAATAGCTGCAGTGTAATCTGAGGAGTTCAAGAGCAGCTCAGGTGCTCGATACCATCTTGTAACAACATATTCTGTCATGAAATCACTTTCCGAGGTGACACGAGCCAGACCAAAATCACATATCTTCAAGTCACAATTGGCGTTCAGGAGGAGATTGCTAGGTTTTAAATCTCTATGCAGGACATTTGCAGAATGTATATATTTCAATCCTCGGAGTATCTGATACAGGAAATACTGCGCAAAACAAAAATAGAAGAATATTTTCAGTCCTTAACGTTCTGGCTTAGTTTGATAAAGTAAAATTAAGGAAATATACCAATGTATTTAGTTGAGCTTGCCAAATTACATTTGTATCCAAACAAATAACCTACTGTTATACCCTTTTGTCATGCAAGGCTCAAGAGAAATTCAATGCTGACTAGACCTCTCATTACTCAGTTTTTTTTCTCATATGCCAAAGAATATGAAAAGACCATATTGACCACATAAATCATTTATCTTAAAATGGAATATTGAGTGAGAAAAATACATGATGGGCTGTCAATCAGATATAAGAGTAGCCCTAGATGGAGGCATATTAAGACCAAGGAGATGAGAAAATTCAGAGAACTAGCATATAGTTTTGGGTTGTTTTCTTCCCTTTGCTTCCAGTACTTATTGTTAAGGAACCATTTCACCTAAAAGCTTAAGCCGTTAGGTGAGGCCCCAAAATATAATTTATATTATTCTATAACACTTATCTCAATACAGAGAAAATATTTAATACTAACCTGACAATGCTCTTCTGATAATACTTGATTGGAGCGAATGATCTGATGCAGGTCAGTGTCCATTAACTCATATGCAATATAAACATCATTAAATAATTCCCTCTGCGACGGAGGAATTATATCCCTGATTGCTACAACCTACATGACAATGACAAATGATGTAACATAAAATATCATCAAAGTCATAACAATGCCTCTTTCTCCCATAAAACTTTCCCTTTGTTGACGAAAGGGAACAAAATTTGTTTCATTTCCAAGTTTATGGATTCGATTCAGTCAGCATTACGACAAAATCAAAAGGACAGTTATATAGAAAGGATGGAAACAGCTCAAAACCCTATGTTTTACAGACCAATGGTTAAAAGCCATCTGATGCCACCTCATATAGTTTTAGATTATATCTATGAGAATTGCTTAACTAAATCATTACCAGCTTCAACCTAAGTCATGGTCTTAAACTTCATTTTCAATAATCCGATTAAGACTACCCAGTCATGTACTTTCATTGGAGTACCATTGAGATTAGAGTTAAGAGAAAAGTGCCATGAACGGGCTACCAAATATGACTAATTGTGATACAACAATCATATTAACTGTCATCACACAGTTTCCTATTTGGAATGCAAACTCTAATGTCTCTAAATGGAAGCTAGGCTAATAATATCCACTCTGGCTTCATGTCTACCAGAGCAAAATTATTCAATCATATTCTCATTTGGATACTTTTATTGATTGATCACCAAATTTACCTATTTATCACTCTCGTCATTTCATCTAAAAACCCTACAAACTACAACACTTTGGCGCGAAACATAACGAGCATCAATAAAACTAATCAATTACTCACTGACATTTTCATGATCCATGTGGCGAAGCAACTTGATCTCACGAAGTGTCCTCTTCGCATCAATCTTATTATCAAACGCATTTGCTATCTTCTTTATTGCCACATGCTCATTTGTCTCAGAATTCAACGCCGAACTATCAAACAAATAACATCAACACCACAGAATCAACAAAAGCTCCAATTCATTCCTTAAAAGAACCCACAGAAAATCAATCCATAAACAGACAATATCTCACATTTATCCAAAAACAAACAATAAAATCCACAAATTATCACAAAAGCACCTCAAAAAACACATATTTTACATCATGACACCAAGCTTCACCTCAAAGCACGCCAAAAAAACAAAACTTTTATATAAAGAAAAATACTGGGTTTTATCCATTAATTAATAAACAAAACCCTCAACCTATCCAAAACCAAAAATGAAAACACAAATATAAATGAAAAAAAACAAAGTGGGATCTTCTTTAAAGAGAGAGATTAGTTACCAGACGATGCCATAAGCCCCTTTACCAATAGGCATAATAGGAGGTTTATACTTAGCAGTAACTTCAAATATATTTCCAAATATATTATATTGTATAAACCTCCCTCCATGACTCAACGTTGCCGGTATATTCTCCATCCCTCCACCTCCTCCTCCTCCCGTAGGTTGTGGTGGAGCCTGCTCTTGTTGCGGGACATCCGACATCTCTGTATCCGCCGTACCTCCACCGTCCATATCTGAAATTAGTTGCTGAAAGTGCCTGTCTTTTGGGTTTCTGTTATGGTCAAAATCAAAATCAGATCTAATAAAAATGCTTTCTTTTTATTATAAAAAAAAAATAGAGAGAGAGAAATGGTAACTGTACTATGCTTTTTGTTGCTGTCCTTGCTTTTGTTTATCTGTCTTTGTTAGTGTTTTTTGTCTTAGCAAACACAAAATTTACACGTGTGGGACTTGGATTTTCTTTCTTTACTTTTTTCTTTTATTGCGTTGGCTTAAAACAAATAAAAATTAATTTTATCTCTTTGATTTATATACTTTTTTTTTGTTAAGTATATTAAACCTATTTTTACAATAAAGTAATAATTTTTTTACTTGATGAAATAAATTATATACACTAATATTAATATTTTTTTTATTCTTTTTTTAAAACTAAACTTTAATTAATTTAAAAAAACAGAAATAAAACTTACCATATAATATAAAATCACATGTGTTTATGCATGATCATCATACGTAAAAAAGAAAGCTAATTTTTATGAGATTTTTGTTGGTTATCTTTCTTAATTATTTGTGATGGAAGCTTGATGCTAGGTTAATAAAATAAAAATCATAAATTCAAATAAATTGTATTTTTATCTAGTTTTTTTCTGGGAAATTCAAGCTAGAAAAGAAGGCATGGTGGGAAAGTCTATTTTAGTTGTATTTGGACCATTGCTAGGGCAAGAAAGGAAGAAGGCAATCTGAGCAAGTCTAGATTAACAAGATTTTATTAGAAGATTGGAATTAATTCCTCAACATCTCTTGGAACCAAGTGGAAAATAAGGCTAGTCAACCTCAAAAAGATGACTTCAAACTTTCTCAAAATAAAAAATAAAAAGGTTTTCAACTCAAAAGATTTTTTTCTTTCACGTTTGATGGGATGCATAGAATTTTGTGACCATTCAACCGAGAAAATAAAATAATAATTAAATTTACCATAAATAAATAAATTCAGAGTCAATCTTTCTCAACTTCTCCATAGATAGATTACTTCTTTTGTAGATAGAATGATTCCTTACCATGGTGCATCCACACCAGGAAAGAAATTGTTTCCTAAAAATATTTCAGCTATATTAAAAAAAAATACATGGAAATTTTCAAGAAGAATACTCTATAAAATTAGCATCTCTCATTGTTTATTCAGTGATGCTAATTACATGGTTTATTGTTTATTTATTAGGATAAATTAAGGTTTAAAATAGGAGTTGTAATGCTAAATTTTTGGCCTGTAAAGAAACTAATAATAGAATTAATTTTGGGATTTTTCTTGAATAAACTGGAGGATTTACTATAATAAATCTCTCTAATAAATTGTTTGTCCTGTATAATTATGGTGGAACCTTGATTTGTCTATATGAACAACGTATTTCATTTTAATTAATCGAAGCTATTTATATTATAACTTCTTGAAGTGAATAAATAAATATAATTAAGGTTTTTTTATATATATAATTTTTGAGATGAAGTGTTTGATAAAACTCTATCTTTTAGATAAAAACAAGGTTTTCCAGTATTTAACAGAGTAATTTTTTTATAAAGTAAATTTTAAGAATATTTTCCAGTATTTAAAAAAGAGTCATGACCTGTCAACCTGCCATCGAAGAATGCAAGAACATCTTCTCCTTTGTTAACTAAACTTGCAAGCTGGAAAGGGAAAAGTAATCTTCTTCTGTCCCATCATCAAAATATTCACTGTTTCTCCTTCCGGAGATGATTTCAAAAAGCAGCATTCCATAGCCAAAATCTTCTGCTTTTGGAGTGATGGCTTCACCTGAAATCGATTCTGGTGCTGGTGCTGCCCATGGGTTGTATTCTGCATCTGATAGAATGTTCTCCGGTTTGATGTCACAATGGATGATGCTATCTCTGCAGCAGTCCCAACTGCAATATGATATCTGCTTTTCCAATCTAAAGTCTTGGCACTCTTGAAATAAAAAGTGCTTCCAAGGAACCATTTTGGCATGTAATCATAAACCAATAATCTTTTTGAAGCTTCCACGCAAAGGAACCATTGTTCCAATGGTTTTCACTTCTTTGATGAATTGTTTCTCACGTTGCTGAAGACTTACGAGTTGCTTCACTTCTATTGCAGTTGAACTGGACAATTTCCCTTTGAAAACTGAACCGAAACCTCAAGAAGTTTCCATCCTCAAGAAGTCTCAATCCTGACAAAGATGGGTTCGGTACAGGATGCTCTCTATTTATAAACCCAAACCACAGATGATTTGACAGCCTTTTGTAACTTATGCCAGTGTAATGGTTTCGAGAATTATTTGTCGGAAAGAAACCTTCAAAATCTCCATTAGGGGAGGTTATAAGTGTTTGGTTTCCAGATAGACTGGCCTGGAGAGATGGTTTCCAGCGTGATGAATTAGAATATGGTTTTTGAAGTGGATTACCCTGCTAAATATAATCAGCTGAATTATTACAAGAATATATAAAAAAACAAAATATGTTGAAGTGTTGGAACTAGGAAGATAATATTTGATTCAATTTTTGACTTTCTTGAATTTCTCGGATCAGCTAAGGTTTAGCTTGGCTGCATTTAAACTTTTTTGAATTTTATATTGTTTTTTTGATGTTTTTGGATCATTTTAATATGCTAATATAAAAAACAGTTTTATTTTTAAAATATTATTTTAATACATTTACAAATAAAAAAAATCATTTTATAAACAATTTTACCACACACACTACTAAACAGGCAATAGCACAACATACAAGAAATCATTGAAAACAAGAATGCAGTGAAAAGAAATTGTTGACATGGTTAACTTCAGGGACCTTTGGTAGAGCCACTGATATACATGAAAAATCTATAATCCTATCCATCGCCTATGCAGAATGGTATACGGCTGTCAACTTATTGCGGAATAAATAAATAAAATAGGATCCCTTGTTTAAGAGAAATAAATGGGGATAATAAACGAAGCAAAACAAAAAGTACACACCAACGTTTTCCATTGCATAATGTAAATCAAATGGAGGACGGCTGCCACTCAAGTGTTTCACCTGCAGACATTGGAACAATATCTCCAAATGAAAATGAGAAAGATTCTGGAACTTTCCATGGAGTCCTAGTCAGTTTGATCTTTGAGGTGTTTCTTGGAAGTCCATAGAAATCTGGTCCATTAAAGCTTGTAAATGCCTCCAGCTTGTCAAGTGCACCAGCCTTGAAGCAACATCACCATTAATTTAGTTATCATGAAAGCAGCACGTTTAGGGCAAACCATTAATATGGACGTGCAATAGCAGCAGCAGGCAACATTTCACCAAATCGCAGACAAGCATCAAGTATTTCACCAATCACATGCAAAATTTCATCATAAGATGTGCCAAACTAGTAGCCCAGATAAGGAATTCGCTACAGAATAGATGCAGCAGAAACTTACCTCTTCGAAAACCTTGGCGTATAGAGATATAGCAACAGGAGCATTATAGATTCCAGCACATCCACAAGGACTTTCTTTCCTTCGTTTCTCATGCGGTGCGCTGTCAGTTCCAAGGAAGAATTTTTTATTTCCACTGGTCACAGCTGAAACAATAGCCTGCCCTGGATGAGTAATATAAAAGCACATTAGCTTGTGAGAAAACAGTCACAAAGATGCATAATATGGAAAAACAATCTTGTATTTTCTTCTCCTTATTAATCCTTATTAAATAAAGTACAATCCCCACAAAGAGAACTATTATATTGACATTAAAACTAATTGGAATACCATAAAATGCTGCAACCAAACCAGCTTTTCTGCCAGTACAAGCGAGGAAGCCTAGGGATTCAGCATTTCCAAAAGCAATTAATTGCAAAGTATGTAAGAGATTTAAGGAGACAAACTGTGAATTTCTCGTTTGAGCACTGGAAGGCAGTAATTGTGAGGCTGCAATCCTCCTTGAAAGAGAGCATTTCTATTGAGAAGTAGATGCTGTGGAGTAACAGTTGCCGCCACAGATCCTAAAGAATTAAATCGAAAGTTAGATAATCATCTGCATACAAGTGTTAAAAAGTCAACAACAATCATGGTAAGAATAGCAAAATTAATTCATGTAAGTGAGCAAGCATACCATAGCTACAAGACTGGACAAACCTAACAGCTTCCATTGTAGTGATATGCTCCATTACAACCTTTAGCTGTGGAAGCCTTTGGATTAAAGGTTGTAAAATAGTGTCAATGAAGACTTTTTCACGATCAAACACATCAACATCAGGATCAGTAACCTCTCCATGAACCTGTGAGTACAATGCCCAATCACATTAAAATCAGCTATAAAATCACACAAAAAAAATGCTAATCTAAAATCATTTTTTAGTATCGAATCTTAAGCTACATCTCAAAAAGTGCCAAGCATAGCCATGCAATCACTTAGCAAGAAACAAAAGAATAACTTCATTACCTTTACTCTAAAACGCATGGGTTTTTCACTATTTACTAGTTGTACACAATTAATTTTTTTTTATTTTGTCCTCGATTTCCCCGAGCAATTTCATCATAATTTAAGACCAATTGATTTTGATTTTTTAAGAAAGGATGAGATTGAAAGAGAGACAAATGAAAAAGATGTTAAACATGGATGGCATGCCAAGAGTTTAGAACTAAATACAATTTAGTTCTCCAACTTTAAAAATCATGCACATTATATGATTTTGAGACCTCAATATTTTTCAAATTCACTTTTGGTACAAAAAATTATTTTTGCTATTTTTTAGTTCTTAGTTGAGTGGAGAGAGAAAGGTCACCGAATTTCAGCAATGGAGAGAAACATATGATTGACACTGATTTAGGCCACCATAACAAATAAAAGTTGTGTCAAATTGTTTCATTGGACAAAAGAAGTTCACATTAGGTGTTTTTTTACAGGTGTCAAGTTCAAACTGTTTAATTGGATTTAATTATAAACTCGAGCTCTGTATAAAGTCAAATTTATAAAGGCAAAAAAAGAGAGAGAGAGAGAGAGAGCCTACTAATAACATGGCCACAAGTCAATACGATAAAATTACCAGTAAAGGCATATTCTGCTCAGCCATCTCCTCTAGCACAGGTAGACATTTTCCAAAAAGATCAGTAACACCATCTTGAGAATTCGTTGTAGCCCCAGCAGGATACAACTTCACAGCAAAAACTACCCCGCTTTCTCCTGTCAAAATAATCAGAGCATTATCAATGAAACAACAGAATCCACACTATAACCATTAGAGCATAAAAGAGAAGAAACCAACATATTGTAATTAAAATAATAATAACAAACGTGCTTATATGAGTGTAAAAATAATAATATTCAAATGGATTTATTACAACCAATTAACATTTTTCTAAATCATTTCTCAACAAGTTCCTCCTACTCTATAAAGCTAGTATTTGCTAATTCTACAACCACATTCTACTAAATTTGCAAATGCAATCAAAATAAACCTACTTGCAAGCTTGATCTCATGAGGGCTTGTGGTATCTGTCAAATAAAGTGTCATCAATGGACTAAAAACACTGTCGGCAGGCAATGCTTTCAAGATAGATTCACGGTAAGCAACAGCAGCAGCAGTGGAAGTAATAGGAGGCTTCAAATTTGGCATCACAATCGCCCTCCCAAAACTACTAGCACTGCATAACAACACATCATAAAAATCAAGCCATAACCAATCAAATTAACCAAAGCAAAAGAAACGTGCTTTTTAATTAGAAAAAGAAAACAATAACCTGTGAGGGACAACAGCTTGAAGAACTTCACCATCACGTAAATGAAGATGCCAGTCATCAGGTTGAGTTATAGTAAGCTCCATTTTTGAAGCTTTACACTTGAACTGCCTAGAGCCTTCAATTTTTGAAGATGGGAGATTCAGTACCTGTATCACAATAAAGAAAGCAACATCATGGTTAGTACGATTATTCATCCGGGTCAAATTTAAATTTTCTTATTATCAGGAAAACGAAGTTATTGAAGAAAAAAGATTCAAACTTTGAATGATAAAACTGATGTCTTTATCATTCCAAATGCCACCATTTGACAAGATATATCTTTAGGGCCCAGAAACTAAATTCTACGAGAAGATGGAAGGAAAAGAGAGCAAAGTTTGCATTGCGGATTTAAGTCAGGCAATTAATCAAACAGGTTATGTGCTAAAGGAGCAAAAATAGAAAATGAAACACACTCTCGGTGGTCCTGTAGATAACACATCAAAAAAAAAAAAGGGCTTCACACACTTAACACACTCTCGGATAACAATTTAATAATGAGGGATGAATGCATGGACGACAAGTCCCTTTATTTCGAAGAATGTCCAAGTCCCTTTTTTTAGAAGAATGACAGGTCGTTTTCGCAGTGGAAAGAAAACTCACCAGTGAGGCATAAGGGGGCGGGGTGTTATTGCTGCCGCTTCTTTAGCGGTCCAAAACAATCAGAATCGCTTGATTTTGGTCTTTGTTTGGAGAGATGAAGGTGTTAATTCATCGAGATAGTTTGAAGTTTATGCAAAGTTACATTCAGAGAGATTTAGTGTAATATTTATTCTCAGCGTTACTGTTTAGATAGCAATCAATTATTTTATTTATTTATTTGGTATACGAGAGATATAGAATATATATGTTTTTGTTATATATGCTTTTAAAATATAAAATAGTTATTTTAAATTTTTACTAGAAATAGATTCATTTTATCTCTCTAATCTGGTCACTTCAATATCATCGACAAGAAGCTCAAATTCAATGAGAACAGAGCCAAGAAAAGTAGAGAGAACAAAGAAGCAGATAGGTAATTATTGAGAAAAAGAGAGAGATTGTCATCTTGGGTTGAAAATCAAGCTTGCCCCTGTTGTTATTGCCGCTGTTTTACGAAAAACACAAGTCCAAATACTGGCCAACAAAATAGAAAAGAAGGGGGATGCGTCTGTTTCATATATCAATTTCATGACTTATGGTTAAGTAACGTTCACAAAAATCTCATAAAAATCCATTTCTTTTTTTGTGGTTCATAGATGGATAGACTTAGGTTAAGGAACTGAGGAATGATGCCATAATTATGTACTGTGCGTGTGAGAGCATTCTGCAGTTGATCATGAAGAGGATGGAGATATATATCAACGTTAAATATGATTTAATTATCTTGAAATACCAGGAAATTTTTGTTTTTTTTCTTTTTACATGGGATATTTTTTTAGGGATTCTGAGTTTTATCAAAACATGTTAAAAATCCATATTAAAAATCTTATTAAAGACTAGATTCCAACAAAGTGTTCACCCAGACATCTTAAAAGAATGTGATTAGCGCTTGAATCCTGATGTTTATAGGAGCTTCATAGTCTCTTGGGATTTAGGGTGTGTGTATCTTGACCTCATCAGTTCAGACTTCGTAATCTTGTGATGAAAAAGACTTCAGCTGAAACAAAAACCATAAACTGTATTTCCATCTGTTTTTTATTTTTTGTTCTTTATTTGAATCGGAAATATTTTCATTCCCAGAGATATATATTTTGTTGTTTTGTGATAATTCTTGTAATTTGAACTAGATTCAGGAACCCAGTTGCGATCCAAGTCTTTAGTTGAAGGGATTTCTTGATAGGAAGAAGAAGAAATATCTACTAAATACTTTCAGACATCCTCGGCAGTTTTTAGGTTCCTGTTTCTGTTGAACATATTTAATAAGAGTATTTATTTAATAGTCATGCCAAAATTTTAAATAATCATTTGAAAAATCGATTATATATAGTATTATTTGATCAACATGTCTAATTTTGATTGAAACTTGATTAATTAAGAATCTTGAAAGTACTTTAAGAATTTTAATTAAAAGTATTTTTTTTTAAATTAATTTTTGAAAAACAAACATGAGAACGATGATGAACTGTAATTTTCTAAAATATTGATTTTTTTAAAAACCATAAATTAATATCTTTTTTTTTCTTCATATTATTAGACGAAAAATAGTAGTTTATAAAAACCATACTGCAGCCCAATCCCACGCTTTGCGATTGAAGGGCACTCTACAGCTGGCCATGTCCAATCTCTGCAATTAGGGTTGCAATGCCGGAACACAAACTTACGTGCTACAGCAGTAAATGAAATAAAAAGAAAATTCTTTTGAGGTGAAGTACAGAATATTCCAAGAACAATAAATCACAAAACAATCAGAAACAAAAATCTTTCTCATACACAGCACAACATTGTACAGTGTCAGAAGGTGTCCTAAGATTTTCTGATTTCATCATTTCTTTTGTTCGTGATTGGTATAATAAATCTCAAAAAACACCAACACCCAACAGAAAAAATCCAGAAAAAAGAAGAAAAAATATGAATCAGAAAGAACGTAGCGATAAAGTAATGATTTCCTGATCATATGAAGTTGATCATCACTCAACATATATTACTTTCATCATCTTCATCTTTATTAACCAAAAACAATAAGAACCAGAGAGAACGAAAACCCGTGAAGCAGATCTGGTTTCCCAGAGGAAGGGGGAGAAAGAAGGTGTCTTGTGGAGATGAAGTTAACCACATCATATATGATTTTATAGGGGAGGGACTCAAAACCCTAGAGGACTTGTTGAAGCTTTTATTCTCAGCCGTTTTTTTTTTTTTAAAATTACCTTCTTAACCTAGCCCACTAAAGCCCACCTGTTTTTTCTACACGCAAAAGCCCACCCTTCAATACACTAAACAAGGCCTCACAAAAATTTTGTCATCGCTTTTTTATTTTTTTATATATATATTATTTATTTAGTTATTATAATTCGAAATATCAATACAAATAATAGGATATAAAGTTGAATAATGCATACTATTTGAACATACTAAACAAATGAACAATACGTGTTGAGAGTAAAGTAAATAAAAGGGTTACTAAGATTAATATCTTAATAATAATGTTACATATTTTTAAATTTGATGGAGAAATTTCTCTTTTTTTTTGTTCCTTTTCACAACCCTAAACTTCTTAATTTTTGAGATTATTTTGACATTGAAAACGCTGTTTGACATTGCATTTTAAAAGCGTTTTGAAAAAAAATATTTTTATTTTTATTTTTAAATTAAATTTTTATAGTGTGTTTTACATCATTTTGCATGTGCTAATGTTAATAGTAATTTTAAAAAAAATAAAAAATAATATCATTTTAATGTATTTATGAAAATAAAAAATATTTTTTAAAAACAACATCGACCATACTTCCAAATAAGTACTAATTAGTTAAGAATAAAAGGAAATAAAAACAAAACTATATATTTTCTTTATTGGAATATTTTGCGCAACTATTCAACAAGAACAATATTTCAATGATTATATAGCAGTGTGAAAAGAACAACAATCTTTTTTTTAAAAAACAATCAACTTAGTCTCCATACACAAATAAGATATAATGTGAATACGACGACGCAAATAAAAAAAGAAAAGAGAGAGGCGCGCGAATTTTCCTTCTTCAACAAATCTTTAATTGGGCGGTGGAGTACTGAGTGCTTGTTCCACATGCAGCTTTGAAAATCATGTCAAATGCCTTCTCTATGTGTGACCTGAGCTTCTGTGGATCGATGAAAGTCCTTTTCCACCAGCAAAGCAACCCTGAGATTTCCCACATAGCTCACCACTCCGGCCATAAGGCTCTGTGTTTGCATCAAAACACACCGTTTTAAGTTCATTAATGATATTGAATTTTGATCGGAAATTATTTTCCGGTGAATTTACATGTACCTGAGGAGCCCCTGTCACCACAAAGTATAGCCCATTAATCGGATTGTCAGCCACGGCCAACTTCTCCATCGGCCCCATCAAATTTGTAATTCCCATGCTTGTATTCTCCAATGTGCCATGGATGTATTTAGATGCTCTCTGCAAGAACAAACACGTCCCCAGAATCATAACATGGAGTAGTACCAAGGTGGTATAATATTTTTCAGATGATAATTATCGCACTGCCATACCTCTGGACCGAGAAATCTCCCAACAAGCTGAAGATATTTAGCAGTGAGGTAAACACCAAATGAGCTTCTCCTCTTCTTGATGACTTTTCTTGCGTCGAAGACAAATTTGAGGGGATTATTCCTAGCCTGATCAGCATCTCGTAGCTTGGGAATTGGTATGTTCAGGAAAGCAAAATGGTTACCCCATGGCAACTCAGCATCGGGTTTTACCATTTCTTGAACCGACCTGTAGCCACCATGCATTCTTGTGTTAAGCAGCACCAATGATGTACTTCGTGCATTGCCCGATCCTTGACTCGCCGTCTCCATGTACATCCTCGTTCCCAAGAATATCGTTCCAGTGATGACATCATTTAATGTCTGTAATTACCAAGGAGGAGCAGGATTCAACAGGAAAAATGAATGTCATTAATCAAGCACTAGGCTTTGAATTTGGAAGACGAAAACCGAAGCTGTACATTGTTGATCTTACCACTCCAAGCCTGGCCCTGATTTTTTTGATATGATCAAGAGAGAAAGTCGTTGTTGTTATGGACAATGGAAGAAACTCCACTCCAGGATGCCTGGATCGTATCGGTGTCTTGTCATCCTCAACCAAAGAACTCTTTACGATGGTTGAGCAAATTTCTGATAGCGTGTTGTAAACCGATGACAAAACTCTGGGCACTTTCCTGAACATGCTAAAGTTTCCGCCATCCTTGCTGGTATGCAACTTAGCAGAAGGAAAAGTCAAGGGAAGAGAAGGATTATCAGCTCTTTTTAAACAAGAAAGGAGAGCTCCCATTAAAGAGATGCCATCACCGAGGGAATGGTGAAGCTTGAAAACTATGTTACTAGCTGCATGGCTTGTAGGGTATTTTATAATGTGAACTTCCCACAATGGCTGGCTTTGTGGAAATTCTTCCATTGCCGTTTTCGAGAGATAATGATCAAGGCATTCATCATAAAATTGCGTTGACATTCCGGAGGCGAAAACTGGAACATGGACATGATCTTTGAGCCTCACCTCAACCCTCTTCCATCGCTTTTCTCCATCTTTATCCGTAACCTGTAATTTTTCTCTCTGGTCAACGCTAATGATGAAAAGTAATGTGAAAAATGAAGATACTGACGTGGGAACTGTACCGTAATGGAGGAAAAACGAGGATTGATAGGGAGGAAAAGATCATTGAGCAATGGAATAGCCTGAGAGTCATCAAAAAGCTCTTCCAACTCCAAAACAGCGATGATAGAGAGTGACAGGACAGAGTTGTTCAGAAACTGGCCTGAAGGGCTCACGGGTTCTGATGTTTCTTGATCTAGAAGAAGCTCCATTTGTACTTTTTGGATCTATCCGTAATTGTTTGCAAAATGTGAAGGGTAATGCTCTGCTGCAGTGTGGAGCACAGAACCAAAGACAGAAACAGCAAGATGTGTGGTGTTTTTCCTACAGAAATGTGAAGGGTGTCATCATTTATAAATGTAAGTTGCAGTGGTGCTTTTTCTATCAAACCAATCATATTATGATGACGTGGTGAGCGTTGAGGACCAATTATGGATAAGGTAGGCAAGACAAAAGCCACAGGGAAACTTAAATGATAAAAAATTGGCCATTCATCCATCTAGACGGCAACTGTTAACACCCTAACTGTGGGGGATTGCTGGAGAACAGCAGAGATTTATATAGTCTCGCATGCCTAGAACTCAACTGTGATTGAGAGGCTCAAGGAAATGGCTTCGGATAGAGTGTGAATCCTCGATAGCAGTGGACACCATATTTAAGTTTTGGTGTGTTCTGATAAATTAGGTGCCACTTTTTTATATATGATCTCAGAATTTGGTTGGAAAATGGAAAAAGAAACCAACTAAAGAGAAGAAAAAAAGGATCTGCTTTATTTACATGGACAAGTTACTCCCAAGTTTTGATACAACATTAACGTAATTCACACTCAAGGGGTCCTGACTTTAGTGGTGAGGACGCTCTCATTCTTTAAGAGAGGTCAGGGGTTCATACCCTCTTTTTATATGAAACCGGCTATTTGGGGAGCACTTTCATCCCTTCGGGGTCCACCCGATATAAACATGGATTAGTCTGGGTCATCGCCTGGGACACCGCGTGGTTTATACAAAAAAAACGTTATTTACAAAGAAGTCACCTTTTCGCCGATTGAATTGTAACTCGTTGACAAAAATCACCTTTTCGCCGATTGAATTGTAACTCGTTGACAAAAATCACCTTTTCGTCGATAGCAGAAATAGATTTTTAAAATAATATCAAGGAGTCTGCAATATATTCTAACTATAAATGGTTTTCATATTTTTTCTAGGAGAGTTAGCTTTTTTATAACATTAAGATATATATAGAGATGGGGCAGAAATACAATTCCAAATTCTCAAAATTTCCCGGTGGCTAGTTAAGAGTGTTCATGGCACCTATTCGCTTGTGGTTAATATTGTATTAGGTGCAAGCAGGTGACTGACAAGAAGTCTGTTCTAAGCAATATACCAGACTGGTTTGTTAAGCTAATAAATAATTTTTTTTTTAAAGGACACAACAATCCCTTGCCATGTCCCTTTCTCTTTGATGGTGATTACAAAGAAGTTTTTTTAATTTTCACACGATCGAGACCTGGCATATTAATCAGGTAAGTTCCATAAATAACTATTAAAATACATATAAAATAAAACAAGTCACTCATTAATTTCAAACTATAATTAAAGTCGTGAAAAAAAGGGTTTATATATATAGATAGATAGATAAATAGATAAAAAAGAGTTGACACCATGCATGGCACCTGACCCTTATCGGCATGTTTCGGAGAATTGATTTGCCAGTGGAGAAGTCCTGCTGCTGCAACCCCTCATTAATATTTCTTTGAAATTGTATTTCCATATTAAGGGGCCGGTAGCTTAAAACAAAATAAATAATAATAAAAAAAAAACAGTTGGATGCTGGTGAGTGACGGAAGGTACGCCGACCTCTAGGTGGTTGACGCATTAATAAAAGCAGATTTTACTTGGCAGATAATCTTATACATCATTCAGTTTAAACATTATTTTTTGAGAATTTTTTATCAGTGTAGAGAAATTCAAGATCATTAAATTGCAATAAGGAAGAAGAGATCATTAAAACGCACATGCACCGTCAAATTTCTCGTAGTTTAAGTGGTGCTCATTTCATTTTCATGAGATGTTTTTGACAACGACGACAAAAAGGAATGGAGAACAATTCCTTAAAACCTTCCCTTATTTGTGAGTTAATTTATGACCCGGGGGCTAATTATTTTTTATTTTTATTTTTTTGAAGACCTTGCAGCTTGGATGCAAGATCTCTAATATTTATCGAGACCCGGCTGACTTTTAGGAATAATTAAAGATCTTATGATTTAATTATGTGGTTTAGGATTGAAGACAAAAGCCCATTCTTTCTCTTTTAAATGTCGTTCAATATATATATATATATATATATATATATATATATATATATATATATATATATATATATATATATAGTCTAGCGGATCATGAATTTCTATAAAAAAATATATGAACAATAATTTAATTATATCAACTACTACGTTTATTAGTTCCTTCTATAGTCTATACCATTACTTTCTTTTTTATTATTGCCACCACTGTACTGTTTTAGTATCGTACATCTCGCCATCACCTTTTCTTCCACATGTTTTAATAGCACACTGGAAACTTCGATGTTAATTTCATGTTCATTGAATTAGTCAAGATATACGTAAATTGAGTCAGATTGATTTATGTAATATTGAAATCGTGTTTCTTCTCAATGAATACTAGCCCGTCTAATTTTAATTAAACGGAGCAATTTAGACAGAAATAAAAATAAATAAATGTCATCACACGTGATGAATGGCACTTTCTTAGTAAATTTTAAATTTCTTCTCTGGATGGAAGCAAACAAAAAATGATAAAATGTTAGCTAAAATGAATAAATAAATAAATCATAGTCACAGAGGCCTTCAAGTTTCACTTTTGCTGAAACCACGTCGACATTCAAGCTTTAATATCTTTTATTGAAGTGACGTGGCTGTGTGTATAGTATTGAACGAATATCATATTGATATTAACCATAAATTGAATGCGTCATCAATACTGTGTACTATTCCTGAACTCCAAACAATTGATATTATTTATTGAATTAACATGATTTTACTTCCAACATTATTATTTGTGGGTCCATCATTGTACGGCCCCCTGGAAATTATACATGTGTATTGAATGGCCAGGCTTCTTCTAATGTTAAATCATGTTAAATCATGTTGTTCTCTACATGATAATCATTCATAATTTTAATAAGATTTGAAATTCTTTTCAAATCTCATTCCAAATTGACTAAGAATATTATACCCAAGTTCTTGATCACTCAAGTTCTTTCATATCATTCATAGTATACCCAATGTCTATCATTTTGTTATCTCAATTAAGATAACATGTGACAAGATCAAAGTATAATATTTTTATATAAGATAACTTGGTAGTCTCAGGTCTAAGAATTATTTACACAGTCATCATATAAATATTAAACTAACAAAATCAACATTTATGACTTCACATATATACATATAACTGAGGTCTCCAAATAAAGTCACAGCCTTCTCGTAATTATCCTTTCACATCCTGATCATGAAAGCTTCAGAACAATGGAACTCGTGGGCTGACACCATGCATGGCACGTGACCCTTATCGGCATGTTTCCGAGAATTGATTTGCCAGTGGAGAAGTCCTGCTGCTGCAACCCCTCATTAATATTTCTTTGAAATTGTATTCCATTATTAAGGGGCCGGTACCTTAAAACAAAATAAATGAATAAAAAACAGCTGGATGCTGGTGAGTGACGGAAGGTACGCCATGCATGCCTTGACCTCTAGGTAGTTGACGCATTAATGAAAGCAGATTTTACTTGGCAGAAAATCTTATACATCATTCAGTGTAAACATCATTTTTTGAAAAAAAAAGGCTCAAATTTCTTTTTTGAAAAAAAAAGGCTCAAATTTCTCGTGGTAGTTTACGAGGTTGTTTGAAAGTGTGGTTGTGGTTGTTTTTAAAAGTGTTTTTCGTTTAAAAATATTTAAAATGATTTTTTTTTTGAAAAAAAACGCACATGCACCATCAAATTTCTCGTAGTAGTTTAAGAGGGTATTTGGAAGCATAGTTATTGATCCCGTCCCGGGTACCGTTCCGGTTTTGTGTTTGGAACGGAACGTTCCGGTTTCGGTACCGTTCCGGGTACCGTTCCGGTTTTTTTACTGTTCATTTTTATTTAATTATATATATATATATAAAAAATAAAATATTAATTTAACAAGTATAATTTAAATTCAAGATAAGTGAAATTTAAATTATACAATACAAACATAATCTCAAAATTAGAAACATCTCTCAAATTCCAACAATAAAATTATTTTTTTTAAAATAAAAAATAAAAAATGAATTTAATTATAATTAAAAGATCCAGAATATTTGAAATTTAAGCTACTTATTGTATGTTTTTCAAGTAATTCTATGTTTTTTTATGGTTGTTGTATTTGAAATTAATTAATGTTTCTTATTGTTTTTTAATGTTAGAAAAACTTAAAAAAAATAAAATGAACACATTAAGAAATCAATCAATAAGTTCAAACATAACTAATTAAAATACATTCCATTACAAATAATTCAATCAAATTAATTACAAATTAATACCCCTATTTTTTAGGTTAACTATTATTATAGTAATTAATAATTAATTAATATATTAATTAATTATTATTATTATATAATAATTACTATAAAAACTACCCCACCCATTTGTCCCTTTCATTTTAATAAACAAAACAAAACCCTACCCATCCCTTCTTTTTCTCTAGCCGCCGCCCCCCCCAATCCCTTCTTCTTCTTCTTCTTCTGGAGCTTTGATATACGGAGCCTCGCTTCAGCTCCATGTTACAAGACGAACTACGGTAATGAGGGAAGCTAATGTCGGTGAAGCCCTCCTTCATCCTTAAAATATCATCTTTACGCGTGAGTTTGCCATTTGCATTTCTCTTTTTCGCTTTTGAGCAACGTCGATCGCGGAAGAACACTATTAGAACTTCGGATCTTAATTTTTTTTATTTTTTACTAATATATAATTTATAGGTTGAGTTTTTTCTTTTTTCTTTTGAATTTTTTTTTATTTTGAACCCGGAGCTGAACGCTCGATGGAACCGAGGCGTTCTACTGGAATTGCCCTGGGATCTGGCTAGGGATTTTGACCGGGACAAAAACGTCGCCGTTTTGTCCCGGATTTTGCATTGGAACGGGCCGTTCCGGCCGTTCCGGCCGGAACGAACGGAATCAATAACTTTGTTTGGAAGTATAGTTGTAGTTCTTTTTAAAAGTACTTTTCATTTAAAAATATATCAAAATGATATTTTTTAAAAAAAACACACATGCACGGTCAAAATTTGGCGTAGTTTAAGTGGTGCTCATATCATTTTCATGAGAATTTTTTGACAACGATGACAAAAAGTAATGGAGAACAATTCTTCAAAACCTTCCCTTATTTGAGAATTAATTTATGACCCGGGGGCTAATTAGTTTTTTTTTTTTTTTGAAGACCTTGCAGCTTGGATGCAAGATCTCTAATATTTATCGAGACCCGGGTGACTTTTAGGAATAATTAAAGATCTTATGATTTAATTATGTGGTTTAGGATTGAAGACAAAAGCCCATTCTTTCTCTTTTAAATGTAGTTCAAAATATATGTCTAGCGGATCATGAAGTTCTATAAAAAAATATATGAATAATATTTAATTATATCAACTACTACATTTATTACTTCTTTTTAATTATTGCCACCACTGTACTGTTTTAGTATCGTACATCTCGCCATCACCTTTTCTTCCACATATTTTAATAGCATACTAGAACTTTAATATAAATTTTAGGTTTCGTATGATTAGTCAAGATATATAAAAAAAATATCTAAATATTTATGTTAATAAAAAAATATTTTTCAAAATAAAAGAGATCCTTTAGATATCTGTAGTTTCTAACAGGACCAAATGGCTAATGATATATATAGATCGATTCATGTAATATTGGAATCTTGATTCTCCTGAGTAAAATTTGTATGTGTGTGTGAATACTAGCACGATTAATTTTAAATAAACGGAGCAATTTATGGCACAAAAAGAAAAATAAACAGATGTCATCACACGTGATGAATGGCACTTTCTTAATAAATTTTAAATTTCTTCAACCCTTCAACTGGTAATTCTTTAGGCTTAGTTTTTTTTTTATTACTACTATTTGTATTGCATTAAATTTTTATAAAAATACAAGTTCTTTTTCACTATCCAAGATATTCTTTGTTTTTGAAGTAAATCATCAAACTCAATTGCAAAAATTATTTGATACAGACCAAATTGCATGCTCGATCACGATAAAAAGTATATCTGGACCCAAAAATCCATTACTGTACGTGGGGACCTGTAGAAGCTCGGATTTTAGTGTCCCATTTAGACTTTAAAATTTTAAAGAAAAATCCAGAATTTAGACTTTAAAAAATGATTTAAAATGGTTTTGTTAAATTTCATTTTCAGGCTTGAACTCGCTTCCCATTTAGACTCTAAAATTTTAAAGCCCCACTTCCCATATACAT
Organism: Salix viminalis; assembly: GCA_029228465.1. Taxonomy (NCBI): domain Eukaryota; kingdom Viridiplantae; phylum Streptophyta; class Magnoliopsida; order Malpighiales; family Salicaceae; genus Salix; species Salix viminalis. Next base: position 550,901 of record CM055432.1, read on the forward strand.
GTATGTGTGTGTATCGAATGGCTAGGGTTCTTCTAATGGAAATCGAACAGCTCCTCTCATAAGAATATCTTATTAACTAATGCAGCCAGCAGAGTATTTGCCATGTTAAATCATGTTTGTTCTCTACATGATAATCATCTATAATTTTAATATGATTTGAAACTCTTTGCAAATCTGATTCCATTTTGGCTAAGAATTTCTCACTTGATACTATTTCAGAATTTATAGAATATTTTTCCTAGTTCATCTAGTGTGATGACTCCTATCTTGATCACTCAAGTTCTTTCATATAGTTCATATTATACCCAATGCCTATCATTTTGTTATCTCAATTAAGATAATATGTGATAAGATCAAAGCATAATATTTTTTATATAAGATAATTTAGTGATATCAAGTCTAAGAATTATTTTGACATAGGAGGTGCACTGTATACTCTACCCTTTATAAATCACACATAAAGTTGCTCTATTAAATGAAGGATGGAGGTCTTGATCATCCATATTAATCTAGTTAACATGATAACACAAACAAATATTTTAGGATGTTATTTCATTTTGTATTTTTCATAATCTAAATTTAAAATATTATATAATAAATTATAAAAACAACTTTGTTAATTACTAATTCAATTTAGCGACAATGTATACATTAAAACAAAATCTTAAAGTTTTTTAGGAGGAAGGTGTAATTAGTTAAAAATCTTAAAGATTTAGTTCAAGCTTAGACCATATATACACACACCTCACATTCCTTCCCTTTAATAATAATACATTTTCAATCAGACATAGCTCTAAACAAGAATAAATTATTAGTTTTAGATGGTTCAACATAAATGTCTTTGAACATTGTTTGGTATTTTGCTCATATATAGAGTTACAAAACTTGGTGGTTTTGGAAATTTAAAATATAGGTATGGAACTTTTATTAATAGAAAGGTTGTTAATTTTGTTTCGTTTTAATCAAAACGGCCAAAACATCTTGTATCAGTTAAAAAAACGAGACAAAACGACATCATTTTTATCTTGGTTTAAATTTCGGTCTATTCTGTATTTTTCGGCCAAAATATACTAGAATCACCTCATCTGTGTCGTTTTGGCTATAAATTTGTTTGTTATCTTACTTTTCAGACCTTAAGCCAATTCACATCCCAAGTGCAATGAATGTCACCGACCTAGACCTTAAACCCTATCTAGGCAAGTGAATTTCAATGTGGTTTCCTACTGTATATTTATACACACAACCCTTTATCTTCTTAGCTATCTGTTCGATGTGAGATATTTGAAAACTAAAGCCCCAGCTAAAGACCCTACTATTTGTCCCGATGTGGGATAACTTCTCATCTTATTTTAATTCCTTTGTCCAGCAATCAATAACAAATAGTAAATTTATACTTTATAATTATATATATTAAAATTAAAAAAAATAAAATGTTGCAGATTTTATAAAAAAAAATATATTTAATTTTTTTGCTTTTTAATTTTTTCATATATATATATAATTAATTAATTATACATGAACAGTACAACTCCAAAACGATGCATCGAAACGCTCCAAAACCGGAACGTTCTGTACCAATAGAAAAAATGAAATGTCAACCGAAATGGTATTGACAACCTTGATTAATAGAACTGATCCCAATTTCTGTATCTACATACCTCAATTCACAATTTATAGTAGCACAAATACTTGTCCTGCTAATTTCAATTTAGACCCTTTATTGGTTTTTATTCCATATCTAATGTTTCGTAACTCTGATTTAAGTAAGTTTAATTGCATTTGAAAAGTGACACATTTTTATCTAACTGTTATTAGCAAATTTATTATCTCAAATTCCATCATCTTGATAAAATGCCCCTTATATAGTCTTGGAGCAAAATACATGGTTACATCAACTTGTAACTGCCTTGCTTACAATTAGAAGAGAATTCAATTTCATTTTCTCTTCTTTACTTCTTCAATTTGTTAAACAGTAACATAAAATCTAACTAACAACTACATGTTATACATTAACAACCAACTACTTTTTTTCTTCTTTACTGCCAAAGCATTTGTTTTGTTTAGCCAGGTCAACAACTTATCTTCCAACAATATATATATATATATGAGGGGATTACTTTATATAATTTAGGTCTCCAAATAAAATCACAGCCCTTCACATATTGATCATGAAAGCTTCAGAAGAATGGAACTTGTGACTTGACACCATGCATGGCACCTGACCCTTATCGGCATGTTTTGGATAATTAATTTGGAAATGGAGAAGTCCTGGTGCTCCAAGCAGCTTTGAAAATCAAGTCAAATGCATGTTCTATATGTGACTTGAGCTTTCGGGGATCGATGAAGTCCTTTTCTACCATCAAAGCAACCCTAAGCTTTCCGGCATAACTTATTACTCCGACCATTAGACTCTGTGATTCCATAGAATATTGGTGTCAAGATTGTATAAGAAATATTGCTTCAAGGCCTTGTTATTGCTGACATATCGAGAACAAGAAGCAAAGTTATATGATGATCTTGGCATACCTGAGGAGTCCCCGTCACCACAAAGTATAAGCCTTTAACTGGGTGACTTGCTAAGGCCATCTTTTCAATCGGTCCCATGACATTTGAGATTGCCATGCTTGTGTTCATCATTATGCCACGGATGTGTTTAGATGCTCCCTGCACCGAGAGTAAGAGAAAATCATACCATATATAATCGCCCCCCGTAGAATAATATTGATTAGAAAAAGAAAAATATTTTTTTATCTAAAATTAAATGGGGTTTTGAATCACCATGGCTACGAGTTGACCCACTAAATTAATAAAATTATACAAGTCAATTACCATTTGATTTTTTATAAAAAAAAAATTAGTTCAAGTTAGGTTATAGATTCACCTATAGGACTTGGTCGACTGCAATTAATAAAACTGGATTTATGCTACTATCACGAGTAAATAAATTCAAAACAAAAATTGATAAATATCTAGAAAAGTTATAGAAACTTATGAGTAATTGAATAATACAGTTTTAAAATTAAGATTTAATAACAAGTTCAATGATATATATATATATATATATATATATATATATATATATATATATATATATATATATATATTATTCAACATTTGGAATTATATTCAATTCAAAATACAAAGATTTATAAACAAGTAAAATTCAAAAAATAAATATACCTGAGCACCCCTAAACTTGCTAACAAGTTGAAGGTACTTTGCAGTGAGGTAAACAGCAAAAGAGCTCATCCTCTTCCTCTTTATGATTTCTCTTGCTTTGAATACAAACTGGAGAGGGTTTTCAGCCCCAACATCTCTTAGCTTGGGAAGAGGTGTAGTCAAGAACGCGAAATTGTTGCCCCATGGCAACTCAGCGTTAGGTTTCACCATTTCTTCGATTGACTTGTAGCCTGCAAACATCCTTGTGTTCAGCAACACCAGTGATGTTGAGTTTGCACTCCCTGATCCTGGGCTCAATGTTTCCATGTATAATCTTGTCCCCAGGAATATTGTCCCGGTAATCACATCATTTAATGTCTGTTAATCATGTAATAAGATAATAGATGTTAGAGAATAATATAAATTATATTCTAGAATTTCACCTAAAAGTTTATGTTTTTAGATGAGATAGATTCCTTAACATGGTATCAGAATCTTATTGACTCAGCGGTCACGAGTTCGAATCTCAACACCCCCATTCTATTTAATAAAAATCAAGCACAAAGTAATGTGAGTTTGTGCAAGTTTCAAGCCAAAGAATTTTCACTTGAGGGGGTGTATTAGAAAATAATATAAATTATATTTCAGATACTTAACTAAAAACTTAAGTTTTTAGATGAGATGATTACTTGACAGTAAAGATCAATATTCTCTTTTTTCTTACAAAGGCCAAGATAAAAATCACAGGAATACAAAAAAAACTTTATATATATATATATATATATATATATATATATATATATTATCTTCTTCTGTACCGTCATGTCTCTGTGTGTGTGTGTATATTTACAGATTCTAAGAACATATATTCATTAATTAGCTGCTAGCAAGAAACAATTGATCTTTCCTAATTAATTGTCACCTCTTGTATCATCATGTACCAGGTGTACCAAACAAGCAGCAGAGACATTTCCTGCATCAAACGTAATATATATTCCACAAAAATGGCATAACTGTTGGAAAGACATGACCCTTCGGTTCCGTTTTCCATTTTGTCTTGTAATTTCTGACATGGACGACATGTAAGGAAACACGATGTTTCTTTGAAATTGTATTCCATTATTAAGGGCGGTAGCTTTAAACAAAATATATAGAAAAAAAAAAAACAGTTGGATGTTGGTGAGTTACGTAAGGGACGTAATTAATAAAAGCAGATTTTACTTAGCAAAAAAACCTTATACATCATTCAGTTTAAACATTATACATTTTTAAGGAAATGCACACCATAAAGTTTCTCATAGTTTAAAGTGGTGCTCATATGCTTTTCATGAGATTTTTTTTTAACAACGACGACAAAAAGTAATGGAGAAGAGTTCTTTGGATGGATCAAATATATCAAACGATAATAAAAAAGACATCATATAAAAACAAATCTCTATTTGTTTTCTCTTTTAAAAATAAATAAAGATTATGTGTGGTATAAAATATAAAATAAATATATATACATGTGTGCAGGAAAGGTTTGGTTGATGATCTAGCTACTTGAACTAAACTAGACCAACTGCTTTTCTATAATAGTAAACGAGATAGTTAAACATATCAAAATTAAAATTATTAACAAATGAAATTAAAAATCTTTGAGAACACACATAGACTAAATGATAGGTTAAGGCTAAAATTTTCGTAACTATTAAGATTGAAGCCGATGAAGGGGCAAACTTCAATTTTGCTCACATAGATTTTAAATGCTCCGTTTTTATCCCTGCAGTTTAAATTTTCCCATTGTGACTCTTCTACTTCTTAATTAAGAATTTCCAATGCTATCCCCAATCATTAAAAATCCTGAACTTTCATGAATTTCAAGTGTTTTTACGAAATATTATAACTTATGATAAGGATTTGAGAGGGAAATGAGAGTAAAAGAAGGAGAATTACAAGATGATGATATGAAAATTATAAACGATAGGGGTATAAATAGAACATCGATGAAGCTCTAGGGCAAGAGTATATTTTATATACCCAGATAAAATCAAAAGCGCAAGATACGTAAAAGTGAAAAGAAGTTGATCTTACCACTCCAAGCTTGCTCTTGATTTGCTTGATATCATCGAGAGAGAAAGTCACTGTTTCTATGCCAACAGGGAGAAACTCCACTCCATGTTGCCCAGATCGGATTGGTGTTTCGTCATCCTCGGCCGAACAACTCTTCAAAATGCTTGTAGAGAAATCCGATGCTGTGTTGTAGACTGTCGAGAAAATTTTATGCATAGTCCTGCGCATGCTGAAGTTTTCGCCATCCTTATTGGCGCGCAATTGAACAGAAGGAAATGTCAAGGGAAGAGAAGGATTATCAGCTCTTTGTAAGCAAGAAAGAAGAGCTCCCATGAGAGAGAAACCATCTCCAAGTGAGTGATGAAGCTTGAATATCACGTTACCAGCTGCATGGCTTGTGGGGTATTTTATTATGTGAATTTCCCACAGTGGCCTGCTTTGTGGTAAATTCTCCATTGCAATCTTTGAAAGATAATCATCGAGGCATTTGTCGTAAAATTCCGGCGACATTCCGGCGGGAAAAACAGGAACATTTACGTGGTCTTCTACTCTCACTTCAACCCGCTTCCATCGTTGTTCTCCATCTTCATTAGTAACCTGCATGTGTCCAAATTCTCATTGCTTTATATACGATAACATTATAAAGAAAGTAAGCAACGGATCGAAATAAAGGGCACCACCAAACTACAGAAAAGAAAGAAAGAGTACGTACGATGATGGAGGAGAAACGTGGGTTGATAGGGAGGAAGACAGTTCTTAGCAGATACATGGTTTGGGAGTCATCAACAGGCACTTCAGTTTCCAAAACCCCAATTACAGAGAGCGAGAGAACAGAGTTGCTCAAGAACTGTCCTGCTGGGCTGACAGGTGCAGATATTGTATCCTGTAAAATATTCTCCATTGTTTGTAGCTGTATGATTTCTCTCTTGCTACGATTGCGAGTTGCAAAGTATATATGGAGCACAAAACTATAAAATGAAAGACTAACCCTGCGGACTAAATAAGATCCTGAGGGGACTATATATAGAAAATATATTTAGATCAGAGCAGGTCAAGGTGCCCACGTACGAGCTGAAACTTTATACAAATATTTATTTTTGTTTTGAATATTGGAATAGTGACGATATTTTATAATATCGAGTTTCAATATAAAAAAAGATTGTGAAAAATAAAAAACCTCCTGAGTTTATTGGTTCGGATGTGTCTGGTTTAGATATAGATGATCTCTAAGATAAAAACAGAGAAAAAGAAAAAGAAAAAAAAGAATTGTGAGCATTGAGAGAGTTTTTCTTTCTTTCTTTCTTTTAGTGACTGATGGAAGTTGTTTCTTTTAGGGTTTGCATTTGTTTTGTGTGAAATATTTTATAAGTTATTTTCTAGATTTTCATGTGTTTATTTTTGAGAAATGTTTTATTTGTTTTCTATAAAATATTTAATTGGTAAACTAGTAAATATAAACTATTTTATAATCAATTTTTAAAATTTGTTCAAATATATAGTTTTAGTTGATCATGAAGTTCTATAAAAAAATTTATGAAGAATAATCTACTTACGATAACATTTAATTATATCAACTACTACATCTATTTCGTTAGCTCCTTGTATACCATTATTTTCTTTTTTACTATCACCGCAACTATTTTAGTATCATCATCTCATCACCATCTTTTCTTTTACCACCATCACATATTTTAATTATCAAGGAACTATCCCACTTAAAAATTTAAGTTTGTAGGTGAGATTCTAATATATAATTTATATTATTTTTTAACATGCATCCTCAAATGAAAGATTTTTTTAATTGAAACTTGCACACAAGTCCACACTATCTTATACTTAATTTTTCTGGATTTTTCTGCAATTTTATTGAAACCACTTTGAAATTTCTTATCAAGTTTGAATATTTGTTGCTTTTATTGAAGTGTGGTAGTTATGTTTATAGTGTTGAACTAATATCAAATTGATATAAAACAAATATTGATAATTAAGATCGGACTTTAATCTAAAATTTTATGTATTGGATTGTAAATGCAATTAATCAATAACTTTCTGCGGTAAAATGATTAGGGTTGATTTGTTTTGTGTAATTTTTTTTAAGAAATACTTTCTATATATTTTTTGTTTTTGGAATTTCTTTAAAAAACAATTTCTTTGTTTATTTTTCATAAAATATTCTACAACAAAAACTCATTAATAAAAAAATATATTATAGTCAATCTTCAAACTTAATTCATTTACTAAAAAAATATTTTTAAATTATAAAATTTAATAAAATATTTTATAAATAGTAATTCGCTTACAGTATCTTTTAACCATTTCAATTATCATCTCTATCTCACAATCACACCATTATTTCATTTTCCATCATTATCACCACCATCACTTCTTTCTCTACCATTTCTATACCTTACCCTCCTTCACTATCACCATTAAATGATATATTAAGAAAAAATATATTTGTTTAGTTCAAATATTAAATTATATATAAAATATCTTAAGCAAAATAATTGCAACTGTAGTCAATCAATTCGCTTCTCTATCCATGCATTAACATTTTAATTTCAGGTCCTATTTTAAGTTAGTTTTATTTTAATTAGACAATAAAAACAAACAATGGTATTAATAAAAAACAATTTTTTTTAAAAAAATATCATGATACATTGGAAAAAAATCAAAGAAATTATAAAATAAATTAAAAAACAATTCGACAAGATCAGAACATAACAAGAAAAAAATTAACTATAAGTAAAATAAAAATAGTAATTAAAAGAATAAGGAATAAAATAAAAATAAAAAATAAATTAGAAGGTAACTAATTTTTTTTTATTGGATGGTGTAATTGAAAAGAAAAATAACTCAAACAAAATAAATTAGAAAAAAATAACACACCATAAACCTGGATTGAACAGTGAGATTAAAAACTGATAAAAAAAATTAAAAAAAAATCAAGGAAAAAACTCAAAGAATAAGGACTAAATAAAAAGGAGTACATGAAAGATTGAAATTAAAAGACTAAATAAAAAAGAATACATGAAAAAATTAAATTAAACGACAAAGTACAAAAATAATTATAAGAAAAAAAGGAAAAAGAAATAACAAGAAGAGTTAAATTGAAGAGAAAATAGCACCACCACAAAAAATACAAATCAATGACAAAATTAAAAATAATAAGACAAAATAACTTGAATTGAATAGTGAAATAAAAAGAAAAAAAAATTATATAAGGGTCAAGTGAAAAAAATCAGAAATAAAAACTAACTACAAGGAGGATTAATTAGGGATGTCAATCTCATTCCGTTTCGGCCGAAACAGCAGAAACATTTTGTACCAATAAAAAAAGAGACAAAACGACATCATTTTTAACTCAGGTTAAATTCCGCTCTATTCTGGTTTTTTTGTCAAAATTCTAGCCGAAACGCGCCAGAATCATTTCACCTGTGTCGTTTTGTCCAAATAGTATTTTTTTTGAAATAATGAATAATTTTACAATATCATTCATATATTTTAATCCGATCGTTAGATTGAGATGGAAATTTTACGATGAGTGTTTTTATATATTTATATATATTATGTTAAAATTTCAGAGCAATCAGAGAATATAATGACCTTACGAATTGATGATGATATTCTCGTAATTTTGTTTAAAACCCAATTATTTCATTGTCTTTTTTTTAGATTAAACTACATAATTCTAAATAATTTTATTTTTATTTTTGGATTTTAACTTTTTTTTGAGTATATATATATATATACACAGAAAAAATATTTCAAAACTAAAATATTTTATTCTAATTGAAAAAACAAAATATTAACTGAAACAAAATTGATAATTATGTGATTAATACTTTTAACCACCAGCAAACACAGCACGCGCTGCCCAAAGTGGCTTCAATGTGCTGCTGCTGCGCATGTAATGGTTAAACACAACAAACTCATTGACAAAACATGAAAATAACAAAGACGACCAACTTGAAAGACTATGGTATTATTATTGATTTAAAACATTGGAAAAAGCCCTGGAGAAAATACGGAACAAAACAGTTATTTTACTGCTGTTATCAACTTCCAACTGCCTCGCGTTTAAGGACAATGAATGCGTCATCAATACCGTTGCCTACTGTATTATTCTTGACTTCTTGTACGCTAAACAATGGAATTCGGTGATTGCAATTCTTGAATTAACATAATTTCACCTCCACCATTATTTACGGAGCACGATGTGAATTTCATTTGGATTCATGTTTTATTTTGTTAATTGAAATAAAATATTTTGACTTTTTATACGCTTTCTCTTTATATATATATATATATATATATATTATTTTAATAAAAAAATAGTTCAAATTTAAAAATAAAATTATTTAGAATTGTGCAATTTCAATTTCAACCATAAGTAAAAAAAATGAGAGTTGAACTGATATAATTTGACCGACTTGATGAGCTCAAAAATATATGAAAAATTGATAAGAATATAGTTTAACCTAAAAAAATTAAGTTGACATCTTAAAAAAATATTGAAACAACGATATATTAAATCAACTAGGATCAGCGTAGATTAACCTTTCAAATATGTGACATGCATTATAAGACCATAATAACTTTAAATAATGCAAATCAAATCAAATTACAAATTCAATTCGTAATAAACTCGTTATTGAATCTATCTCATATTTTATTTCTAAAATAAGATCATTTTTTTTTTCTCCAACTCCTCTTTCAACTCCCAATTAGATGAACTGGGATACAATGACTCCACCAAATATGATAAACTCACACTAACTATAGATTTTGGTATAGGAGGTGCACTATATAGTCTACCCTTTATACCCTCCTCTGAAATCACACATAAAACTGCTCTATTAAATGAAAGATAGAGTTCTAGATCATCCATCGTAATCTAGTTAACATGATAACACAAACAAATATTTTAGAATGTTATTTCATTTCGTATTTTTCATAATCTAAATTTAAAATATTATACAATAAATTATAATAACAACTTTGTTAGTTACTAATTCAATTTAGCGACAATGTATACATTAAAATAAAATCTCAAAGTTTTTAGGAGGAAGGTGTAATTGGTTAAAAATCTTAAGGATTTAGTTCAAGCTTCGACCATATACTTTTTTGGATAAGCCGAAGCTAACCACGGGTATCCAGTCACTGGGCCCCGACTATTCCCCGAGGGGTGCACAAGGCCTCGGCAAGCATGTTTCCCACAAGTGCACCACGGTTAAGTCAAGGGCTTCGCCCAAGTCCGATGACCCCAAGGAATTGTTTGCACCTGAGCGGATTCGAACCTGAGACCTCATGGGGAGCACACCCACGAGCCCCAGGCCTCCACCGCCAGGCCAACCCCCTGGGGTTCTTCGACCATATACACACACACCTCACATTCCTTCCCTTTAAAAATCATACATTTTCAATCAGACATAACTCTAAACAAGAATAAATTATTAGTTTTAGATGGTTCAACATAGATGTCTTTGAACATTGTTTGGTATTTTGGTCATATGTAGAGTTACAAAACTTGCTTTTAAACAAGATTTTTGGTTTTGGAAATTTAAAATATAAATACTAAACCCAATTTTTGAATCTACATACCTCAATTCACAATATATAGTACTTGTCCTGCTGATTTCAATTTAGATCCTTTATTGGTTTTGATTCAATATATATATGTATATATATATATATATATATATATATATATATATATATATATATATATATATATATATATATATATATATGAGGGTATATATAGACGAGGGGATTAATTTATATAATTTAGGTCTCAAAATAAGATCAATGACTTCTCGTAATTATCTATCACATACTGATCATGAAAGCTTCAGAACAATGGAACTTGTGACTTGACAGCATGGCACTTGACCCTTATCGGCATGTTTCGAACAATCAATTTGCCAATGGAGGAGTCTCGCTGCTGCAAGCAGCTTTGAAAATCAAGTCAAATGCATGTTCTACGTGTGACTTGAGCTTTTGGGGATCGATGAAGTCCTTTTCTACCATCAAAGCAACCCTAAGCTTTCCGGCATAACTTATTACTCCGACCATCAGACTCTGCGTTTCCATAAAATATTGGTATCAGGATTTTATGGGAAATATTGCTTAAAAGCCTTGTTATTACTTATATATCGAGAACAGGAAGCAAAGCTATATGATCTTGGCCTACCTGAGGAGCCCCCGTCACCACAAAGTATAAGCCTTTAACTGGATGTCTCACTAAGGCCATCTGTTCAATCGGTCGCATGACATTTGTGATTCCCATGCTTGTGTTCACCATTGTGCCATGGATGTATTTAGATGCTCCCTGCATCGAGAGTAAAACAAAATTATACCTTATAAAATCGCCCCCCGTAGAATAATATTGATCACAAATTATTTTTTTTTATCTAAAACCAAATGGGGTTTTGAATCAACATGGTTACGAGTTGACCCATTAAATTAATAAAATTATACAAGTCAATTACCATTTGATTTTCTTTTAAAAAATAACTTCGTTCAAGTTAGGTTTTAGATTCACCAACAGGACTTGGTCGACTGGAATTAATAAAATTGGATTTATGCTACTATCACGAGTAAATAAATTGGAAACAAAAATTGATAAATATCAAGAAAAGTTATAGAAACTTATGAGTCATTGAATAATATAATTTTAAAATAAGTTTTAATAATAAGTTCAATGATTCATTTATATTTTTAAAGTATGTATATATTTATATATATATATATATATGTGTGTGTGTGTGTATATATATATATATATATATATATATATATATATATATATAAATTATTTAACGTTTGGAATTATATTCAAGTCAAAACACGAAGATTTATAAACAAGTAAAATTCAAAAAACAATATACCTGAGCACCCCTAAACTTGCTAACAAGTTGCATGTACTTTGCAGTGAGGTAAACAACAAAAGAGCTCATCCTCTTCTTCTTTATGGTTTCTCTTGCTTTGAATACAAATTGGAGAGGGTTTTCAGCCCCAACATCTCTTAACTTGGGGAGAGGTATATTCAAGAACGCAAAATGGTTGCCCCATGACAACTCAGCATTAGGTTTCACCATTTCTTCGATCGGCTTGTAGCCTGCGAACACCCTTGTGTTCAGCAACACCAGTGATGAAGAGCTTGCATTCCCTGATCCTGGGCTCAATGTTTCCATGTATAATCTTGTCACCAGGATATGAGTCATTGAATAATATAATTTTAAAATAAGTTTTAATAATAAGTTCAATGATTCATTTATATTTTTAAAGTATGTATATATTTGTGTATATATATATGTGTGTGTAGATATATATATATATTATTTAACGTCTGGAATTATATTCAAGTCAAAACACGAAGATTTATAACCAAGTAAAATTCAAAAAACAATATACCTGAGCACCCCTAAACTTGCTAACAAGTTGCATGTACTTTGCAGTGAGGTAAACATCAAAAGAGCTCATCCTCTTCTTCTTTATGATTTCTCTTGCTTTGAATACAAATTGGAGAGGGTTTTCAGCCCCAACATCTCTTAACTTGGGGAGAGGTATATTCAAGAACGCAAAATGGTTGCCCCATGACAACTCAGCATTAGGTTTCACCATTTCTTCGATCGGCTTGTAGCCTGCGAACACCCTTGTGTTCAGCAACACCAGTGATGAAGAGTTTGCATTCCCTGATCCTGGGCTCAATGTTTCCATGTATAATCTTGTCACCAGGATTACTGTCCCGGTAATCACATCATTTAGTGTCTGTTAATCACGGAATAAAGTGATACATGTTAGAGAATAATATAAATCATATACTGAAGTCTCATATCAAAATTTAAGTTTTTAGATAAGATGGTTTCTTAATATGGTATCAGAGCCTCGTTAAACCAACGGTCACGAGTTTGAATTTCACCATCCCCATAAAAATCAAGCTTAAGGTAATGTGAGTTTGTGTAAGTTTCAAGATCAAAACACTTTCACTTGAGGAAGTATGTTAAAAAATAATATAAATATTTCAATATTCTCTTTTTTCTTACAAGGGCCAGGATAAAAAACATTAGATTACAAAACTAGTAGCAACAGCAGCAGTGGAAGTAATAGGAGGCTTCAAATTTGGCATCACAATCGCCCTCCCAAAACTACTAGCACTGCATAACAACACATCATAAAAATCAAGCCATAACCAAAGCAAAAGAAACTTGCTTTTTAATTAGAGAAAGAAAACAATAACCTGTGAGGGACAACAGCTTGAAGAACTTCACCATCACGTAAATGAAGATGCCAATCATCAGGTTGAGTTATAGTAAGCTCCATTTTTGAAGCTTTACGCTTGAACTGCCTAGATCCTTCAATTTTTGAAGATGGGAGATTCAGTAACTGTATCACAATAAAGAAAACAGCAACAAGGTTAGTAAGATTATTCATCCGGGTCAAATTTAAATATTTTTAATATCAAGAAAGCGAAGTTCAAACTTTGATTCAAACTTTGAATGATAAAACTGATGTCTTTATCATTCCAAATGCCACCATTTGACAAGATATATCTTTAGGGCCCAGAAACTTAATTCTAAGAGAAGAAGGAAGGAAAAAAGAGCACAGTTTGCATTGCGGATTTAAGTCAGGCAATTAATCAAACAGGTTATGTGCCGAGCTAAAGGAGCAAAAATAGAAAATGGAACACACTCTCAGTGGTCCTGTAGGTTCAAATAAATAAAAAAAGGTTTCATACACGAGGATAACAGTTCAATAAAATGAGGGATGAATGCATGAACGACAAGTCCCTTTTTTAGAAGAATGACAGGTCGTTTTCGCAGTGGAAAGAAAACTCACCAGTGACAGTGAGGCATAAAGGGGTGGGGTGTTATTGCTGCCGCTTCTTTAGCGGTCCAAAACAATCAGAATCGCTTGATTTTGGTCTCTGTTTGGAGAGATGAAGGTGTTAATTCATCGAGATAGTTTGAAGTTTATGCAAAGTTACATTCAGAGAGATTTAGTGTAATATTTATTCTCAGCGTTACTGTTTAGATAGCAATCAATTATTTTATTTATTTATTTGGTATACGAGAGATATAGAATATATATGTTTTTGTTATTTATGTTTTTAAATAATAAAGTTATTTTAAATTTTTATTAGAAATAGATTCATTTTATCTCTCTAATCTGGGTCTCTTCAATATCATCGACAAGAAGCTCAAATTCAATGAGAACAGAGCCAAGAAAAGTAGAGAGAAGCAGATAGGTAACAGTTGGCCTGTTAATTATTGAGAAAAAGAGAGAGATTATCATCTTGGGTTGAAAATCAAGCTTGCCCCTGTTGTTATGGCCTCAGTTTTACCAAAAGAGAAAAGTGGGGTCTTGGCTAGCGGTTGAAGAGATTTGTTTCTTTTCTCTGTACCAGGGTTCAAGTCTCATAATGCATGTCTGTCACCCTCATGGTTCCTTACATGCTCACTGGATTTACAGGATATTCAGTGAGTTCGGGGATTAGTTGTGGTGCGCGTAAGCTGACCTGGACACCTCGGTTAAAAAAAAAAAAAAGAAAAGAAGGGGGATGTGTCTGTTTCATGTATCAATTTTATGACTTGTGGTCAAGTAACGCTCAAAAAAATCTCATAAAAATCCATTTCTTTTTTGTGGTTCATAGATGGATACTCTTAGGTTAAGGAACTTGATTTGCATAACCCGAATACCAGTAAAACAAGTTTTACGTTACTACTTTTATTCATGCAAGGGGGAATGATGCCATAATTCTGTACTGTGCGTGTGAGAGCATTCTGCAGATGATCATGAAGAGGATGGAGATATATATATTAACGTTAAATATGATTTAATTATCTTAAAAAATGTGATTAGCGCTTGAATCCTGATGTTTAGGAGCTTCATAGCCTCCTGGGATTTTAGGGTGTATGTATCTTGAGCTCATCAGGTCAGACTTCCTAATCTTGTGATGAATAAGATTTCTTCAATCTGTTTTTTTTTTTTCTTTTTTTTTTTTTTCTTTTTTTGCATCGGAAATATTTTCATTCCCATAGATATATATTTTGTTGTTTTGTGATAATTCTTGTAATTTGAACTAGATTCAGGAACCCAGTTGCGATCCAAGTCTTTAGTTGAGGGATTTCTTGATGGGAAGAAGAAGAAATGTCTACTGAATACTTTCAGACATCCTCGGCAGTTTTTAGGCTCCTGTTTCTGTTGAACATATTTAATAAGAGTATTTATTTAATAGTCATGCCAAAATTTTAAATAATTATTTGAAAAATCGATTATATATAGTATTATTTGATCAACATGTCAAATTTTGATTGAAACTTGATTAATTAAAAATCTTGAAAAGTATTAAGAAATTTTAATTAAAAGTATTTTTTTAAAATTACTTTTTGAAAAACAAACATGAGAACGATGATGAATAATAATTTATAAAAACCATCCTGCATCCCGATCCCACGCTCTACGATTATAGATAATACATTCAAATTAAAATATTTTAGAATAATAATAAAAAGATCATATATATATATATATATATATATATATATATATATATGAAGGTGTTGATATTAAATAAATATTAAAATATATAATTAGTTTCACATATTGATAAGGAAAAAAATATTACAAATAATAATTATTATTAATTTGAATGTATTATCTATAATAATAAGAAATTTTAAGACCTTATAATATTAATAGAAAAGCAACTTAAAAACTAAATAAATGACAAAAAAAAATATTATTAGATTTTAAGAAATTATTTGAAACAAAAAAGAAACAGCTAAAATCATTTTTGAAATGATCACGAACAGAAATTAAAATGTAAATATGAAAAACAAATAACTTTAATAACAGTGGAAATAATAAAAATTGGTGAGATCATAATTATTGTTAGAGAAATTTTTTTTCATATTTTTTTAACTTTTATTTTATTATAGTAAAAGTATTCTAGAACAATGATATTGATTTTTTTTTTTTTAAAAACTTAAGTTATTTATATATATTAAAGCTCTAATATTAAATAAATACCAAAATATATAATTAGTCTGATATATTTAAAAGAGAATAAAACTCATAAATTTGGACAGAAATTACTTTTACAAAATCAATACCTAACTATATTAATAGAAAATAAATATTATTATATTTAAAGAAATTACTTAACTTGAAGAAAAAAAGAGAAATAATAACAAACATTATTTTGTTAAAATTTGGACATTAAATAGAGAAACTTAATAACATTGGAAATTGTCGTAACTCAATTTTTGGATTACTCCCCAAATTAAAAATAAAAATAAAAAATAAAATAAAAGGGGTTTGGTGTCGGTAGAAAATCACGGTGGAAATTTGGAATATTTTCTGAGCCGAATCGTATCTCTTTAGTGCCAAAAAATGAGAGAAAATACAAATTCGAGGTAAAATTAAGTCAAAAATCATAATTATATTTTTTTATAGGCCAATTTGATTTAATCATGGGCTAATTCAAAATATTATTATGTTTGAGAATTAATTTAGGGTCCAATTGAAGAATTTAATTAAGTGCAAGGACTTAATTATGCTTTAAATTGATCACATTAATTTTATTAAGGGCTTAATTGACTAAAAAATCAAATTCTTGAATTTAATTCGGGCTCAATTGAGAAGATTGGAATTTTTGGAGACCGAATTGAATTTTTTCAAGTTAATTGTGCAAAATTAAGGGTCAAATTGAGAATTTAATGCTCAATTGAGAGTCGAATTGCATAAGTCGGAAGTAAGGGACCAAAATGAAAAAGGCGCGCAAAGTTAAGGCTAATGTTGAAATTCGGACAGGGACACAATTGCATAAATCTAAGAGTTTAAAACCGTTTGGGAGCACAATTGGAACAATCACAAATCAAAGGACCAAAATGCAATTTCGCTAGGCCAACACCTACAGCTGCCATGCATGCCGCTGCAATCACGCTGTCGTAAAGGCAGCCATAACACTGTAGCATGGTGCTATGGGATTCGACTCATCACTGCAGCTGTAGCTCGCCACTGTTGGAGACAACTCCATTCACTGCACGTGACTGTAGCATGGTGTGACAATTTCATCTCCTCCGCCTATAAATAGCATGGGATAGAGCTCACTGGACTGACAGCCCAGCCCAGCCCAGCCCAAACCCATCTAGGCTTCCAGCCCACAAGGACTGGAAGCCTAGCCCAAGATAAAGGCGGGTTGTCAGCCCATTGGCCCTGACAGCTCGACTCACAACCGATCAGGGTTGCAAGCTCATCCAAAGTACAAGCCCATCCCGGGTTGTCAAGCCCAATCAAATAAAGCAGTTGTCACCATCAATAATGACAATATATAAAATAAAAATAATAATAATATAATATAAAAAATAAAAAATAATATTTTTATTTTTCTTGTTATTGTTATTGTTATTATTATTATTATTATAAAAAAAACAAAAAAAATTATAAAAGAAATGTATTTGTTTTCGTGCATACGGCCGAATTCCAAGATTTTTCCATGTTTATTTTTCATAAAAAATATATGTTGCATCTTTCTCATATTTTAAAACGAAAATTGGATATCGTAACCGGTTTATGATTATCCTTTGGAATTTGACCAAAATATTAAAAAAAATAAAAAATATTTTTGTTTTAGCTATCTCGATGTAAAATTACATTGTAAAGTACACTTGGAGATACTAAAAAAGGATTTTCTTTTATTGTGGTATAAAATTACATTGTAAAGTACACCCGCAAACAAAAAATGTTTTTAATGCAGTGTAAAATTCTTTTGGTTAGTCTTTCAAATTCCTAACGAGGTAGAGATTCTCTTACTAAGAGAGATCTACATCGAACTTTAGAAAAGACAAAAAATCAAACTTAGAAAAAACAATCATACAACAATGCAGCTTGCCTTAGGCAGGGTGCATTGGGGGTGATGCGTCTTCTCCTTACACAACGAGTCCCCTAACTCAAGACTCTCGCAGACCACTAGGTTCCTAGTAACCTTAATACTAGGTGGCGACTCTTAATAATTATAGCCGTAATTTTGTGCCTATAAAACAAACCCTCCATTTTTACCGCGCGCCGTTGTCTCTCCAGAGAGGGATGGCGCGGCGCGAAGCGCGAAAAATCATCGTCGTGACAGAAATAAAGAAAAATTGGAAAGAAAAACGAAGAGCATATATATATAAACATGGACAAAATGTAAGAAGTATGTATAAAAAATAAAGGAACTAAAATAAAATCCAATATTAAAATTATAAGGGATGAAATAAAAAAAACACATATGTAATAAATTGAATTTAAAGGACAAAATTGAAATAAATCTAAATATTGAAATTAAATAATTTAAAATAAATCCGGAAATGAAAGAATTAGGACCTAAATGAAACTGAAATTAGTTATTTGAATATTAAATTTAATTGTAGATAACCTAGGTAAATTTGTCAACTTTTTTTTTTGTGAGCTATTTTCCCCCCAGTAATATTAGATTTGAAATATTATAAATAAAAATATTGTTCTTTTTTTAAGAAATAAACTTAAACAAAAGAACATAGAATTAAAATTTGAAGCTATTTTTTTTAATTTTATTAGATTTATTCATCATATTATTATATTAAATGTATTGAAGAATACTGATTTTTCTTTTAAGAAAAAATCCTAGATCATTTTTCTCTGTATATATATATATATATATATATTTAGACGATAATATTCAATAAATACCAAAACATATAATTAGTCTCACATACTTTAATTCGTTGAATATATATATATATATAGGACAAAATTGAAGTAAATCCAAACATTGGAATTAAATACTTTAACACAAAACCGGAAATTAAAAGATTTGGGACTGAAATGAAACTGAAATCTATAATTAACTTGCATAGAAGGATAAAATTGAAAGAAATCAAACTTTATACCAAAAATATTAAGGATTTATAATAAATTTGCATGGAAGGATGAAATTAAAATCAATGAAAACTTTGATACCAGCAATGTTAAGGATTCCAACCCAATTTGCAAAATTAAAAGACTGGGGACCTAATTGAAACTACAATATATAATCAATTTCAATTGAAAGACGAAATTGAAATAAATCAAAACCTATATAATAGCAATAAGGGTTAGAAAAAACACATTACAATGTTCAGGGGCTGAAATGAAATTTGACAAAAAACAGCTGCGCTGACGTCAACTTGCGCAAGAGGAGAGAGAAATTGGGAGGGATTTCAAACGACCATTGATATATATACGGACACCGTAACGTCACACGCGTCGCACCATGTGGAAGAGAACATGCCTGAAAATCATTCTAGATGCCGGTTGGGCAGCGGAAATGGACGACGCGTACGGAGACGCGCCAACCAGTACATCGCCGAAAAAAATAATAAAAATTGGCTAATTACCGTATCGCCCCTCCCTGCAATGCCTGTTTTTTTGTCCTTTTGCGAGGGACAAAATGGTGCACCTTCCGAATGACGCGTGCTGGGCGGAACACGGCAGGCGCGTCCCGTATGACGTGCCTGCAGTATTCCAGACAAAATAATATTTAAAAATAGGTCAATTGCCCATATACCCCCGTACCCATTGGTATCTATGAAAAAACCATCTTTGCAAGTACTGGAATACCCCCAGTGCCAGATGCTGTTTTTTATCGTTTTAGGAGGCCATTTCCGTCGTTTCATTGTGCAACACTTTTGAAATTCCGTCCTATGTCCTATGGAAAATTCGAAAAGGCCCTCGCTCCTAGAGGCTAAAAATTTTCAGATCAAGGGGTAAAATGACCATTTTACTGTAGCAATGAATAATGAACTGTGTCTAGGTGAACAGTGAAGAATTGCACAGTAAAATAGCCACAAATTTTATTTTATAGTTAATATTACTTCAATAAAAAAAAATAGTTCAAATCTAAAAATAAAATTATTTAGAATTGTGCAATTTAAATTTCAACCATAAGTAAAAATATGAGAGTTGAACTGATATAACTCGACCGACTTGATGATTTCAAAAATATATGAAAAATTGATAAAAATATAATTTAACCTAAAAAAATTAAGTTGACATAAAAAAATATTGAAACAACAATATGTTGAATCAACTAGGATAACCCTAGATTAACCTTTCAAATGTGTGACATGCATTATAAGACCATAATAACTTTAAATAATGCAAATCAAATTATAAATTCAATTCGTAATAAACTCGTTATTGAATAATGAAATTGATAAAAATTTAATCTAAAAAAAGACATAAAAAATAATTTTTCTAAACAAAATTATAAACTTGTATAATATTATGAGAATGTCATCATCAATCTCACAAGGTCGTTATATTCTCTGATTGCTCTAAAATTTTAACATAATATATATAATATGTCAAGAGACTCCCTGTAAAATTTAATCTCAATTTAATGGTCATATTAAGAGATATGATTGATATTGTAAAACTATTCATTATTAAAAAAAAACATTATATGGCCAGAATAGAAAGGGCAGAACAAAACTAGAATATTCTGGGGAGAATTTGAGAGGAAATTTATGGAATGGACAGAGATTATGAGCGAGATAAAATTTACGCCATATTTGGTTTCAGCAGCTGGTGTAAATTTCCATTCTATGATTTGGAAAGCCCGTTTGGGTAGGCATTGCCATGAAGCTTATACCCAGAAGTGCTTTTCTCTTAGATACGCGAGGTCGATGGTGAGGGAATAGAAGCATGGGCCGGTGACATTATCAGAGGTAGCAATGCTCAGGTTTGAGAAAAATTCTGACATCTTAGCCTATGCTTCTGTCAGCCCACGCATATGAGATTCATATCCTCTTCTTTTAAAGAAAATAAATCGGGGAAGATTTTCTTGAAGCTGATTTCAAGCCCATTCAAATCCTCATGTTCTATGACATTTTATGTCAAGTTTTAATATCTTTTATTGTGCTTTTAAAATGTCGTGGCCATGTGTATAGTATTGAACTAATATCATATTGAATGCATCATCAATACTGTTGTTGACCTTGTCGGATACATGTACTATTCTTTCACGCTAAACAATTGATATTAATTATTGAATTAATATAATTTTACTTCCAACATTATTATTTGTGGATCCATTATTATACGGAGTACTTGGAAATTATACATGTATACATGCATGCGTGTGTATCGAATGGTTAGGGTTCTTCTAATGGAAATCGAACAGCTCCTCTCACAAGAATATCTTATTAACTAATAGAGCGAGCAAAGTATTTGTCATGTTAAATCATGTTTGCTCTCTACATGATAATCATTCATAATTTTAATATGATTTGAAACTTGAAACTCTTTTCAAATCTGATTTAATATTGGCTAAGAATTTCTCACTTAATATTATTTCAGAATTTATAGAACATTTTTCCTAGTTCAGAGTGTTCATGGCACCTATTCGCTTGTGGTTAATGTATTAGGTGCAAGCAGGTGACTGACAAGAAGTATCTGTTCTAAGCAATATATATATATATATAAGTTATAACCTCCTCATCCTGTGTTTGAGTTGGTGATTGGGTTGACTAGAATATTTACAAGCTGTATTAAATAGAAAACAGATCGAAACAGCATGAATGTCAGCCACCCACTTTTTTGTCCAGTGAATAAATTTATCCTACGTTCATATATAAAATTATTAATGTCATAATTGTAAACATGAAAAAAAATAACCTTGCTAAGAGTGGAAATAATAAAAATTAGTGAGACCATAATTATTGTTGGAGAAAAAAATTCATGTTTTTTTAATTTTCATATTATTATATTAAAAATATTTCAGAACAATGATATTAATTTTGTTTTTTCAAAAAACCTAGGTCATTTATATATATTAAAGCTTTAATATTAAATAAATTCCAAAATATATAATTAGTCTGATATATTTAAAAGAAAATAAAGCTTATAAATAATAATTATTATTATTTTAAATGCTTTATCTATAATAATAACAAAATTCAATATCTAACAATATAAAAAAATATTATTATATTTAAAGAAATTTCTTAACTGGAAGAATAAAAAAAAGAAAAATAATAACAAACATTATTTCGTTGAAATTTGGACATTAAATAGAAAAACTAAATAATAGTGGAAATAAAGAAAAATTGGAAAGAAAAATGAAAAGCATATATACATAAACATGGACAGAAATAGAAACTATGTAAGAAATATGTATAAAAAATAAAGAAATTAAAATAAAATTCAAGATTAAAAGTATAAGAGATAAAATAAAAAGGAAACATATGTAAAAAAAATAATTTAAAGGATAAAACTCAAATAAATCCAAACATTGAAATTAAATAATTTAAAAACAAAGCCAGAAATCCAAAGAATTAGGACTGAAATGAAACTGAAATCCATAATTAATTTGCATGGAAGGATAAAATTGTAAGAAATTAAACTTTGATGCCAAGAATATTAAGGATTTATAATAAATTTGCATGGAAGGATGAAATTGAAATAAATCAGAACTTTGATACCAAAAATATTCCGGATTGAAGACTAATCCGAAAAATTCAAAGAATGAGGACCTAATTGAAATTACAATATATATTCAATTTCAATTGAAGGACAAAATTGAAAACAAATCAAAACCTATATAATAGCAATAAGGGGGCCGAAAACCAAATTCGAATGTTCGGGGGATTGAAATGCAATTTGACAAAAAGCGATTCTATGCTGATGTCGACTCTAGCGAGGAGGAGAGAGAAATGGGGGAATTGAAACCGGACTTGTGAATCCCGTTCCGTTTCGTACGGAACGGCCCGTTCCACTTCAAAATCCGGGACAAAACGGCGACGTTTTTGTCCCGGTAAAAATCCCAGCCCAATCCGGTAAATCCGTTCCGGATTCATTTTGACGATGCAAATTTTACTCTTTCAAATCTTTTGAAATTTCAAAAGCTGCAGCCGACCCCTAGGCCATAGGCCATAGGCCATGCCAGGCCATCTCGCCTCCCCGACTTAATATATACATATATATATATATATATATATATATATATATATATATATATATATAATGTAGAAGATGTTTGATGTATATTTCTTTTATTTTAGAACATTTTACTTTCATAATATTTTGGAATTTTAGAGTTGTTTCTAATTTTGAGATTATGTTTGTATTGTATAATTTAATGTTTATTTATCTTGAATTTAAATTATACTTGTTAAATTAATATTTTATTTTTTTCATATATATAATTAATTAAATATGAACAGTACAAAACCGGAACGGAACGCCGGAATGCACCGAAACCGGAACGTTCCGTTCCAAACAAAAAACCGGAACGGTACCCGGAACGGATTTTACAACTATGATTGAAACGACCATTGACACGTCTCCGGACACCAAATCGCCTCAAAACGGTTATTGCACTGTTCAATGAAATATTAAAAATTCAAAAACTGGTTGGACGAACCGGACCGAATATGTGCAATGACCGTGGAGCCCCTGAAACTGACGGCATTTTTTGTCTTTTTTGAGGGATAATTTCGTTAATATACTGTTCATTAACAGGAAAAAAAAAGACATACACCCGCGAAGCACCGAGTCAAAAGTCCGATGAATAGTGACTTCAGAACAATGGAACTTGTGGCTTGAAACCATGCATGGCACTTGACCCTTATCGGCATGTTCGGATAATTAATTTGCCAGTGCAGAAGTCCTGCTGCTGCTACCCCTCATTAATATTTCTTTGAAATTGTATTCCATTATTAAGGGGCCGGTACCTTAAAACAAAATAAATGAATAAAAAACAGCTGGATGCTGGTGAGTGACGGAAGGTACTCCATGCATGCCTTGACCTCTAGGTCGTTGACGCATTAATGAAGGCAGATTTTACTTGGCAGAAAATCGTATACATCATTCAGTGTAGAGAAATTCAAGATCATTAAAACGCACATGCACCGTCAAATTTCTCGTAGTTTAAGTGGTGCTCATATCATTCTCATGAGAATTTTTTGACAACGACGACAAAAAGTAATGGAGAACAATTCTTCAAAACCTCACCTTATTTGAGAGTTAATTTATGACGCGGGGGCTAATTAGGTTTTTTTTTTTTTTAAGACCTTGCAGCTTGGATGCAAGATCTCTAATATTTATCGAGACCCGGGTGACTTTTAGGAATAATTAAAGATCTTATGATTTAATTATGTGGTTTAGGATTGAAGACAAAAGCCCATACTTTTTCTTTTAAATGTAGTTCAAAATATGTTTTTAGGGGATCATGAAGTTCTATAAAAAAAATATATGAATGATATTCAATTATATCAACTACTACATTTGTTAGTTCCTTCTATACCATTACTTTCTTTTTTATTATTGCCACCACTGTACTGTTTTAGTATCGTACATCTCGTCATCACCTTTTCTTCCACAAGTTTTAATAGCACAGTGGAAACTTTAATATTAATTTTAGGTTTTGTATGATTAGTCAAAATATGTATAAATTAATCTAAACATCTATGTTAATAAAAAAATATTTTTTGAAATAAAAGAGATACTTTAGATATATGTAGTTTCTAACAGGACCAAGTGGCTAATGATATATATAGATCGATTCATGTAATATTGGAATCCTGTTTCTCCCGAGTAAAATTTGTATGTGTGTGTGAATACTAGCACGACTAATTTTAAATAAAGGGAGCAATTTATGCCACAAAAATAAAAATAAATAAATGTCATCACACGTGTTAGAGTATAATATAATCATATTCTGGGGCCTCACCTATAAGCTTAAGCTTTTAGGTGAGATGGTTCCTTAACATGGTATCAGAGCCTTATTGACCCAGCGGTCACGAGTTCGAATCTCACCACCCTCATTCTATTTGATAAAAAACTAAAAGCACAATGTAATGTGGGCCTGTGCAAGTTTCAAGCCCAAAGGGCTTTCACTTGAGGGGGTGTGTTAGAGTATAATATAATCATATTCTGGGGCCTCACCTATAAACTTAAGCTTTTAGGTGAGATGGTTCCTTAACAACACGTGATGATGGCATTTTCTTAATAAATTTTAAATTTCTTCAACCCTTCAACTGGTTTTTCTTAATATATATTTATAATTATTCTACGATTAAATTTCTGTTTCTATAAATTACTTCGAGGAAGCACAGGCCAATGTCAGTAAGAAGTTTCTATTTATTTTTTGCTGTAAACGCATTGTATTCCAATGACACTTGTTGTCTGTTGGTGGGTAACGGGCCAAGCTGTTAAATTTCATTTTCAGATTTTTAAAAAATTTAAAGCCTCCCTTCTCGCAATCTACCTCCAGTTCCCAGTCTCCAACATGCGCCCTGCAGAGTCCAACATTCTTTACTTCTTCAATTTGTTATACATTAACAATCAACTACTTTTTTTTCCTTCATGTTTCGGATAATAATAATAATAATATCGGCATGTTTCGGATAATCAATTTGCCAGTGGAGAAGTCCCTGCTGCTGCCAGCAGCTTTGAAAAATCAAGTCAAATGCATGTTCTATGTGTGACTTGAGCTTTCGGGGATCGATGAAGTTCTTTTCTACCATCAGAGCAACCCTAAGCTTTCCGGCATAACTTATTACTCCGATCATCAGACTCTGCGATTCCATAGAATATTGGTGTCAAGATTTCACAGGAAATATTGCTTCAAGGCCTTGTTATTGCTGATATATCGAGAACAGGAAGCAAAGTTATATGATGATCTTGGCATACCTGAGGAGCCCCCGTCACCACAAAGTATAAGCCTTTAACTGGATGACTCGCTAAGGCCATCTGCTCAATCGGTCCTGTCATAACCCAATTTTGGGTCATCCCCCAAAACTACCTGAAAATAACAAAAAAATAAAAATAAAAGGGGTCGGGTGTCGGTAGGGAAAAAGTCACGTTGAAATTTTTGGATGTTTTTGAAAGCTCGATCGTACCTCTTTTGTACTCGAAAATGAAGGAAATCGCAGATTTAAGGTTAAAATAATTTATTATCGGATAAATTTAGCGTAAAAAAATTAAGTCAACAGGCATGATTATGTTTTTATGGGTCAATTTGATTTAATCGTTGGTCGTTTTAAAAGTGTAATGATGTTTGAGAATTAATTTAGGATCCAATCAAAATATTTAATTAAGTGCAGGGGCTTGATTATATTTTAAATTGGCCAAATTAATTTTATTAAGGGCTTAGTCAATAAGAAATCAAGTTCTTAAATTTAATTTGGGTTTAATTGAGAAAATCAGAATTTTTGGGAGACCCAATTGAATTTTTTTCAAGGCAATTATGCGAAATCGGGGACCAATATGATTAAATTAAGAGTTTAATGTTCGATCGAGGGTTAAATTGTGCAAATCAGAAATTAGGGACCGAAATAAAAAAAGGTGCACAAAGCTAAGGATGCTCTCGAAATACTGACGGGGATACAATTGCACAAATTAAAAAAGTTTAAAATTGATTGGGGATGCAATCAGAACAGTTATAGGGTCAAGGATCAAATTGCACTTTACCCTCCTAACATCAAAATTGCATGTTTCCTGCACTGTTCCGACACCTGAACAGTGCAGGAAACAGAGGGCTGCAACGGCTCTCTGCAGCCCTCAGCCCTCTGCAATATACAGCCACACGACATGCACCTCAGCCCCCTGCAAACGCAACAGGAGAGCGTCCCAGCCCTCTGCAAAAATTCAGAGGGGAGCAACCTTGACAAAGGTTCGCCGCCTATAAAAGGGCACCGTTCGCATGCAGATGGGGGGGAAAAAAAAGGGGAAAGAAAGAAGAAAGAAAAGAACTGGGAGGAGGAAAATCTTACTGAAGATTTGAACTGCATCTCTCTCGGTTTCGGATTCTTCTCCATTGCGTTTTTCTTTCTCTCGGTTTTTCGCCTCTCTCTCTCCTAAAACCAGTTCTGGTTCCTCTCTCTCTCCTCCTCGGTTCAACATCCAAACTACCAACTCCGGCCACCTCATCACCACCAGCAGTCTTACCCAAACTCCAGAAGCTCAGCCATCTTCTCCGGGGAGCAGCAGCAGCAGCAGCGTCGACAGTAACAGTCGACAGCAACGCCACCCGAGCCCCTTCCGACGTCCACTCCGGCCGCCGCAGGCCACCATTTCCGACGCCACAACTACCAGAAGAATCACCTCAACGTCCTCTACGCAACGGTATTAATAGGTACGCCATTCGCCACACTCGAAAATCTACCATTTTACTGTTCGTCTTCTTCGTTGCATGCGCGGGGAGTGAATTAATTCACTCCCCGCAGGGGCTGTTTGGGCCGGGCTTTGTGCCCGGCCCTGCCCTCTGAAAAGTGGCTGGGCTGGAAGCCCAGCCTTACACCAGTGGGCCTAGAGCCTGGCCCGAAAAATGAATGGAAGCCCAGCCCGAGGGAAAGACGGGCTTCTGGCCCATATGGACTGAAAGCCCAGTCCGAGAATAAAAGGGGCCTAAGCCCATCCTTAGAATAAATGGGCCGAGGCCCAATATCAGATCATTTGGGCCGCGAGCCCAGATCCATGTGGTCTGGGCCGCGAGCCCAGCCACAGTGGGCGGGCTGGCAGCCCAGCCCAGCGAGTGGGCTGGCAGCCCAGCCACAATGGGCGGGCTGGCAGCCCAGCCACAGTAGGCGGGCTGGCAGCCCAGCCCAGCATCAGGGCTGGGCAGCCCAGCCCACACAATAGACAAACATAAAATAATAAAAAAATAAAAAGAAAATAATAATAAATATATATAAAATACATAGATTTGCAAAAAACATATTTTTTATAAAAAAATATATGTGTTGTTTTCTTGCATAAGGCCAATACACTAGCATATTTTTAAAAAGTTGTTTTTCTTTTCGAAAAAAATATATTATCTTGGGTTTTTTGAAGAGAAAATGAGTTTTAGCATGGATTTTGCAAAGAAGAAAAATCATTTCTTGCATCTTTGAGATTTTACAACATGTTTGTAAAATCCAAAGGGTATTAGCCAATATTTCAAAAAAAATATAAAAAATCTTATTTTTTTTGAATTTATTATTCATTGTTGGTATTTGGATAAATAAATCCTAAAAAGGGATTAGTATCCAAAATATTCGACGGGAATGATATGCTATTATTCATCTGTTGGGATTTGGATAACTACATCCTAAGGGGTTAGTATCCAAAATCTTCAACGGGAATGATATGCTATTATTCATCGTCGGTATTTGGATAACTAAATCCTAAGGGGTTAGTATCCAAAATATTCGACAGGGAATAATATGCTATTATTCATCTGTTGGAATTTGGATAACTAAAATCCTAAGGGGGTAGTATCCAAAATATTCGACGGGGAATGATATGCTATTATTCAATCGTTGGTATTTGGATAAATAAATCCTAAGGGGTTAATTTCCTAAATATCCCTAGTGAGTAATATCCCATTCATCATTTAACCAACATATTCTTTGAAAGATCAAAAATCATAACAAATCTTAACCAAACAAAAAACACCAAGCGACTTACCTTAGGTAGGGCGTACTAGAGGGTGCTAAAACCTTCCCTTTACGCAACCAGTCCCTTACCCTAGAATCTCTGAAAGACCAGTTTTAGGTTTCCTAGTAACCATAATACTAGGTGGCGACTCCCTTTTCACAAAAATAAAGATAATCCCCTCGACACATTGAATATTCCCCTCACCATGGGAGAGGGTCAGCCACTGACATCGCTATCATTTTTGGGGTGCGACTGAATGGCGACTCTAATCGGGGACTTTGGACTAGGCTTGATAATTTTGTTGTTTATGATATGTTAATTACTTGTGTGTTTATTTATTCATTTATTCTCATATTGCCATGAATTATTTATATGTTTGTTTAAAGGCATTAGCATGCATTTTTTTTCATCCCCGCCATCATAATATACCTCGTCATGCATCACTTTTACCATTTTGAGAGCACACACTAAACTTTAAGTTAAGTGGGGAGTAGCAGACTTACCTATGACTTGAGTCAAGGTTGAAGTTTGTGTAAACCCCAACTCTTTCGCTGAGAGCTTAGATGATAGTGATTGGTATACGTGCCATCCCATTATCTCGCTAAGACCCCATATTGCCTTTACGAGGGTGATCACTGGGACAGCGAGAGACCCTCTTTAGAGACCAAGTAGTAAACCTACCCTATGTCTCACGTAAAGGAACTAGAACCTATCGTTAGGATATATGCTCCATAATATCTTTTACATGAAATAAACCTAAAAAAGCATTTTCGCTTTACAGGTCTTGTGAACGAAATGACCACAACCACTAAACTTTCCATCATGGAATATGGGAGAAATTCTGAATTGTCACAATTGATTGAAGGAGACTGCTTTAAAGGCGATGCTATGAGACTATCACCAATCAAGAATCTAGATTGCATTATAAATGAGGTGAACAAATTGACGACTCACTTTCAGGATGTGGATAAAGACACATTTTTCAGAAAATACGGACGCATGATGGAGATTGCGAAGGTGGATGTCTTAAGCCCAGCAGTGCGAGGTCTAATTCATTTCTGGGACCCTGACTACCGTTGTTTTTCTTTTGGGAACATAGATCTATGTCCCTACTATGGAGGAATACTGGAATGTTGATCGAAGTTTCCCGAATGACCTATACTGAGACTTATTTCCCTTCGAGATCCGATAAGGTCATTCCCCGAACCGTCGAGCCGCTCGAGATCCCCAACTTTGAAAGGTTTTTTTAGAAAAGAAGGCTACTCGGCCTAAGATGGAAGATGCTGGAGTTGGAACTAGAACAAAAGTCCCGGTCGAGAAAGAAAGATTGATTGCATTAGGCATATTTGGCCTTGTGTTATTCCCAAGCCGGACGGGTATAATAAGCTTAGAAGCCGCTGCTGCATGATGTGGGATATGAGACTACACAAATCAACCCCAGTAGCTTCTGCTTTTGGCTGAAACTATCATGACACTTAATCACTCGTCGAAAAAAGCTGGAAAAAGGGGCAGTGAGATGTTGCACGCAGCTGTTATATATTTGGATGGTTAGTCACATTGAGACAAAAAAACCTGTCTTCAATAATTTTTGGTGGTTCAACCAAAGACCATTGAGGATAGTGGAGGAAGAAGAATGGAGGGATCTAGACAACCAAGGTTGGTTAGAAAAGCTAAAAGCTATACCCAGTGGTAGTTTGAAATGGAAGGCCCCTTGGGCTAAAGCTGTGAATGTCCTAATGAGCTGCGGGCAAAGGTGCTGGGTTCCGTTGGTAGGGATTACCGGTTATGTGAGTTATGCTCCGGCTCTCGTGGTAAGACAGCATGGGGGCATGCAATTCATTCCAAGGACCAAAGGGATTGCTCAATTTTTTGGTTTGTTTAAGGATCCCATTGCACAAGAAGTCATGAGTGTCATCAAACAAGACTGGAAGCATCTAGTTTTATTAGAAATAAAAAGTTTGGGGAATCCTAGTACAAGTGAAGGGTACGCAAAATGGAGAGATTCAGTTGCCTCAGCCTCGGCCAATGGAGAAGTAAGGTCGCCACAAACTGGAGAAAAGTCTGTTAAAAGAAAAAGGGTTGACAGTGAAAGAGAATTGTGGGGACAAATTGAAAAGCTTCAGATGGAATTAAACAAGACCCGAAAGGACAAGATGATGATGGAAGAAATGGTGCTGGAAGGTGATAAAAGGAGAGCATTTTTAGATGAGCAGTTACAGTCTAGAGATGCAAAGCTAGCTAAGCTCGAGTTAAAGATGGTCGAGGAGGAAAATGTTAGGTCGGAAATTGAGAAGGAATTAGCAGAGATGAATCAGAAGTGGGTGCAAAGTCGCTCTGAGCTCGACGCATTGAAGACTGAACATAATGAATGCCAAGATAGCATAGAATACTACCAAGAGAAGTTTGCAGAGGTTCAGTGCGAGTTGATGGACAGAATTGAAAAGTATGAAGAACTGTATAAGAAATATGTAATGTCGGAAAGTCGTTTGGCGGAACCTGTGAAAGATGAAGTTGGTGAAGCAGAATTGGTGATTAAAGAAGATAAGATAAGAACTCTGAAGAGGGAGCTCGGCAAAGAAAGAGAAAAGATAAAGCATCTGGGTGAAAAATTAGCATTGATAGAAAAACACAAGGATCGATTGATGCTAATAATACTTCATTAAACGTAACCAACTTGTTGCTTATTGAAAAATTGTCCAAGATGGACAAACAAATGGATGAAGCCGCTGCAAGCACGTCGGGTCATTAGGACCAATGCTAGAAAGGTGGGAAGAGACATCATCCGTTATCGGCAAAGTCTAGCTGAAACCGATGCTTTCTTGGAGTCAATCGAGAACCGTGGATTCGCTTTCCTACCCTTGGTGGAAGATGGGAAGGAAGAAGGATTTTGATTTGCTTTTTCTTTTTGTGTTTCCAAAAATGTAGCAAGCTTGTCCAACATCAATGAAAAGGGCGTTGACCCATCTTTTATGCAAATTCTGTCTTTTGGTGAATATGACTTAAGCAAATGACCCAAAAAAAAAAAAAAACAGTACTCCTAAGCGGCAATGTGACAAGAAACCCATATTCTATGAAGTGTTGGCCATTAATAGTTCACAAGAAGAATGCATCCATGCATTGCATAAAGCATATTTATCTTAACACATGCATTATGCCATACATTTTCTGATACATTCATGCAAACAATAACAGCTGCGAAACATAGGTCCCCCTGTT
The DNA here is from genome assembly GCA_029228465.1 of Salix viminalis. Lineage (NCBI taxonomy): Eukaryota > Viridiplantae > Streptophyta > Magnoliopsida > Malpighiales > Salicaceae > Salix > Salix viminalis. Next base: position 582,755 of record CM055432.1, read on the forward strand.
AAAGTCCACAACACTCGACTAAGAAAAAGAATGGAAAACAACGAAAGGGCAGAACTAGAATCCCAATACCAAAGGGAGCTTGAAGCTATGCGGAATGACGTAGCACGGTTGACTAGTTTGCTTGAGAAGACCTTAAGAGCAAGGGATGGAGAGGGCACGTCCCGGCCAAACCGATGAAGCACCACCGGCAGCTCAAAGCCCCGGGGCACCCCATATTTTAGGGACAAGTTCACCAAAGAAGCGTACTCGAATCCACTCGCCCATCCCAATCCCTATCACATTAGATTTAACGGATGAGGACCCACAAAATGCTAGATTCTCCAACCACGTAGGATATGACAAGTGGACCGCACTAGAAGAAAGGATAAGAGCAGATTGAAGGGAATGATCTATCCCGACCCGCTTAGAGCAAACCAAGCTATGTTTGGTGCCTAACATTGTGATCCCGCCGGAAGTTTAGGGTACCCGAATTTATAAAGTATATCGAACGGAATGCCCGAAGACTCATCTTCGCTCCTACTATAACAAGATGGCGGAGGTCATACATGATGACAAATTATTAATATATTTCTTCCAGGACAGCTTGACAGGGTCGGCCCTTAGCTGGTACATGAGATTAGATAACATCAGGATTAGAAAGTGGGCAGACTTGGCAGATGCTTTTTTAAAGCAGTACAAGTTTAATCTGGAGATTGCACCTGATAGGACCAGCTTGATGACCATGGAGAAAGGAGCTCAGGAGTCCGTAAGGACTTATGCTCAAAGATGGAGGGATCAAGCTGTCAATGTACAACCTCCGTTAATAGAGACAGAAATGGTAACTCTATTTGCCAATACGCTTAGGGCCCCGTACTCACGAAAGCACTCGATGGGAAGCTCCGCCCAAAGCATTTTTACGATGCGCATACTAATCGCCGAGAGGATTGAACAAGGGATCCGAGCGGAGAATTATGGAACCCGTGAGAAAAGAGGGGTTTTCGTCGGGGAAGAAGAGGAAGTTGAGGTGAATAACCTAGAGGATAGGCAAAGAGGGAAAGGTAAAAGTTACCAAAGCTACCAAACACCTACCCCCCAAACCACCAGTATCAACTTTTCCAAACCCTCTGTCCCAAACCAACCTTTTCACACAAAGTTCCCCGCAAACAACCAAAATCATTACCAAAGAAGAGACTATCAACAACCAGAAGAACAACTACCACCTTTGCCCATAACCCTCAAGGAGTTATATGCTAAATTACTTAGTATTGGGCATATTGCTCCCCTACCAGTACCACCTCCACGACCACCTTTCCCTGCCTGGCACAACCCCGAGCTGACTTGTGAATACCATGCTGGTAATGCAGGTCATAGCATTGAAACCCTCGTGGTAGCTTTTAAAAGGAGGGTATTACAATTAATCAAGATCGGGATGGGTCACTTTTGAGGATTCACCCAATGTGAATTCAATCCCTTGCCCAAGCATGCCGCAGAAGTAGCGGGGTTAATGCTGTGGAAGTGGATAACAAAGAAAGAGTTTTAAAGTGACCCCGACTGCATCTATATGATATGCCGGGTACAGTCCCGACACTTGGAGGAGTCATCCAAGCGCTAACATAGGGAGAGGATGACTTCGCTCTATTCCATGACAAGAAAGGGCATCACATTGATGAATGCATCGAATTTCATCAAAAGGTTGCAAGAATGATGACTTTAGGGGAGTTGAGGATCGAGGGTACGGAAGCCAATAGAGGGATGATGATGATAGAAAAATGTAGGATTCAATCAACAACTAATGGATTTTCGAAGTTGGTACTAGTTAAGCCCTTCATACGCAAAGCGAAGCAAACTATAAGGCGACGCCGTGCAATTATGTTTCTACCTCAAGCATGGAAACTCCTTTTTTCCAAAACGAGATAAGCTGGGTTGATCCCGGCGTGGTCGTTGTTTCACGCCCGAGGAGTTAGAAAAGCAAAGAAAGATTAAAGGCAAAGAGGTCATGGGTTTTGAAAAGAGTTGGAGGTAAATAAACCTATAACATGAGGAAGAAACAAATGAGTTCTTGAAGTTGATGAAGCATAGTGAGTATTGTGTGGTGGACCAGCTTGAAAAGACCCCCGCCAAGATCTCCATCATGTCATTAATACTCAGCCCGAGTCGCGATCGTAATGCTTTGCGTATAGGTGCATCGAATGAGGCCTACGCACTTCAAGATATCGAGCAAAGGACTATGGAGCATCCGGTAGGGAGAATTCATGCTTCAAATTACTTGTACTTCACTCGAAGATGAACTTGATGTCAAGGAACCGCCATAACAAACCTTTGTATATCACGGTCCGATGCAAAGATTGTCTCATCGGTAAAGTTCTCATCGATAATGGCTCGCCTCTTAATGTGTTGCCAAGGCATATGTTGAATGAGATGCCGGTAGATCCCTCCTCATATGCAGCCAAGTTTGATGATGGCTAGAGCATATGATGGTTCACCAAGGCAGCTGTTAGGATCGATCGGTTGAACTCGTCGTGGGTCCGCAAGTTTTTCTCGTAACCCTTACAAGTGATGGACATCCACCCCTCCTATAGCATGTTGTTAGGAAGGCCATGGATACATGCTGCTGGAGCGGTTACTTCCTCGCTGCATCAATGTTTGAAGTATATTGCAAATGGTGTCCCTGGGTCACCGCGTAAAGTCGAAGAGACTATATCAATGATGAAAAAAATGTGGCGTGCCTTTCATTGAAGTCGAAGATTGTGTGGATGGAAACCTACATGCGTTCAAGTCGTGAACACCGAAATGGGTGCCTGAGAATAGTGTAATAAGAAAACCACGGATCTCAGAGGCCATCAAAATGGCTGTTAAAAACCTGTTAAAGCATGAGATTCCTGTCCGCTTTAGCGCAGAAAAAGAGAAGGTCGAATGGATTGGTGTAACAAAATTGAAAGCTGCAGAGCAAAGGTTTGGGCTAGGATATAAGCCCAGAAAAGAGGATTACAAGCGGGCTGCTGGTGCAAGAAGAGAGAAGAGAATGGCAAAGATTGAAGGAAGGAAGCCTGAAGAAGAAAACTTAGTCATTCCTCCAATCGTGGTTTCATTCCCAAAGGTGGCGATGTAATGCAACCTAACCAGGGACATGAAACCTCTCTTCAAAAACTCTCATCTTTGAGCATAAATACTGTGGGAGAGGAAAAAGTCAAGGACATTGCTGGGAAGGCTCGGTCTGAAAGAGAGGATGAAGAACTGCCACAATTAACCATCCTTGCTCTTGAGGAAATTATCGCCTGCATCTGTATTCGAAAAGCTAGTCAAGGGAGAGAAGTTCCGAATTGGGTGACCCAAGAAGCTCCATCGGTTTTTAAAATGTAATGCATGTTTGGATTGAAACATTTTTCTCGATATTTTTCATTTTATCTTAGTTTTTGACATTCGAGACTCAATGGGTCAATCAATTCTATCTTTGTTTTGTTTGAATCAAATATTTCTTTTAATGAGATCTTGCATTTTTAGCTCATCTTGTTTGCTTTTTTTTATCTTTATTTGTACATTTATTATTTCCACTTTCCGCTCAGAACCCTCGAAAAGCTGAACTTCCACAACAACACCCGCGACCTTTACAATCGAGAATGAATGGCCGGATTTTAATGAATTTATAATAGCTGTAGAAGAAGAAGGAAAGGATGAAAATAGCATTAGGGAATTCACCAAATTAATAGAACAACACTAACAGGTTTGGAAGCCCGCTAAAGAGGAGCTTGAAACTATAAATGTGGGTGATGAAGAAAATCGAGAGAGCTCAAGATAGGAACCCCGATCACACGTGAAAGAAAAGGAAGACTTGATCACACTCGCCCCGGATTATGTAGATGTGTTTGCTTGGTCTTATGAGGATATGCCCGGTTTGGATACAAATATCGTAGTGCATAGGGTACCATTGGAAGAAGGGTGCGCACCGATTAAGCAAAAAGCTAAGAAGAACTCATCCGTAAATTTTGATCAAGGTAAAGGCGTAAATTGAAAAGCAATGGAACGCTGGTTTCTTAGAGGTAGTCAAGTATCCACAATGGGTGTCCAACATAGTGGTGGTACCCAAAAAGGAGGGCAAAGATTAGAGTCCGTGGTGGACTTTAGGGATTTAAATCGCATAGCCCTAAAGATAATTTTCCTCTACCACATATAGACATGTTAGTTGACAATGCAGCTCGTAGCTCCACATATTCCTTTATGGATGGGTTTTCGTGATATAATCAGATAAAAGATGGCGTAAGAAGATAAGGAGAAGACAACCTTTGTTACTCCATGGGGACATTCTCGCTATAAAGTCATGCCATTTGGGTTAAAAAAATGCCGGGTGCCACTTACCAAAGGGCTATGGTGACTTTATTTCACGATATGATGCACAAGGAGATTGAAGTATACGTGGATGACATGATCGCAAAAATCTGGAGAAGGAGAGAATCATGTCCAGATATTGAAGAAATTATTCGAAAGGTTGAGGAAATATAAGTTGAGGCTTAACCCTGCAAAGTGTTCATTCGGGGTGAAATCTGGGAAGTTGTTAGGATTTGTGGTAAGTGACAAAGGGATAGAAGTGGATCCTGAAAAAGTAAAGGCTATTCAGGCCATGCCAGCTCCGAAGACTGAGAAAGAAGTAAGAGGGTTTTTAGGAAGGTTAAATTACATCGCTCGATTTATATCCCAATTAACCACAACCCGCGGACCCAATCTTTCGCTCGTTAAGGAAGAAGAATCCTCGGGATTTGGAATGCAGAGTGCTGAAGAGGCTTTTGAAAAAAATCAAGCAAGATTTGCTAAATCCACCTCTACTTGTTCCTCCCCTGCACTCAAAAAAGGCCATTGATATTGTACTCTAATCTGTGATCAAAACAAATGATGGGATGTGTGCTTGGACAACAGTGATGAATCTGAAGGAAAGAAAGGGCTATTTATTACCTAAGTAAGAAGTTCATGGAGTGTGAGTCTAGGTATACTATGATTGAGAAGTTGTGTTAGCGACTAGCATGGGTCGCTAAGAGGTTACTGATAATATATGTTGTATCATACCACATGGTTGATTTCTAAATTGGACCCGTTGAAGTATATCCGCTGAAAAAGCCCCTACCTATCCAAACCCTAATTGCAAGGTGGCGTGTTCTACTAGTCGAAAGTATGACATAGTGTATATGACCAGGAAAGGCCGTAAAAGGGAGCTGTTATTGCCGATCATCCCAGCTGACCATGCTATGGAAGATTACGAGCCATTGAACTTTGATTTTCCCCGATGAAGATGTATTGTCACGAGGAAGGAAAACCGTAATGGTGGACTATGTATTTTGATGGTGCTGTAAATATATGTGGTAACGCGAGCAGGGCAGTTGATAATGTCTCCCCGACAAGAAACAATATCCCCGCTTCAACTAAGTTGCAATTCGGGTTGCACTAACAACACCGCCGAAAGTATGAGGCCTCAGTATTCTTGGTTTAGAGATCGCATTGGAATTGAATGTAAAAAAGATAGATGTGTATGGGGATTCAATGCTAATTATTTGTCGTAAAAGGGGAATGGCAAACCAAAAGAAGAAAAGCCGATACCCTACCAAGAATACCTATCTAGACTGGCTGAGAAATTTGAAGAAATAGAGTTCACACATCTAGGAAGGGAAGGAAATCAGTTTGCAGATGCCTTGGCCACACTAGCTTCTATGGCTAAAATAGACTTCGGGCAAAATTTACAGCCAATACACATTGATATCGTAAATAACCCCAAAATCTCATTGTTGCTCACTGAAGGAGAAATAGATGGAAACCCTTGGTACTACGACGTCAAGAACTTCATCCAAAACCAGGCTTATCCCATGGGGGCATCCAACATTGAAAAAAAGACCTTAAGGAGATTAGCAATGGATTTTTATCTTGATGGAGAAATTTTGTATAAGAGGTCATCTGACGGGACTTTGTTGAGATGTTTAGATGAAACTGAAGCTAGAGATGCGCTATGAGAAGTCCATGAAGGGATCTCGCTTCAACTCATGCTAGTGGACATATGATGGCTAGGAAAATTCAAAGAGTTGGTTACTTTTGGATGACATTAGAGAAGGATTGCATTGACTATGTCCGCAAGTGTCATAAATGTCGATCCACAAAGTGACAAAATCAATGCCCCTCCCACCCCTCTATTTAACTTGTTGTCTCCATGGCCTTTTGCAATGTGGGGAATTGATGTGATTGGGCCTATCAACCCAAAAGCCAGCAATGGTCATAGGTTCATTCTCGTGGCTATCGACTACTTTTACAAAATGGGTAGAAGCCGGGTCATTTGCTCATGTAACGCAAAAAAAGTGGTGAAGAAATTTGTTGAGAGAGATTTGATATGTCTAGTATGGACCACCGTAAAAAGATTATAACCGATAATGCACTGTAATTTCAACGGAAATTAATAACGTAACTCGCTGCTTAAATGGAAGATCAAGCATTCAAACTCCTCTCCTTATAGACCAAAGATGAATGGCGCCGTAGAAGCCGCTAATAAAAAAATATCAAGAAGATTGTCCGTAAAAATGGTAGTCACCTATAAGGACTCGGCATGAGATGTTGCCATTTGCCCTTCATGCATACCGCATCGCAGCTCGGACCTCAACAGAGCCACTCCGCATATGTTGGTGTATGGGATGGAGGCAAGAATGCCTTTAGAGGTAGAAATCCCATCATTAAGAGTATTGATAGACTCGAACTAGAAGAAGCGTAATGGGCAAAGGTCGATATGAACAATTGAATTTGATCAGTGAAAAGAGGTTAGCCTAATCTGTCATCATCAATTATACCAAAGAAGGATGGCCAAAGCATATGATAAGAAAGTCCGATCTCGAAATTTCCAAGAAGGCGATCCGGTATTGAAGAAAATACTACTTGTACCAGGGCAAGATCAGAGTAAATGGGCCCCAAACTATGAAGGCCCTTATGTGGTGAAGAAGTCATTCTCGGAGGAGCTTTGCTATTATCTAGAATGGATGGAGAGGATTTAGTTAGGCCCTCGTGAATTCTCGACTCAGAAAGAAATATTATGCCTAATATTTTGTAATCTCCCAATCAATAAGATAAAATTCGGCCATGAATTCTCGTTACAAGAAACTTTTTTTTTACAAAAGCACATGATCTTATATATTTATTATTTGAATTTGACATATTTTGTACACCACACTGGGGGCAAAAGAAAAATTCATAAAATGTTGATTTGCATTAAAAGTGTCAATTTGCATAAAAAAAAACCATGTTTTGAATAATTCTTTAAAATATATATATCTGCCGGAGTTCTTAAACATCGATGAAAAATATAATAAAAAGGAAACTTCGATGGAGCTAGACAGGGCCCTATTTGGGACAACCAAGCGTGAAAATATAGCACGGGAACCACACCCTATGAAGGAAGACTACAACGAACAAGGGGGACCTATGTTTCCAAAAGAGGTAACAAAAGCATGCATGTTATATTGTCATAACATTAACCTGACAGGTAAGGTGTGGCGAAAGTCAATGTAATTCCAAGTTCTGAAAATTATGGAGAAACAGAATCTCAAGTCAACAAAATCACGGAAGATGAATTGAGGATCGGCTACTTTGTCCCTTAACCCCGTAGGTCACCCGCCACCGTTGAGACCGGATTAACCCGGTAGGTCACCCGTCATAACGAGACCCGTAGGTCACCCGTCACCATTGAGACCGCATTAACCCGGTAGGTCACCCGTCATAACGGGACCCGTAGGTCACCCGTCACCATTGATACCATACTAACCCGGTAGGTCACCCGTCATAACGAGACCCGGGTAGGTCACCCATCACCATTGAGACCATACTAACCCGGGTAGGTCACCCGTCACCATTGAGACCATACTAACCCGGGTAGGTCACCCGTCATAACGAGACCCGGGTAGGTCACCCGTCACCATTGAGACCACACTAACCCCGGGTAGGTCACCCGTCATAACGAGACCCGGGTAGGTCACCCGTCACCATTGAGACCGTGATCTAACCCGGGTAGGTCACATCCGTCACCATTGAGACCGTATTAACCCGGGTAGGTCACCCGTCATAACGAGACCGGGTAGGTCACCCGTCACCATTGAGACCGCGTACTAACCCGGGTAGGTCACCGCGTCATAACGAGACCCCGTAGGTCACCCGTCACCATTGAGACCGCATTTCAACCCCGGGTAGGTCACCCGTCATAACGAGACCCGTAGGTCACCCGTCACCATTGAGACCATACTAACCCGGGTAGGTCACCCGTCACCATTGAGACCATACTAACCCGGGTAGGTCACCCGTCATAACGAGACCCGGGTAGGTCACCCGTCACCATTGAGACCATACTAACCCGGGTAGGTCACCCGTCATAACGAGACCCGGGTAGGTCACCCGTCACCATTGAGACCATACTAACCCGGGTAGGTCGCCCGTCACAATGAGACCGTCTCCACTGCTTCATTAACGCTTACTATTTAAAGTCTCTTATAAGACTTTAGTCGTAAGCATTGTAAAGAAGGGGGCAACTGTCATAACCCAATTTTGGGTCATCCCCCAAAACTACCTGAAAATAACAAAAAAATAAAAATAAAGGGGCTGGTGTCAGTAGGAAAATCACGTTGAATTTTTGGATGTTTTCGAAAGCTCGATCGTACCTCTTTTGTACCCGAAAATGAAGGAAATCGCAGATTTAAGGTTAAAATAATTTATTATCAGATAAATTTGCGTAAAAATTAAGTCAACAGGCATGATTATGTTTTTATGGGTCAATTTGATTTAATCGTTGGTCGTTTTAAAAGTGTAATGATGTTTGAGAATTAATTTAGGATCCAATCAAAATATTTAATTAAGTGCAGGGGCTTGATTATATTTTAAATTGGCCAAATTAATTTTATTAAGGGCTTAGTCAATAAGAAATCAAGTTCTTAAATTTAATTTGGGTTTAATTGAGAAAATCAGAATTTTTGGGAGACCCAATTGAATTTTTTTCAAGGCAATTATGCGAAATCGGGGACCAATATGATTAAATTAAGAGTTTAATGTTCGATCGAGGGTTAAATTGTGCAAATCAGAAATTAGGGACCGAAATAAAAAAAGGTGCACAAAGCTAAGGATGCTCTCGAAATACTGACGGGGATACAATTGCACAAATTAACAAAAGTTTAAAATTGATTGGGGATGCAATCAGAACAGTTATAAGGGTCAAGGGATCAAATTGCACTTTACCATCAACATTAAAATTGCATGTTTCCTGCACTGTTCCGACACCTGAACAGTGCAGGAAACAGAGGGCTGCAACGGCTCTCTGCAGCCCTCAGCCCTCTGCAATATACAGCCACACGACATGCACCTCAGCCCCCTACAAACGCAACAGGAGAGCGTCTCAGCCCTCTGCAAAATTCAGAGGGGAGCAACCTGGACAAAGGTTCGCCGCCTATAAAAGGGCACCGTTCGCATGCAGATGGGGGGGAAAAAAAAGGGGAAAGAAAGAAGAAAGAAAAGAACTGGGAGGAGGAAAATCTTACTGAAGATTTGAACTGCATCTCTCGGTTTCGATTCTTCTCCATTGCGTTTTTCTTTCTCTCGGTTTTTTCGCCTCTCTCTCCTAAAACCAGTTCTGGTTCCTCTCTCTCTCCTTCTCGGTTCAACACCCCAACCCCCAACTCCGGCCACCTCATCACCACCAGCAGTCATCCCCAAACCCCAGAAGCTCGGCCATCTTCTCCGGGGAGCAGCAGCAGCAGCAGCGTCGACAGTAACAGTCGACAGCAACGCCACCCGAGCCCCTTCCGACGTCCACTCCGGCCGCCACAGGCCACCATTTCCGACGCCACAACGACCAGAAGAATCACCTCAACGTCCTCTACGCAACGGTATTAATAGGTACGCCATTCGCCACACTCGAAAACTCCACCATTTACTGTTCATCGTCCCTGTTACATGCGCGGGGAGTGAATTAATTCACTCCCCGCAGGGGCTGTTTGGGCCGGGCTTGGTGCCCGGCCCAGCCCTCTGAAAAGTGGCTGGGCTGGAAGCCCAGCCTTACACCAGTGGGCCTAGAGCCTGGCCCGAAAAATGAATGGAAGCCCAGCCCGAGGGAAAGACGGGCTTCTGGCCCATCTGGACTCAAAAGCCCAGTTTGAGAATAAAATGGGCCGAAGCCCATTCTTAGAATAAATGGGCCGATACCCAATATAAGATCATTTGGGCCGCGAGCCCAGATCCATGTGGTCTGGGCCGCGAGCCCAGCCACAGTGGGCGGGCTGGCAGCCCAGCCCAGCGAGTGGGCTGGCAGCCCAGCCACAATGGGCGGGCTGGCAGCCCAGCCACAGTAGGCGGGCTGGCAGCACAGCCCAGCATCAGGGCTGGGCAGCCAGCCCAACAATAGACAAATAAAATTATAAAAAATATAAAAAAATACAAAAATACAAAAATACAAGATTTGCAAAACATATTTTTATTAACAAAAAACAAAAATGTGTTGTTTTCGTGCATAAGGCCAATACACTAGCATATTTTTAAAAGTTGTTGTTCTTTTGAAAAAATATATTATCTTGGGTTTTGAAGAGAAAATGAGTTTTAGCATGGATTTCGCAAAGAAAAATCATTTCTTGCATCTTGAGATTTTTACAACATGTTTGTAAAATCCAAAGGGTATTAGCCAATATTTCAAAAAAAATATAAAAAATCTTATTTTTTTTGAATTTATTATTCATCGTTGGTATTTGGATAAATAAATCCTAAAAGGGGTTAGTATCCAAAATATTCGACGGGAATGATATGCTATTATTCATCTGTTGGGATTTGGATAACTACATCCCTAAGGGGTTAGTATCCAAAATCTTCGACGGGAATGATATGCTATTATTCACTTTGTCGGTATTTGGATAACTAAATCCTAAGGGGTTAGTATCCAAAATATTCGACGGAATAATATGCTATTATTCACTTGTTGGAATTTGGATAACTAAAATCCTAAGGGGGATAGTATCCAAAATATTCGACGGGGAATGATATGCTATTATTCACTGTTGGTATTTGGATAAATAAATCCTAAGGGGTTAATTTCCTAAATATCCGTGGGAGTAATATCCCATTCTTCATTTAACCAACATATTCTTTGAAAAGATCAAAATCATAACAAATCTTAACCAAACAAAAACACCAAGCGACTTACCTTAGGTAGAGTGCACTAGGGGTGCTAAAACCTTCCCTTTACGCTAAACCGAGTCCCCTTACCCTAGAATCTCTGAAAGACCGGGTTTTAGGTTTCCTAGTAACCATAATACTAGGTGGCGACTCCCTTTTCCAAAAAAATAAAGATAATCCCCCCGACACATTGAATATTCCCCCGCCTCGCGGGGAGGGTCGTCACGACGCCGCGCTCATTTTTGGGGTGCGACAGGTCCCATGACATTTGTGATTCCCATGCTTGTGTTCCTCATTGTGCCATGGATGTATTTAGATGCTCCCTCGTGCCGAGAGTAAAAGAAAAATTACACCATATATAATCGCCTCAGTAGAATAATATTGATTAGAGAAAGAAAAAATATTTTTTTTATCTAAAACCAAATGGGGTTTTGAAGCAACATGGTTACTGGGTTAACCCATTAAATTAATAAAATTAATATTTATAAACAAGTAAAATTCAAAAAAACAATATACCGAAGCACCCCTAAACTTGCTAACAAGTTGAAGGTACTTTGCGTGAGGAAAACAAAGAAAAGAGCTCATCCTCTTCCTCTTTATGATTTCTCTTGCTTTGAATACAAACTCGAGAGGGTTTTCAGCCCCAAAGATCTCTTAGCTTGGGAAGAGGTATAGTCAAGAACGCAAAAATTGTTACCCCATGGCAACTCAGCGTTAGGGTTTCACCATTTCTTCGATTGACTTGTAGCTCACGCAAACACCCTTGTGTTCAAGAACGCCCGATGATGTTGAGTTTGCACTCCCTGATCCCGGGCTCAATGTTTCCATGTATAATCTTGTCCCCAGGAATATTGTCCCGGTAATCACATCATTTAGTGTCTGTTAATCACGTAATAAGATGGTAGATGTTAGAGAATAATATAAATTATATTCTAGAGTTTCACCTAAAAGTTTAAGCTTTTAGGTGAGATAGATTCCTTAACATGATATCAGAACCTTATTGACTCAGCGGTCACGAGTTCGAATCTCAACACCTCCATTCTATTTGATAAAAATCAAGCACAAAGTAATGCGAGTCTATACAAGTTTCAAGCCCAAAGAATTTTCACTTGAGGGGGTGTATTAAAGAATAATATAAATTATATTCCAGATACTTAACTAAAAGCTTAATTAAGCTTAATATAAATTAATTAAGCTTTTAGATCAGATGATTATTTGATAATGAAGATCAATATTCTCTTTTTTCTTACAAAGGCCAAGATAAAAATCATAGGAATACAAAAACAGCTATATATATATATATATATATATCATCTTCTTCTGTACTGTCATGTCTGTGTGTGTGTGTGTGTGTGTATTTACAGATTCTAAGAACATATATTCATTAATTAGCTGCTAGCAAGAAACAATTGATCTTTCCTAATTAATTGTCACCTCTTGTATCATCATCATGTACCAGGTGTACCAAACAAACAGCAGAGACATTTCCAAGAGTTTCTCCTGCATGAAACGTAATATATATTCCACAAAAATGGCATAACAAGATTCATTACTGTTGGAAAGACCTGACCCTTCGGTTCCGTTTTCCATTTTGTCTTGTAATTTCTTGACATGGACGTCTTGTAAGGAAACATGATGTGGCAAAAAAACCTTAAACATTATTTATTTTTAAGGAAATGCACACCATAAAGTTTCTCATAGTTTAAGTGGTGCTCATATGCGTTTCATGAGATGTTTTTGACAACGACGACAAAAAGTAATGGAGAAGAGTTCTTTGGATGGATCAAATACATCAAATGATAATAAAAAGACATCAAATCTCTATTTGTTTTCTTTTTTAATAAAATAAAGATTACGTGTGGTATAAAATAATAAATAAATATATATACATGTGTGCAGTAAAAGGTTTGGTTGATCTAGCTACTAGAACCAAACGAGACCGACTACTTTTCTATAATAGTAAATGAGACCGACTTTATCAATAAGATACTTAAACATATCAAAATAAAAATTATTAACAAATGAAATTAAAAATCTTTGACAACACACATAGACTAAATGATAGGTTAAGGCTAAAATTTTCGTAACTATTAAGATTGAAGCCGCTGAAGGGGCAAACTTCAATTTTGCTCACATAGATTTTAATGCTCCGTTTTTATCCCTGCAGTTTAAATTTTCCCATTGTGACTCTTCTACTTCTTAAGAAGTTCCAATGCTAGCCCTAATCATTAAAAAAATCCTGAACTTTCATGAATTTCAAGAGTGTTTTTTATGAGATATTATAACATATAATAAGGATTTGAGAGGGAAATGAGAGTAAAAGAAGGAGAATTACAAGATGATGATATGAAAATTATAAACTATAGGGGTATAAATAGAACATCGATGAAGTTCTAGGGCAAGAATATATTTTATATACCCAGATAAAATCAAAAGCGCAAGATACGTAAAAGTGAAAAGAAGTTGATCTTACCGCTCCAAGCTTGCTCTTGATTTGCTTGATATGATCGAGAGAGAAAGTCATTGTTTCTATGCCAACAGGCAGAAACTCCACTCCATGTTGCCCAGATCGGATCGGTGTTTCGTCATCCTCAGCCGAACAACTCTTCAAAAATGCTTGAAGAGAAATCCGATGCAGTGTTGTAGACTGTCGAGAAAATTTTATGCAGAGTCCTGCGCATGCTGAAGATTTCGCCATCCTTATTGGCGCGCAATTGAACAGAAGGAAAAGTCAAGGGAAGAGAAGGATTATCAGCTCTTTGTAAGCAAGAAAGAAGAGCTCCCATGAGAGAGAAACCATCTCCAAGTGAGTGATGAAGCTTGAATATCACGTTACCAGCTGCATGGCTTGTGGGGTATTTTATTATGTGAATTTCCCACAGTGGCCTGCTTTGTGGTAAATTCTCCATTGCAATCTTTGATAGATAATCATCGAGGCATTTGTCGTAGAATTCCGGCGACATTCCGGCGGGAAAAACAGGAACATTTACGTGGTCTTCTACTCTCACTTCAACCCTCTTCCATCGTTGTTCTCCATCTTCATTAGTAACCTGCATGTGTCCAAATTCTCGTTGCTTTACATACGCTAACATTATAAAGAAAGTAAGCAAAGGACAGAAAGAAAGAGTACGTACGATGATGGAGGAGAAACGTGGGTTGATAGGGAGGAAGACAGTTCTTAGCAGATACATGAAATGGGAGTCATCAAAAGGCACTTCAGTTTCCAAAACCGCAATTACAGAGAGCGAGAGAACAGAGTTGCTCATGAACTGTCCAGCTGGGCTGACAGGTGCAGATGTTGCATCTTGTAAAATATTCTCCATTAATTGTTTGTAGTTGTATGAATTCTCTCTTGCTATGCTTGCGATCGAGCAGCGAAGTATATATATATGGAAGAGCACAGAACTATAAAATGAAAGACTAACCCTGCGGACTAAATAAGATCCTGAGGGGACTATATATAGAAAATTAATTCAGATCAGAGCAGGTCAAGGTGCCCCCGTACGAGCTGAAACTTTATACAAATATTTATTGTTGTTTTAGATATTGGAATAGTGACGATATTTTATAATATCGAGTTTTAATATAAAAAAATGATTGTGAAAAATAAAAAACCTCCTGAATTTATTGGTTCGGATGTGTCTGGTTTAGATATAGATGATCTCTAAGATAAAAAAAAAAAGAAAAAAGAAAAAAAAGAAAAAAACTAGTAAATATAAAATATTTTATAATCAATTTTTAAAATTTGTTCAAATATATATTTTTAGTTGATCATGAAGTTCTATAAAAGAATTTATGAACAATTATCTACTTACGTACGATAACATTTAATTATATCAACTACTACGTACATCTATTTCGTTAGCTCCATGTATACCATTATTTTCTTTTTTACTATCACCGCAACTATTTTAGTATCATCATCTCATCGCCATCTTTTCTTTTACCACCATCATATGTTTTAATTATCAAGGAACTTTAAAAATTTAAGTTTGTAGGTGAGATTCTAGGATATAATTTATATTATTTTTTAACATGTATTCTCAAATGAAAAAAAATTTGGATTGAAACTTGCACACAAGTCCACACTACCTTATGCTTAATTTTGCTGGATTTTTCTGCAATTTTATTGAAACCACTTTGAAATTTCTTATCAAGTTTGAATATTTGATGCTTTTATTGAAGTGTGGTAGTTATGTTTATAGTGTTGAACTAATATCAAATTGATATAAAAAAAAGATTGATAATTAAGATCGGACTTTAATCTAAAATTTTATGTATTGGATTGTAAATGCAATTAATCAATAACTTTCTGCGGTGAAATGATTAGGGTTGATTTATTTTGTGTAATTTTTTTTTTAAGAAATACTTTCTATATATTTTTTGTTTTTGGATTTTCTTTAAAGAAAAATTTCTTTGTTTATTTTTCATAAAATATTCTACAACAAAAACTCATTAGTAAAAAAATATATTATAGTCAATCTTCAAACTTAATTCATTTACTAAAAAAATATTTTTAAATTATAAAATTTAATAAAATATTTTATAAATAGTAATTCGCTTACAATATCTTTTAACCATTTCAATTATCATCTCTATCTCACAATCACACCATTATTTCATTTTCCATCGTTATCACCACCATCACTTCTTTCTCTACCATTTCTATACCGTACCCTCCTTCACTATCACCATTAAAAGATATTTTAAGAAAAAAAATATTTGTTTAAGTCCAAATATTAAATTAGAAGGTAACTAATTTTTTTTATTAGATGGTGTAATTGAAAAAAAAATAACTCAAACAAAAAAAAATTAGAAAAAAATAACACACCATAAACCTGGATTGAATAGTGAGATTAAAAACTGATAAAACTTTTATAAAAAAAATCAAGGAAAAAAACTCAAAGAATAAGGACTAAATAAAAAGGAGTACATGAAAGATTGAAATTAAAAGACTACATAAAAAAGAATACACGAAAAAATTAAATTAAAGAAAAAAGTACAAAAATAATTATAAGAAAAAAGCAAAAAGAAATAACAAGAAGAGTTAAATTGAAGAGAAAATAGCACCACCACAAAAAATAGAAATCAATGACAAAATTAAAAACAATAAGACAAAATAACTTGACTTGAATAGTGATATTAAAAAAAAAACTTTTATATAAGGGTCAAGTGAAAAAAATCAGAAATAAAACTAACTACAAGGAGGATTAATTAGGAATGTCAATCTCATTTTGTTTCTGTCGAAACAACAGAAACATTTTGTACCAATTAAAAAAACGAGACAAAACGATATCGTTTTTACCTCGGGTTAAATTCCGGTCTATTCTGGTTTTTTTAATCCAAATTCCAGCCGAAATGCGCCGGAATCATTTCACCTGTGCCGTTTTCGATCAAATAGTGTTTTTTTTGAAATAATGAATAATTTTAGAATATCATCCATATCTCTTAATCCGACCGTTAGATTGAGATGAAATTTTACGATGAGTGTTTAGAGATATTTATATATATTATGTTAAAATTTCAGAGCAATCAGAAAATATAATGACCTTATGAGATTGATGATGGCATTCTCATAATTTTATTTAGAAAAATTATTTCATTATATCTTTTTTTTAAAACTAAAATATTTTATTTCAATTGAAAAAACAAATACTAACCGAAATGAAATTAACAATCATGTGATTAATACTTTTAACCACCAGCAAACACAAACACAGCACGCGCTGCCTAAAGTGGCTTCAATGTACTGCTGCTGCGCGTGTAATGGTTAAACACAAGAAACTCATTGACAAAACATGAAAATAACAAAGACGACCAACTTGAAAAACTATGGTATTATTATTATTGATTTAAAACATTGCAAAAAGCCCTGAAGAAAAAAACGGAACAAAACAGTTATTTTACTGCTGTTATCAACTTCCAACTGCCTCGCGTTTAAGGACAATGAATGCGTCATCAATACCGTTGTCTACCTTTTCGGATACGTGTATTATTCTTGTACGCTAAACAATGGAATTCGGTGATAGCAAGTAACATAATTTCACCTCCACCATTATTCTGTCATAGTCACAGAGGCCTTCAGGTTTCAATTTTGCTGGATTTTTCTACAATTTTACTGAAACTAATATCACATTGATATTAACCAATAACCATAAACTGAATGCGTCATCAATACTGTTGCTGACCTTGTCGGATACATGTACTATTCTTGCACGGTAAATAATTGATATTAATTATTGAATTAACATGATTTTACTCCCAACATTATTATTTGTGGATCCATCATTGTACGGACCACTTGGAAATTATACATATGTATATATACATGTATGTGTGTGTGTGTATCAAATGGTTAGGGTTCTTCTAATGGAAATCGAACAGCTCCTCTCATAAGAATATCTTGTTAACTAATGCAGCCGGCAGAGTATTTGTCATGTTAAATCATGTTTGCTCTCTACGTGATAATCATCCATAATTTTAATATGATTTGAAACTCTTTTCAAATCTCATAATTCCACAAAAATGGCTTAACAAGATTCATTACTGTTGGAAAGACATGACCCTTCGTTTCCGTTTTCCATTTTGTCTTGTAATTTCATGTCATGAGACGATGTGGCCCTTTCACCTCCCTTATTAATATTTCTTTGAAATTGTATTCCATTATTAAGGGGGCGGTAGCTTTAAATATATATATATATATATATATATATATATATATATATATATATATATATATATATATATATATATATATATATATAAAAAACAGCTGGATGATGGTGAGTTACGTAAGGGACGTCTTGCCTTGACCAAAAGTTGGTTGACTCATTAATAAAAGCATACGATACCTAACAAAAAAACCTTACACATCATAAAGTTTAAACCTTATTTAATTTTAAAGAAATGCACACCATAAAGTTTCCAATAGTTTAAGCGGTGCTCATGAGATTGTTTTTGAGCCGTTGCAAAAATCCGTTGCAAACAGCCCTCTTTTTTAGTAGTGGCAGCTTTAAAAATCAAGTCAAATGCATGTTCTACGTGTGACTTGAGCTTTCTGGGATCGATGAAGTCCTTTTCTACCATCATAGCAAACCCTAAGCTTTCCGGCATAACTTATTACTCCGACCGTCAGACTCTATGATTCCATAGAATATTGGTGTCAAGATTTTACAGGAAATATTGCTTAAAGGCCTTGTTATTGCTGATATATCGAGAACAAGAAGCAAAGTTATATGATGATCTTGGCATATATACCTGAGGAGCCCCCGTCACCACAAAGTATAACCCTTTAACTGGATGACTCGCTAAGGCCATCAGCTCAATCGGTCCCATGACATTTGTGATTCCAATGCTTGTGTTCGTCATTGTGCCATGGATGTATTTAGATGCTCCCTGCACCGATCGAGAGTAAAAGAAAATTACACCATATATATAATCGCCCCCCGTAGAATAATATTGATGATTAGAGAAAGAAAAATATTTTTTATCTAAAACCAAATGGGGTTTTGAAGCAACATGGTTACGGGTTAACCCATTAAATTAATAAAATTATACAAGGTTTTAGATTCACCTACAGGACTTGGTCGACTGGAATTAATAGAACTGGATTTATGCTACTATCACGAGTAAATAAATTGGGAACAAAAATTGATAAATATCAAGAAAAGTTATAGAAACTTATGAGTCATTGAATAATATAATTTTAAAATAAGATTTAATAATAAGTTCAATGATTCATTTATATTTTTAAAGTATATATATATATATATATATATATATATATATATTATTTAACGTTTGGAATTATATTCAAGTCAAAACAATAAGATTTATAAACAAGTAAAATTCAAAAAATAAAGATACCCGAGCACCCCTAAACTTGCTAACAAGTTGAAGGTACTTTGCAGTGAGGTAAACAGCAAAAGAGCTCATCCTCTTCCTCTTTATGATTTCTCTTGCTTTGAATACAAAGTGGAGAGGGTTTTCAGCCCCAGCATCTCTTAACTTGGGGAGAGGTATATTCAAGAACGCAAAATGGTTGCCCCATGGCAACTCAGCATTAGGTTTCACCATTTCTTCGATCGACTTGTAGCCTGCAAACACCTTTGTGTTCAGCAACACCAGTGATGTTGAGTTTGCACTCCCTGATCCTGGGCTCAATGTTTCCATGTATAATCTTGTCCCCAGGAATATTGTCCCGGTAATCACATCATTTAGTGTCTGTTAATCAGGGAATAAGGTGATACATGTTAGAGAATAATATAAATCATATTCTGGAGTCTCATATCAAAATTTAAATTTTTAGATAAGATGGTTCCTTGATATGATCTCAGAGCCTTGTTAAACCAATGATCACGAGCTCGAATCTCACCATCCCCATAAAAATCAAGTATAAGGTAATGTGAGTTTGTGCAAGTTTCAAGATCAAAATACTTTCACTTGAGGAAGTATGTTAAAAAATAATATAAATCATATTTAAAAATTATACCAAAAAACTTAATATTTTAAATAGGATGGTTAGGAGTTCAATATTCTCTTTTATCAGATTACAAAAACAGCTTTATATATATATATATATATATATATATATATATATATATATATATATATATATATATATATATATATATATATATATATCATCTTCTTCTGTAATGCCATGTCTGTATATATATATACAGATTCCAAGAACATATATTCATTAATTAGCTGCTAACAACAAACAATTGATCTTTCTTAATTAATTGTCACCTCTTGTATCATCATGTAGCAAACAGTTTCTCCTGCATTAAACGTAGACATGAGACGACTTGTACGGAACACATGATGTGGCCCTTTCAATCCCCTTATTAATATTTATTTGAGGTTGTATTCCATTATTAAGTGGCCGGTAGCTTCAAACAAAATATATATAAAAAAAAAAAAAACGTGGACGTTGGTGAGTTACGCAAGGTGCGTCCTGCCTTGACCACTAGCTAGTTGGTTGACGGATTAATAAAAGCAGATTTTACTTAACAAAAAAACCTTATACATCATTCAGTTTAAACATTATTTATTTTTAAGGAAATGCACACCATAAAGTTTCTCATAGTTTAAAGTGGTGCTCATATGCGTATCATGAGATTTTTTTTGACAACGACGACAAAAAGTAATGGAGAAGAGTTCTTTGGATGGATCAAATACATCAAATGATAATAGAAAGAAATCAAATCTTTATTTGTTTTCTTTTGAAAAAAAATAAAGATTATGTGTTGTATAAAATAAAAAATAAATATATATACATGTGTGTAGGAAAAGATTTGGTTGATCTAGCTACTTGAACCAAACAAGACCGAATATCTTTCTATAATAGTAAACGAGACCGACTTTATCAATAAGATAGTTAAACATATCAAAATAAAAATTATTAACAAATGAAATTAAAAATCCTTGAGAACACACATAGACTAAATGATAGGTTAAGCTAAAATTTTCGTACCTAATAAGATTGAAACTGATAAAGGGGGAAACTTCAATTTTGCTCACATAGATTTTAAATGCTCCGTTTTTATCCCTGCAGTTTAAATTTTCCATTGTGACTCTTCTACTTCTTAAGAAGTTCCAATGCTATCCCTAATCATTAAAAATCCTGAACTTTCATGAATTTCACGTGTTCTTATGAAATATTATAACATATAATAAGGATTTGAGAGGGAAATTAATGAGAGTAAAAGAAGGAGAATTACAAGATGATGATATGAAAATTATAAACTATAGGGGTATAAATAGAACATCGATGAAGTTCTGGGGCAAGAATATAGTTTATATACCCAGATAAAATCAAAAGCGCAAGATACGTAAAAGTGAAAAGAAGTTGATCTTACCGCTCCAAGCTTGCTCTTGATTTGCTTGATATGATCGAGAGAGAAAGTCATTGTTTCTATGCCAACAGGCAGAAACTCCACTCCATGTTGCCCAGATCGGATCGGTATTTCGTCATCCTCAGCCGAACAACTCTTCAAAATGCTTGAAGAGAAATCCGATGCAGTGTTGTAGACTGTCGAGAAAATTTTATGCAGAGTCCTGCGCATGCTGAAGTTTTGGCCATCCTTATTTTTGCGCGATTGAATAGAAGGAAAAGTCAAGGGAAGAGAAGGATTATCAGCTCTTTGTAAGCAAGAAAGAAGAGCTCCCATGAGAGAGAAACCATCTCCAAGTGAGTGGTGGAGCTTGAATATCACGTTACCAGCTGCATGGCTTGTGGGGTATTTCCCCGAGGTGGTGGCCTAGCGGCTGTCGCTTGGGTTCTGCTTCTACAGACCTGGGTTCAAACCCGGGAAACAACCCCTCCTCATAAGAGCCTGGGATAGCCAGAGATTTATGCATGTCCTGGGCCCACAAAGTGTGCTTTCCGGGTCATGTGATTCCCCCGTTCCTATATGGATATCCAAAAAAAAGGCTTGTGGGGTATTTTATTATGTGAATTTCCCACAGTGGACTGCTTTGTGGTAAATTCTCCATTGCAATCTTTGATAGATAATCATCGAGGCATTTGTCGTAAAATTCCGGCGACATTCCGGCTGGAAAAACAGGAACATTTACGTGGTCTTCTACTCTCACTTCAACCCTCTTCCATCGTTGTTCTCCATCTTCATTAGTAACCTGCATGTGTCCAAAACTCAAAGAATAAAGACTAAATGAAAAAGAGTACATGAAAGGTTGAAATTAAAAGACTAAATGAAAAAGAGTACATGAAAAAAATGAAATTAAAGGACTAAATCAAAAAATAATTGCATTTATTCAAAAGGACAAAGTACAAAAATAATTATAAGAAAAAAGGAAAACAAATCACCAAAAGAGTTAAATTGAAGAGAAAATAGCACCAACACAAAAAATAGAAATCAATGACCAAATTAAAACAATAAGACAAAATAACTTGAATTGAATGGTGAAATTAAAAAAAAAAAACAGAAATAAAAATAATAGGGGTCAAATTCAAAAGCATAATATATCACAATTGAAATTGAAAGAAAATAAAACTCTAATTAAAGAGTCAAAGTAAAAAAGAAAACGACTAAAAATATAAATACCAAAAACAAAGAGGACCAAATTGTATTTTTTTTTGTGGGAGAAGAAAAAAAGAAAAAAGGCTTGCCCAACTAACTATAAGGTGGATTAATCAAGGATGTCAATCTCGTTCCGTTTCGGCCGAAACATTTTGTACCAATTAAAAAACGAGACAAAACGGCGTTGTTTTTACCTCGGGTTAAATTCCGGTCCAGTCCGGATTTTCTAGCCGAAATCATTCCGCCAATGTCGTTTCTGCCAAATAGTATTTTTTTAAAATAATAAATAATTTTACAATATCATCCATATCTCTTAATCCGACCATTAGATTGAGATGAATTTTACGAGGAATCTCTTGACATATTTATATATATTTTTGTAAAATTTCAGAGCAATCAGAGAATGTAATAACCTTGCGAGATTGATGATGATATTCTCGTAATATTATACATGTTCATAATTTTATTTAGAAAAATCATTTTATTGTGTCTTTTTTATATTAAATTGCACAATTCTAAATAATTTTATTTTTGAATTTGAACTAGATTTTTTTTTGAATTAATATATTTAATTAGATATATATATACATAAACAGTACAATCCTGAAACGGTGTGGCAAAACACTCTCAAACCAAAATATTTCATTCAAAAAAAAAAAAGTATCAACTTTTAACAACCAGCAAACACATCACGCGCTGCCTAAAGTGGCCTCAATGGGCTGCTGCTGCGCGTGTAATGCATTCACTATCAATTTTTTAAAATTAAACATTATTTTCTTATGGTTAAACACAGCAATCTCATTGACAAAACATGAAAATAACAAACACGGCCAACTTGAAAAACTATGGTATTATTATTGATTTAAAACATTGCAAAAAGCTCTTAAAAATATACGGAACAAAACAGTTATTGTACTGCGGTTATCAACAGTTAAACAGCTATTCCAACCATAGTTATTGACCCCGTCCCGGGTACCGTTCCGGTTTTGTGTTTGGAACGGAACGTTCCGGTTTCGGTACCGTTCCGGTTTTGTACTGTTCATTTTTATTTAATTATATATATGAAAAAAATAAAATATTAATTTAACAAATATAATTTAAATTCAAGATAAATGAAATTTAAATTATACAATACAAACATAATCTCAAAATTAGAAACATCTTTGAAATTCCAAAATATTATGAAAGTAAAATGTTCTAAAATAAAAGAAAAATACATCAAACATCTTCTACATCATTAATAAAAGAACCATTTTTTTATCTTATTTTAAATAAAGTTCAAGTATTTTATATATAGTTTAATGATACAATTAATTATATAATAAATAGGAGTAAGTTATATAATTAAATAATTGCTTTTGAAAAATCCTCCAACAATAAAATTATTATTTTTAATTATATTTAAATTAAAAAAATAAATTTAAATATAATTAAAAGACCCACAAAAAAATTAACCCTCAAAAAAATATTATTATTATTATTATTATTATTATTATTATTATTATTATTATTATTATTAATTTATAACCCCCCCTAAAAAGTTAGAAACATATTTTTATTTAGTTATTTATTATTATTATTATTATTATTATTATTATTATTATTATTATTATTATTATTATTATTATTATTATTATTAATTTATATAACCCCCCCCCCTAGAAAGTATTATTATTATTATTAATTTATATAACCTAACCCCCCTAACTACCTCCTTCTTCTTTTCTTTTTATTATTATTATTATTATTATAATAACTAAGTATAAAAGGCAAACCCAACATAACCCTAAAGCTCCAATCTCCTTCTCCCAGCCGCCGCCCACCCTCATTTCATCATCTCTTCTTCTCCATTTATTTTTCTTCCTCATCAGTCATCTCCTTTTCTCCATTTATTTTTTTTCCTCCTCATCCTCATCTCCTTTACTCTCTTCCTCCTCATCTCCTTTACTCTCTTCCTCATCTCCTCATCCTCTTCTCCATTGTTTTTTCTTGGCTCCGTTTTGAAGTTTGAACCGGCGGCAGAATGTATTTATTTTAATTTAGAGTTTTATTTGGAATTTTTTGAACCCGGACCGAACGCCCTGCGATGTAATCGCATGCGTCCGGCCGAATTTGACCGGATTTTCCGGAACTGGCCGGGATTTTTACCGGGACAAAAACGTCGTCGTTTTGTCCCGGATTTTGCAACGGAACGGGACGGGATCAATAACTTTGATTCCAACTACCTCGCGTTTAAGGACAATGAATGCGTTATCAATACCGTTGACTATCTTTTCGGATACGTGTATTATTCTTGTACGCTAAACAATGGAATTCGGAGATAGCAATTCTGTTTTAAGATTGTAAATGTTTATATATATATATATATATTCAACAAAAAAGAATTAGTTTAAATTCAAAAATAAAATTATTTAGAATTGTGCAATTTAAATTTTACATATAAGTTAAAAAATTAGAGTTGAACTGATATAACTCGACCGATTTGATGAGTTCAAAGATAATATAAAAAATTGATAAAAATATAGTTTAACTAAAAAAAATCAAGTTGACATCTTAAAAAATATTGAAACAACGATATATTGAATCAACTCGGGTCAACCTAGGTTAACCTTTCAAATATGTGACATGCGTTATAAGACCATGATAACCTTAAATAAAACAAATCAAATCAAATTATAAAATTCGATTCATAATAAACTCGTTATTGAATAATAAAATTGATAAAAAAATACTCTAAAAAAGACATAATAAAATGATTATTCTGAACAAAATTATGAACTTGTATAATATTATGAGAATGTCATCATCAATCTCACGAGGTCGTTATATTCTCTGATTGCTCTAAATTTTTAACATAATATATATATATATATATATATATATATATATATATATATATATATATATATATATATATATATATATATATATATATATATATATATATATATGTCAAGAGACTCCTCGCAAAATTTCATCTCAATCTAACGGTCAGATTAAGAGATATGATTGATATTGTAAAACTATTCATTATTTAAAAAAAAAAATACTCTTTGGCCGGAATGGAAAGGGCGGAACGAAATCAAAACGTTCCGGGTTAAATTTGGGAGGAAATTTACGGAACAGTCTGAGATTCTTAGCGAGACAAATTTGCTCCGGTTTCTTTTATGTTTTGAATTGAAATGAAATGTATCGGTCATTTCAGACGGAATGGAACGAAATTGACAACCTAGTATGGAGTACTTGGAAATTGTATGTATATATGTATGTATTCATGTATGTATGTATTTCTTCCGATAGAAACCGAACAGTTCCTCTCATAAGTATATCTTATTAACTGATGCAGTGAAAGTAGAGTTAAGGATGTATGGAGTTGTCAAAAATTCTATTTAAAACATCACGCCCTATCTTTATTATCTTTTATGCGTTTTTGGTCTCTTTTTTATTTTCTTTATTTAATTTATAAAAAAAAATATTATTTGATTATTCTAAATGTAGAAACATAATCCTTGTAGTTTGATTTTATTCAAGTCCTTCATTTTTAAAATATATTTTATTCAAGTTATACTTAATTAAATCATCATAGTTTAGTTTCTGACTAATGATTCTTAACTTGGACGACCCATTAGATTCTTAATATGTTAGCCCAAATATAAATTATAATTAAATAAGATTAAATAAATTAAACAATATAATTTATTATCAATTCAATAATTGATTAATTTATATTTTAAAATCATAAGCATCGTCTAGCAACATGTCGCATTCCTCCCAAATATTAGAAAAAGACATTAGTAATTTGACTTAACATTTTAGTGACTAATTTTTCAGAGTAATTAATATTTTTTCATCAACAATATTCTGACTTAACATTAAAGCGTAAAACATATATGTCATGTTAAATCATATTTGTTCTCCACGTAATAATTATTCATCATTTTAATAAGATTTGAAACCCTTTTCAAATCTCATTCCACCTTGTCTAAAGATTTCTCAATTAATACTATTTCTGAACTTATAGAACATTTTTCCTAATTCATCTAGTGTGATGACTCCTTTCTTGATCACTCAAGTTCCTTTATATAACTCATATTATATCCAATATCTATCATTCTGTTATCTCAATTAAGATAACATCTGATAAAATCAAAACATAATATTCTTTATAGCAAATAACTCGGTAATCTCAAGTCTAAGGATTATTTACACCGTAATCATATAAATATTAAACTAACAAAATCAGCATTTCTGACTTAACATTATCTTCAGCCTATCCACTTATCATAGAGCTGTTCATCATCTCTATATAAACATCGTATCAAATCTCTCTTGATGAATCAAGCAAAGGAATAGGTGAACATGGAAATTCAAATTATTTCTCAAGAAATTATCAAGCCCTCAGCTCACCACACCACCTAAAAACCTATAAGCTCTCTGGAAAGGACCAGATTGCTGCTTTCGCGTATGTCCCTGTGATTCTTTTTTACTCACCAGCCAACGAAATGCCAAGCAAAAGTTCTGACCACCTAAAAAAATCCTTTTCCGAAACTTTTTTTTTTTTTGGATTGTGAGGAAACTCCACTTTCTAGAAAGTGTATTTTATGGTCTTAGATGATCGAGTAAAATCTCGGCTTTTCCAGACTCTTACAAGAGGTGCACGTCCTAACTCGAACTCGAGACCTACGGTGCAGATATCAAGTCCTTTATCATCACGAAACGTTCCTTTCCGAAACATTAACCCTCTTCTACCCTTTTGCTGGGCGAATAAAAGATGGGTTATTCAATGATTGCAACGATGATGGAGCCACTTATATTGAAGCACGTGTAATTACATGCAACATGTCCGTGATACTTCAGCAGCCAGACATTCATCAATTGGTGCAGCTACTGCCATGCAAGCTGGATGAAAACTTAGATGAGCTGAGCACCAGGGTAATGCTAGCAGTCTAGGTGAATTACTTTGATTGTGGTGGGAGATAGCGGTTAGTATTTCCATTTCCCATCGAGTAGCTGACGGGTCGTCTGTGTTCTTGAAATTGCTCTGTTCTTGGTTGCATTACTAAGGTAGAAAGATAGAGTTCTATCAGCTTTGTTAAATGTTGGGCTGCAATTTCCTGTGGAGTTCACCATCATATTGTTGACGGGTAGTTGTTGATTGCACCTCACTCTTTCCTCCACAAGATTTGTCAGGCATAAAACTACATGAGAATTTCAGAAATGACAACACGTATAGTGAAACGGTGACGAAAAGGTTCGTTTTTAATGGCCCTAAGGTAGCTGCACTTAGAGGAAAGATGAGCAATGGACCATATTTAGGTCGTCCGACCAGGAATAGAAGCATGGGTGACATTATCAGAGGAAGCAATGCTCAGGTTTGAGAAAAATTCTAACATATTAGCCTGTGCTTCTGTCAGTCCACGCATATGAGATTCATATCCTCTTCTTTTTTTTAAAATAAAGCAGGGAAGATTTTCTTGAAGCTGATTTCAAGCCCATTTTAGATTGATCTTTCTCACTTGCCTGTTCTATATGCACCACTGTTATGAAAATCAAGAAGCCCCCTGAATTATTAATGTCATTCATATCTTTAGCAGCAA